>VWZW01002093.1:1769831-1809998 GCA_013397115.1 Edolisoma coerulescens
AATTCACTTACTCCAAATGTAACATGCATATGTTAAGTAAAGATACTTTCAGACTTAATGAGGACAAAAGTAAGGAAAATTCTGGTGGGAAAAAAAAGTCTAATATCTCAGAAAAACTTTAACTGTTTAGAAAACGGCAAAAGAAAAAAATACTCAAAAAGTAAAATATCTTCAAGTCAGATTTTACTAAGTTCAGACTGTAAAGGATAAACCATTGCCACACTTCATATGCACATGTTGCCTACTAATTTGATTACTGAAGCTATTGGATCGCTTTGCCACAATTCACATAGATAATAGGTTTCTTTCTTTCAAACACAGGTAAGAATTCAACTAAAATTGTTAAACCATACATTTGCTTGTTACACTTGCAAATGTCTCTGCCATTCATAGAAAAGATATGCATTTCCTGTACTTTGCAACACTTTTCTGGAAATCAAAACAATTGTTCACTGTAAAAGACTCAGCCCTGAACCTCACCCTGTACTTCAGTCGCAAAAGTTGTTCTTAAATGCAAAGTGCAACTGATGGCTAATTCATTTCAAATAATTCTCAGACTCTTACCAAAATCATGTGATAGGTAAAACAAACCATTAATACTTGCATATATATTGTGTTTAAGTTCAGTGAATAAAAAATATGTTGGGCACTAAACACATAAATGTTGGAAAAGTGTTTTGTCTTCCATTATTCCCAACTGAATCATGGTCAACAGTGCTTCCTCCAGAACAGGACACAGGGCTGCTGAGTAACTTCTCTGTTACAAAGAGCTCACCTTCAAGAAATGTCTATATCACAGGCAGGGTTTTTTAATCAGTTACAGAAATTTAAAAAATATTTTCTGAGTCACAAAACACAACCTGAAAAGTAGACAGGAAATTAGTTGCTACTGATCATCTTCATCTACACCTTTTCTCCCATTAGAGCATATTTTTCACTGTGTTAGTAGCAAATACCACCCTTTGCAAGTAAAGACCTCCAGCATTATTTCTGGTGAAAAAATGTTGTAGAATTAGCTTTCAGACAAGATGATACTGGTTGTCTGGCCTCTTCATATTTTTCAAGTAATATGTATGCAAATTACTGGGGAAACCATGTCAAAACCTCATTTTAACTACTCATTTTTATTTGGTTTTACTTCAGTTATTTTTCCTACTCGAAGGAAAATTTTGGTTGATTTATTCAACTTTTTCATTTAGCCCAATGTTGAGAAGCGTAAAAAGAAAGTAAATACCAAAAAGGAAGTCCCAGCTTTGCTTTTGCCAAACAAGAGTGCTATGTATCCTAGAAAATAAATTACTATCACTTGAACGTGTCAGTGCTGTAGAACCAGAATAAAGAAGAAACAGGAAATATATTAATCACATAGACAGGCTGGTCTGCACAGATTTTTATGCCTGCTAGGATGAGCCTCACATTCTGTCTTCTCAAAAGCTCTGCTTTGGAGAAATTCCCTTCAAAGGGACTTGATATGTGGATCTTGAAGCCTATGACTTCCACCACAGTATGATTAGGTCTGTAGGCAGAAAAATTACCTTGCTACTCCCTGCTACACTCATACTCCCTGCCACAGACCTGTTTGCAGTGCCCTCCCCGCAACTTGTTCCTGCCCTGCCTGAGACATAGGCACATATTGCTCCTTCACATCACAAAAAAAACCAGGAAAACAGTGAAGAAATAAAGCAAGGAAGAACATGGTGCATTCAGGATTCTCGCTGACTTTAGTTTAATGGATTATTCAATAAAAAGGATATACAGTTTTTATTCACTGATAAAAGCAGGGGTAATTCAATTTGCAGGAATGTACTGCTTCTGTTCTTACTGTAAGAACACACAAATTATATATTGCTCTAGGACATGTTGCCCTGCAGAAGCACTTAAGCGTAGCTATAAACCACACTGAATCTGGCCTTGAGCTAATATGTTTAGGGAGTTCTAACAGGAAAGAAAAGGAAATTTTTTTCTCAGCTGGTACACTGTTAACTAAATTTACAACAGTGCACATGACCAAAGTTTGAGTGGTACCATCAATTTACAAAATACCTAGTAAATCTAAATTTCATCTGAACACTCTATGTATTTTTCCAAAAATATCATCTCATCAGAAATTAAAATAAGTAGAGACATAGAATTCATGAGTCTAAATTTAAATCCAGGCTACTGTTTGGAAATGCAATATCCAAGTGGAAAAAGTTTATGCTAAACTGGTCTAAATATTTTTAAAGTTATTTTTTGATAACTAGTTCCCACAGTTACAGAATTCCTTTACCATGATGAATGATAAATATGTATTCCAGAAAAATGCAGCTAGAACACGAAAGTTTGTGCACCCACACACAGGCACATGTACTGCATACACGTTATGTATGCTAAAGTGCATGAAGGGAACATTAGGCAAAAAAAGTGTGATCTGTGATAACCACATAGGAAAAACAGTTCTACATAGAATTTTCTGACGGGTCGCTAGATTCAACAACATTGTCATTGAACTCTTAAAAATGCCAAAGGACACAGCAGTTAGAGTGCATATTTCTCTAAATTCTGCAGTTCCTAGATCTTTACAAAGCATACTGCTTCTCATATCCACTTAATCTCTGCACACATCTCCACCCCTGCTTCCTTCCCAATGGTACGTGGTCTTGAAAATACAAATGTTCAAGTTTCCTGGAGCTGAGTGAAAGAGGAAAAGTCACACTCCCCAGGGGCAAAACTAAAGGTTCTCGGCGCCCCTGAAGTTGTTAACTACAATACAACATAACGTGTCACTTCACCATAATTAGTAAGAGGGAAACAGCCTTTTTTTCACCTCCAATGGCATTAACGAGATAAGACAATGAATTCCAGATCATATCTGAAGGCACAGAGATGTCTGATCAAGAAAGTGCTTATATGGACAAGGAGTGACATTTTGTGCAACAAGCAGGATACAAAAACAAAACAAAAGAAAAAAAAAAACTGGGAAAAGAAAGAAAATAAGAAAAAGAATCACAGCAGCACAAATCTGCTCAAAACCAGGTGTATGTAGCTGCAGATATTGTTAGCAGCAGCAGTATCAACATGCAACCAGGGGAAGAAGAAAAAACCCACATAACTAAGAGTCCTCAGATTACTTCTTCCTCATCAAATTTTTCTTGATAAAGTTGTTCTGCATTATTTCTCCTAATTTTATAAATGCTCTCCTTCTTCTTCATGTGGATATATTTTTTCCTGAGTGTGCTACTTTGGGTATGCAAAATGGTTTAGCCTGAAAGGATTAATTCTCCAGCCTTTTATAACTAACACTACTTATGCGAATAATACCAAATGATTTTATTTTGTTTTTCCATCCACCTTCCACTCCTGCACTGTAAGTAACTTTGAAAGTGAAGAACCAGAGATAGTACTGTAAACTTTTAGTTCTCTGCAGCTGTTCATCATGGAAGTCGGATATAGATATTCCAACACTTTAAGGCTCCTACGACAGTTTTGATTTTGTAAGCAAGGACGAAATGAACTATGTGCTTCAGTTGTTCAGGTTTAGAGGGGAAGGAGGGGTGTAAAACACAAGTAAAAGTAGCACATAAAACTGGCCTGCTAATGGCTTAACTCCCCCAACTTCAGAGCAAATCACATATAAACAGGGACAGTAGTTTCCTCTCACTGATCTATCAATGTGCCTTAATGATTTTCTAGAGCAACCACATCAAAGAGAGCAACAATTGCTCAGTAAACCATGCCTATTCATTCTCGGGTTTCTCTGCTGAGATCACCAACCATTTCAATGATGCTTTTCTATAAAACAGACACCAGTTCACCAGAAACCAGACTAAATCCTCTTGGTCTTTTATGTGAGTAAGACCACATTCTTCAGCAGGCACTTCTGACAACACTTTTCTTCCTGACTTTCACCGGTTAATCACAGTAGCAGCTCCAAGTGTCTTGAGTGCAGTTTTTACCATTTTCAGACTGAAATTTATCCATGTTCAACATCATCAATTAGTGTGTGCTCCAACCACAGCAGAGCTTGGAAAGGACACTGCAGCAGACAACCCTACCACAGACCTCCTCTGAACTGCAGGACAGCAGACAAGGGGACATCCAGCACCAGCATAGACTAAAAAGGGGGAAAAAAATTGGTTTGGAAGGTTTCATTTTTGAAATTTGTGTTTGTTGGGAAGGTTTTGCTTATGTTTTCATATATTTTTCCTTTGATACAGTATCCTTCACTACCAAAGACAAGGAGACACTGTAAACCCATTCCACCACTGCTAGATAAGGAGTGGCCAAATGTGTTGTCCTGCCTTCAACTACACTTTCCGCTTCTGCTCTAAATCACACTCAATTACAGATTATACCAACAGGGTGTATGTTTCTGGTACTGGCTGCCAAAATTATTTTAAAAAGCAGTGTAGCACACTGTGATTAAGCCAAACGAAAACTCTCATCAGTGCCAGATGTGCCACTACTGCCAACAGTTGTCTACTGTTAGACTATACCACCCATTGTGGGATCATTCTTTCTCTCCATCTGTGAAATAAAGTTGCTGGACTCTGTACTCCCAGAGTGACACATCTTTTTTTGAGTGCTTTACTCAGAAATGCAAACTCATTTTTGGACACAAGAGAAGCCTTTTTTCCCCCTTACTTCCCCCATATGACAATGTATTCATGAGATTTTAGACATAATTGAGGACACAAAACTAGAGTTATAAAACTGGACTTATATGTTGACAATGAAGCTCTTAAAAATAAAGATTTTATTATTTTATGTAAGAACACAATTTCATCACTTTTGTGGATCTACCCCAATTTTTCATTTTAATTTTATAGACACCAGGAAAAAGGTATTTTTTTCCATCAGTATAAAATTAATATTGTAAGGCTAAAATTGGAAAAACTTCCCCCTGCCGTAATCAAGCCAAAACAGAACACAGAACACTCAAAAACCTGGTCCAGAGATTTTGGATTCTTATATATACTCCTTATCAGGATTTATCGACAGTTCCAAAACCACAACCTCTGAAATACCACAGCCACTTCCTATTTTAGAAACAAGGTAATACAGCAGTCTCCAAGACGGCACAATGCAATAACCATGGAGAATTGCTGATTTTATACTGATAACCACTGCGCTGCTTTTTATCCAAGTGCTTCGAAGTGTCTTACAAATACGATTAAGCCTTACCATGACTGGGAGATAAGCAAACATATTAAGAGTTTCAGTGTAAGAGCTGAGAAGCTGAGGCACCTAGTAATGTCCAAAGGAGTTCTGCCTTTGAGCTCCATCCAGGCAGGAATCAACGAGAAGCTGATTAAGGAAACTGAAGAACCTGATCTAAATTCCCAGAGAATCCTGGCCATTGACTGATAGGGGCTAAGACAGTTTACAATCTGAATGGGTGCATACAAAATGAAAATGGACATTTGAAATTTTTGACAAATCTATAAGCAGGTCCAAACACATGAGTGTGAACTGGAAAACTTTAGTTAAGCCAAGATCTAATCTTCTCTATCATTTTAATAGAAACTTTACAGGAAATTAATTTCCCTGGTTTAATGTTAGGGATACATATAAAAATGGTATTCATTATACTGGATGCATTTTTGTGATCCTACAACTTCAGAATAGCATTAATTGTGATGTTCATGGTATTTTTCATGTACTTTTTCCCCCAAACTTTTAATCTCAATTCGACTGACGACTAACTGTTAGCCTCACAAAAGTAATTACAGGAACTTTTTTTTCTAGCAAATGTTACAGGAAAAAAAAATTGCTAAATTTTATTCTTGGCATTATCAATGGACTTTTAGACATAATAGTAAATAAATAGTAAATCAGTTTTCATAATTCTTTTAAAAAGTTCTAAATAGGAACTGTATATGATGAATTCTCTCTTCAGCAGCCCATCCACACCAGTGGCACAGGAAAATATTGTAGCTTCCAAGATGTATTCCATTTAACAGTCTGTCTACACTGGGCAATCATTATAGCATTGTCCAGAGTTAGCAATGCCATCATATTTCTAAACTCTGCCAATGCAATAAATTTTCCTGCACAAAGGCGCTCAGCACAAGCTGAGAATGTTCACACCAAGAGCTGGTACAAAGCTTTCACTGGAGTGCAGAAGAGAGTAGCTGAGTTTGCAGCTGTGCTTATTTAGCTTACTTTAAAATGGCTTTCCATACAGAGAAAAACCCCTAAACCCATTTCAAGAATATTTAATATACCACACTACTGTCCTAAAATTTCTCTATTGTTTGAAGAAAGCCAAGGGGTGGAAGATAAGAATGAATAAGAGTGGCATTTAGGTAGGAGCTTCCAACCACAAGAAGAAAGTAGACAAAGTTTTTTTGTCAAAAGTTTTGAAATTAATAATTTGGTCCTGTACTACTAAACCACAGTTTCCCTCACAGAAGCCAAAAGACTGTTTACCTACACTAACTCAAATTTTCCTCACACCTCCTGATTTAAGCTTGCCCAAAACCTCAGCCAAAACAACTGCTGACAGGTCTCATCCTTCTTACAAGTAGAGATGTGTTTGAAAACTGCCTTCAAAGCAATGATTTCAATTGTTAGAGTCTTTTTGTTCCATACCAAGTCTTTGAAAAATGTAATGCAGAATACATCTCTGATGATTTGCATATCTGATACATGCTTAGCTTAATGCAGTAGGTTTGAAATAAGTATGAAGGAAGAGCAGGACTCTCACTTCCTTCTTTGTTACCTATTAAGGAGAGGCTTAATCCCCATGGCAGAGGCAATGAATGGAGTCTTCTTCCAAGAGGAAACATCCTTTAACGCCGAGTGTACTGGGTGTAGGTATCCAGGTGTTGGCATGGGGGGACTGCAGGGGTGGCCTCTGTGGAAGAGACAGACCCTGCCCGGGCCCCAGCAGGCTCTACCAGAGCCACCACAGGGCAGAGCTGGGACCCTCAGCCAAGATAGAGACGCCTCTAGGAAAATGTATGTAAGAAAGGGCAAAACAATGAGGACTGAGGAAAAAAAAGTGTCATAAACAGCCCTATAAACACTGAGTTCACAGAAGAAGGATATGGAGGAGATGCTCCAGCACCATGGTGGAGCAGGTATTTCCTTGCAGCGTGTGGAGAGGACCATGCCAGAATCACAGAATGGGTAGAGTTTGGAAGAGACCACTGGTGGCAATGTGGTCCAACCTCTCTGCTCAAGCAGCGTCCCATAGAGTATGCAAGTCAGGCCTGTGTCCAGTCAGCTTTTGGTTATGTCTGGGTGAGGGAGACTCCACAACGTTTTTGGGAAACCTGTTCACCCACACAGTAAAGTTTCTCTTCATATTCAGATGTCCACACTGCAGCTCGTGGAAGACTCCACATTGGAGCAGGTTAATACTTCCTAAAGGACTATACTCCATGGAGAAGATGCATGCTGGAACACAGGAAAAGGAGGAAGGAGACACAGAAAGGAGCTGTTCTGAACTGACCAGAGCCCCAGTTCCTCATCCTCCTGCACCACTAAGGCCCAGGACAGAGGGTGGTAGAAGAGGCAGGAATGAAGGCTTGAAGTTGAGTCTGTAAAAAGGCAGGAGGTGAGAGGAAGGTGGCTTAGATTTTTTCTGTGTTTCTCACCATCTAACTCTATTTTAGTTGACATTAAATTAGATCAATTTTCCCCAAATTGAGTATGTTTACCAATGAGGGTAATCTGTAAGTGACCTCCCTGTCTTTATCCCAACCCACCAGCTTTCTGTCCTCATTTTCTCCCCTGTTCTGCTGAGCAGGCAGAGTGAGACAGCAGCTGGGTGGGCATCTGGCAGCCAGCCAAGGTCAACCTACCACAGTAAAAAAAGACAAAACAGGCTTTGTCTTTTTCTTGTTGGGACAGAATATGCTGTGCTTGCCTTGCTCTCCTAGAACTAGTGTCCAGACTAAAAGCCAGAATCTCAATTTGTGACATAAGTTGTCTTTCACCACTCTTACCTTTCAGCATACTCTCTGTTCATCATGAAAAAGAAAACAATGATACTTCTACATTTACAACTGTCAGGTGACAATATTTCCACATCTAAGGTTTTAAAACCTAAGAAAATTCAGATTTCTCTTCGTTTTTATACAATGTCAGTAATTTTTCTGCTGAAAGATGGACATAAGTATGAACCGGAGTTCAGATGGCTCTACCTCACTTTTTTCACATACCGTGTGCAGTAAAAAAAAAAAGTTTGTCCACAAAAGATTTGTCCAAAACAGCAGATTTACCAGGACAGCTATTCTGGTATAATACAATACTTCTTTGGAAAATTTGCCTTGGAATTAAATTACCTTTTCCTCTTCTAAAGCATCTTTTTCCATTTCTAAACACCTGCGGCTAAAACAGTAATATGTAGTGGAATAGCTCTGACAGAATACATTATTTAAAAACTTGTATTGTTACATCTAGAGTGGCAAAGAAGCATGAGAGAAATGAGATTACTGTTTTAAAGCTAAGGGGAAAACTCATACCCCTTCAAAAAATGAAATGGCTGCTTACTCTTGTGCTGTTTCATTGCATTATATTTCAAAGCATCAAATCGTTACATCTGCTTTTTGTAGATGTAGCATTTTAAACAGATGAGTTTCGAGACTAAGTTCATCCTCTGATCACCTAAAGACTTCCTGCCAGCATGAAATAGAAATCAGCAAAGAGATGAGACAAACAACTGGCAGTTTCAGGGCAAGAGAAGGCTTCTGTGGGAAGGTGTATGGAGATGGCCAGAGGGGAATAGCATATTTTTTGCAGAAGTTATCCATGAAGTCATCTCACCTGTTTCATGGAGTTGTACCCTTAAATTTATCTGAATATTTGAAATACTTCACTGTGAAATAAAAGATGTGCCTAAGAAGAGCCTAAAGGGATTAGTATTAAGAAACAATGGTCACTATAGGAAGAAAAAGACTGATTTCCTGACTAGAGAATTTATTTTATGGACGATGTTCCTGCTGTAGTTTTGAAGTCCCTAAGCAGTAGTCATACCCTATCTTAAAAAAATCGACAAATAGAAATAGCAGAAAACAAATTAACCAGGGAAGAAAAAAAAAGCAATTCTGACTAAGAAATAATCTTCAATACCTGTCCATTTTATGTACATTGCCTCTGTGAATTTTATCTTTGTGGAAACACCACCATTACACACACACACACACACACACACACACACACAGACAAACAAAACAAAACAAAACCCCCAAAACAACAACAACAAAAAACCCATCTAGAACTCCTGGTAAATTAGTAGGGATACATAATCATCATATCCCAAATTCAAACATAACACTTAGCTTCCTGGCGGAGTTCATGGTTAACTCCTCCAGACACTCAGCGCGTGCACACAGGCAAACATTATAGAATTTTTGAATCAGTAAGTCATTTGGAAGAATCTCCAGAAGTGTGCCGAGGCATGCTTCTGGTGCTGTGCCAAATTATGTGCTTCTGTTTGTGGCTTTCATATATGGATTAGACAGATGCACAAGCATGTACTATTTGGCAAGTAGTGACAATAGCCTACTCTGAATTCAGCAATTCAAGCTTTACTGAAGTTTTACCAGGTGAAAGAAAAAAATTAATGATATATTGTTTGGGCTCTGCCTTTATAGCCTTTTGCCACCTTCCTGCTCACTTGCAACAGACAAGAAGCCCCTGTAATTCCAGAATGTCCTCCTTAGATCATTCTAGAGCAGGAATTTCAAATTAAAGGTTGAAACATCAAGTGCAATTAAAATGGAGCTTGTATTAATTTGCTGTTATTCTAAAACTGCTCAAAATTTCCAGAAGTATCACTGTGGAAGTACCTAATACTTCAATTTCTGGCCACGGTTCCACCTGGAAATTAGTTAAAGGCCCAATTATCCAGTCTTGTGACCTGACCGTGCCATAGGTAAATACAGACTTTCTTACAATACATACCATGGGTTCACAGGCTTAATAACCACAGAGCTCTTCCTTCCTCCTTCCTCCAGAGCACTTACCACAATGAAGTTGAATGACATACCTGGGGCAATACTTCTTGATTCTCTACACTTCAGAGCTTGAAACACCGGAATTTCAAACAAAGCTTTCTTCTAGATCCTGCAATCATTACAACGTTCTGCAAATAACAGACTTTAATCTTCACTTTAATCTGAGTTTACCAGGAATATAAACACAAGTGCCATTGTCTTCTATAAATCACATATAAAATGTCATGCAAGGTCAGTCCATTTACAGTCTGCCACTTGCCTCAGTTTATAGGTAAGAGTTAGACATGGAAAAATGTACAGAAACCAGGAAACTTTTTTTTAAATGATAGAAAGGATTAGATACTGAAAGTCGCTCATTGTTAATTGAGTCCCATGTGTGAAAGCTACAGGAAGATTAGTTTATACAGCTGCTGCTCTTTGTCAAAACATTGCTAACAAGGTACACATGTTAAATCTGTGCATCTCCTTTCAGTCCCTAAAAAAGAATGACCACATTAAATCCTATGACAAATATTAATTTAGAAAAAATCACTGTTATTTCCTGGGGAATTCAACTATTTCAGACTGTTCTTATTTTATTATGATAATAAGCATTTTTAAGCAATCTTCCATCAAATGAAAACTAAGTGGAGAGCACAGAGGTAGGAACAGAAGGAAAGTGAAGGTTAAATCCTAGTAATTTCTCCTCTGGGTCTCCAAATCTAAGTTTTCAAGGACTGTTTTGAAACAAAACAGAAAAGTAATGTTGCGGTCATTGCCAGTAGAAGCAAGGACCTTTTAAATCCAAAATGTTCATAACTCAGTAAAAACAGTGTTCTGAAACTAATGTGAACTTAAGATTTATTCTGCTTGTCTACAAACTCCAAAAAATCCCAGGGGGACTGCAGATTGAAATAAATGAGGAAGCTCTTCAACTAGGAATCAGAGAGAACAAGGCCTACAACAAGCCTATCCCTCCATCCCTCCATGCAAACTGCAAATAGGCAACCTGGCCTTTCAAAGAGAGAAGACATTTAGCTGGAGCCACTCCTGAGGCTGCTGCTTTGCGAGGTCATGTTACAAGGGTGAGCTACATTGCCAAGTGGCAGCTGGGTACTTCAAAGGGAACCTCTAGAAGACAGTAGATGTATCTGAAAAGCAACTGGCCTCACCATCCCCCTCCCTGGACACATGGCCTCCCTCATCCCTGTCACTTGAGCTAGAAGGGAGCTGTTTGTGAGGTCAGTGTGACCACTCCCCTGTTCACATTGCTACTACAAGTATGGGAGTGTATTTGTAGGCAATGGTATGCAAGCCTTGACTGTGCCATGAGCCAGCTGGCCAGAACCGAGTGCCATGTAGCTGCTGCAATGTGCCTGGCTGGCTCGACAGCGTAGAGAAAGTTTGTTAGGTCTCCTCAAAAATGCCATATAAGTATGTCCTAATCTCTTGTTCAATTTTCTTAACTACTGGCTAAATGACTTTAGCACAAAGCACTTCCCTAGATGGTGAGCTCGGACTTCTCTGTGTAAAAGTTAGGTTGTGACAAAAGTGTCCTGCTATCACACACTTTGCAGCAGTGCCCAGAGATATCCTTAAAAATATAATATGCTCTCCCTTCTAAAACTGGATGCCAATATGATGGTACCACACAAGACTAATGCAAGAGGAAGTTTAGTGGAGTCTCAAGGAACCAAGAGGAAACATTGATAAATGCGGGTAGGAAACCAGCCCTAATTTCCAACAGCTGAGAACGAGGTGATGTGGACCATTTGAATGGGCACAAAGACCAGACACTGAAGATTAGAATTTCCTTTTCAATTTGGCATATATTTTTTGTTTGGTCTAGGCAAAGTTGTTTAATGTACTAAATGAAGCAACTTTATATTAACTACAGACCTCTTGCTACTTGTCATATTCAATTAGACCCTTCAGTAGCTTCGGGTCACTTATATCTATCTCTTCCGTACTTGCGTTCCATATTTGGCTAAACATTTTTCATCATATAGATTATAGAAGATTTGCATCTTTTTACATGGTGATGCTGATGATGTTCAGAAAATTAAATATTGCTTGTGTTGAATTCAAGTTTGCATCAGTAAGAAAATAACATTTAAATATAGGCATGATTATGGCAGGAAGAAGAAAAAAAACATGAACCACAACAAATAAACTATATTCTACACACAGAGTATTCAAATTTAACTGCCAAGTATCAAAAAATAATTACACAGGTAAATACATCTGTGCAAATGAGTTGTATCCTTAGATGCTAAGACTTCCATTATTACAGAATACCTGTTGCATATTAGTCTCAATTATACTCATTTCAACCTTAGAGGCAGCTCCCTCATTTAAAAATGTTTAACAAACGCGACCAAGCCAGTAGAGTATAGTGGCTCTGACACTTCACAGTTGCATGTGATGTATGTGTTCTAACCTTGCTTACATATTTCCACCACTAAGGGTAAAAAGTGCACTGGTTCCACACAGCACAATGCCAGGTTACTGTAGAAAGTCATTATCTGGAATTTACAGTTTTGCTGACTCAAAAGGAAGAAGTGGCAATTAAGTACAACAAGAAGATAGTCACAAAACATGTAACTTAAACTCTCTTTATGTGGTCACATAAACACAACAGACAGTGGTAAACTCCCCCAAAACCAAATTTAAGTAACAGTCATCATTAAACCAAAAGAATGTATAGCAATGATTTTACCCTGTAATTCTTCCTTGATGTACTGCATCAATGGCATACCTTAGCTTCACTTTCCTAGTTTACTGCTAAGCTATGAACATGGAAGTAATTATAGCTGTTGGCTTCTAAGTCTCTCTGTAAACCATGGAGAGACAAACTGCTGTTGCTGAACATACACACTACAAATAATCATGTTTTGAAAATATAGGTAAAGGATAAAAAAACCTGAAAAACACCAAAAGGAAAGACAATGACAGCAATAATAAAAATCACGGCAGAAAGCACGTCAAGGTCACTTACGGCGCATACTAATTTGTTGCAGGCCAAAGGTTTATTCCATTCACATGAACAAATGCATTCATATTTTAAAGCAGAGGCTTCTCAAATATCTGAACTTGCTTAAATGCCTCATATTTCTCACTTTTCAACAAATGTGTGAGAACACTACCTGCCACACACTTCCAAATATTTACTTTGTGTAGGAAAAAAATTTCTTCAACTCATAAAGTCCATAAGACACTTATTATGTTGATACTGTTATCTGGATGAATGCTATCCCAGAGTCACAATTTTGTCATTTCCAAGATGAACATTTTAAATGTTCTGATAGAAATATGCTATCGTATTGTGTAATTTCTTTTCACTTCTTCTATGGAGAGTTTGATCTGTCTGCAAAAGAACTGCCCATGCTACTCAAACACATTTTATTAATGAAGACTATACTAATAATCTTCACCATTTCTTACAAACTACCATGAACTTTTGACATTAAATGTTTAATTTAAAAGGCTATTTTTCAGTATGATTCTGTGGACAGGTAGCAGATTACTTAAATGGGTAATCTGTACACTACAGAGTGAAACACGCTCCTTCTGAAGCCTATGCATTAATGCATGCCGACAGCCAAAACCAAAAACTCTTAGCTGTGTCTGAAGAGTTCTGAAATTCAAAAGTGGAGAAAGAAATATTGTCATTTTAAAAAACACTATGGATTTATGAATAAAATTATAATGAATGCTTGATCCAAAGAGAAGTCATAGCATCATATGCCATGGACCTAAACTTTCTTAGGGCTAGAGACTTTTATAAATTATCCTATTCACATCAATGGCAATGACAGCATCACAAGAAGCATCAGCTACTGAACTCTCAAAGAGTACAAGGCAACCCCAGAACAATCCAGTAAGATGAACACATCCTTTAAGTTTATACATATGTTTTAGTTTGTTTATTTCTTTTTGAAGTAGTAAAATTTCATCCAAAGACATTTCATTTATTTCTTAGCAAAGTTTAAAGCATAACTTCATTTATCTACAATGTACAACCTATATGGTTTGGTATATTGAGCTTTTGTGACAGCTATAAAGATTAGGAAACAGGTTTTCATTATAAATAATTGAAATCTGTTTTTATAAAAATAAATTTTAGCTGCTTTCCAGAGTTTCTTCCACTGACAGGCATTTCAACAACTACCACAGGGAAAAAAAAAGTTAAAAATCTAAGTATTTATAAGCATGAAAGCACTATTTCTCCACTGACTTTAGATTTTATTGTCAGAGATAAGATATGCAAACACAATAGTTGTTGTAAAGAACATGATGTAGAACATACTTATCCCTTTATGCTTGTGAAAAACTGTTTTCTTATTCAGAGAATTTAATTTCAGAACACAGTATTGCAATGAACAGTATCAGAAATGAACAAACCAAATCAGCTTAATGATTTGCTTTATCTAGCAATAAGAAGGTTCTAAAAATCACAGCCTGCAGGTTGGAATGCAGCTACACCATACTGAATACTGCTTTAGCACGAGATTCCACACTAAGCATTTCAAATACCACTGTGCACCACAACCTCAACACGGCTGAAGATCCTGCTGTGCTTGGTGCTGAATTGAGGCACAGAAGGATGTGGATCTCAAATACCCACATTCCTTCTCCATTCAGACACTCAGCTGCAAATCTGTGTAAAGCATTTCTAGAAGCAGCAAGAAGAAGTAGCGTGTTTATATGAACAATTGTCATCTCACTTAGGTAGTCAGGAGACGGCATTTCAAAAGGGAAATAATGCAAAACTCTTTTTGCATTCCAAAGGTGTTCACCTTCAGCAAGAGCCCCATAACATAGCAGAATGACAGGAGATCCTGTTATCTTAATGACTTCACAAGGTACATTGGTTCTGATGAAGAAGAATGTTACTTCTCCTGAGATACGAGAGAGCAATATAGAAAACTATGGAGAATGACACAAGGAATCACTTGTTACAAGTAGTCTTCTGGAAATAAACAATGAAATATACTTCAAAACTAACTGATTGGTTTCCTTCTCATTCAGACTCAGTTCTACTTTCTTCCCATGCAGTCAAAATGTTCTGTAATGTATTTTCAAATTCTGGCAAGGATTGATTTAAAATATCAGAAAAAAATCTCAAACTAGAAAAAAGTCCAGTAAAATTTAAAAGGACTACAAATGTTTGCTACGTTATTTGGATTTAACCTAACACAAACAAAAGACAAATTCAGACTCTATAGAACTTACAACATTTCTCGGGAGTTGAGACAGGGGAGGCAAATGAAATAGTGGGCACAGTTACATTTCAGCAAGCTTGATCTTGTACACTTCCTATTTTGAAAATACTACTTCTGTGTAGTTCCAAAAAAGAAAAAATAAGTAAATAAAAAATTATGCTGGCTGAACTAATTACCACTAGCAATTGAAGATGACAATATCTCAATACAGAAAATTAGTACAAGTGCTAGCTTGATATTTTCTTAATATAAATAAACTTTCTAGAGATTTTGCATGGGTTTTTTTTCTAAAATCTTTCATATTAGCATATATGAAAACAAATGTGTAAATTGTTTTGCTCCCAGTCTCAAGACCTGTTCCCTGGCAGTGTACTTTTTTTAATTTCTGTTGATGTTCATCTCCATTCTGCTTTTTTAAAGCATGGTACAATAGATTTATATTGTATATTTAGCATAGGTGTGATCTTGCATGGAGCTCCATACAAAATTTAGAAAATACTCCCTGAAGCATATTGTTTGCTTCTCAAAAGCAATTACTTCTAAGTAAACTGGTACATTTAAACTCGCATTAAAAAATCATTAAGAGTTTAATTCCTAATTATTTCCTAAAAACATGAGGGAAAATGTGGGCCTATGGCAGGGAAAGAGGAATTGTGACAACCATAGTGCAGAGATACAGGTGACATAGTAGAAAAACCTATAGTAAACATTTTTTTCCGTAATGAACAGTATGCTTAATTACGAATCTTGCGCATTTAAGGAAACTTGACTCATAATAATCAGAAAAGATAGGGAGACAAAAAAAAGCTGTAAACTTACAGCTTTACAGGCTTTGTAAGCACCGCCTTTGAACATGTTACTTTCTCAAGGAACTGCACAGAATCTTTATTTATATTCTAGCTTTTGCATATCTGTTAAATACAGGTCCCTTGAGCCTTGCCTATTAGGCTTTGAGCACTATTTTATTCATTTCACAGAGGTGAAAGAATAATGGTTAGAAATATTCAAAATTAGCAGGAAATTTTACAAGAATATACAACCATCTAGAGGAATAACATGCCTCTGGTCTACCAACCCTGCAGTTGCTGACAGTAAGCTAGCGCTGCAGGCATATTTGAAATCTTTCTCCTTTATTCCCACTGATCTGATGACATGAGTACCAGTAGCTTATTGTCCATTACACAGCTCATGGAAATCCCAGGCCATTGTCCTTGTCATGCGCAGACTGACTTTAAATTTGAAGTGCAGGGAATCCAAAGCACGGGTGAAGTGCTAGAATTATCGTGCATGTACTTCATTATTGATACAGACTCCCTTTGCCTTCGGATTTTAGAGAGATCTTTACCCCCAACACATTAATGGCCCAGCTGAGCTGCCTGGCTCTTTTGCTTTTCTTTTCTACAGCTATTTTATTATAACTTCTGTGCTACAAGGCACAATGAATGATACTTCATCTCTATCTTCAGCCGCACAGCCCAAGGAATGCAGGACTACACATCAAATGAGCACACCACTACAAATCCACACACTCCTGTGTGTTATGAAACCAGGCCTACAGAAGCTGGGAGTCAGCTAAGGTAACACAGCAGTCTATTGTCCCTTTCCAGATCTCTATGTACATGGCACAAAAGCTACTAAGTTCCAGCTGCAGAAAGTGCTACCACAGTATGCAAGTGTTCTCTGTTCCTAAAGGAAAGCAAAGGAACTGGACTTAACTCTTCCCAACACAACCAACCTCTGCTTTTGCTGTTCCTTTTTAGTTGCTTGCAGTATTACCAATTGACCATCCATGCTTCCACAGTGAATGCCAAGTAGACTCTTTGACTGTAGAACTTCAGTTAATTCAGCCAAAGCAGCATTGACTTGACCTGCAAGACTCAAAATACCTTAAAATTTTGCTGAAGACTTTTCTTTCTCTATTTCCAAAAACTCCAAAAGACATGATAGTCTTTAACCTATAGGCCAAAAGCCTCTTTCAGTATCTAAGCATACCCCAACATCTGCAGTTTGGTTCACAAACTTTATGCAAGATGGGTGTAGAACAGCAGCAACCATACATAGATACATTCTCCCCAGAGTAAATAAAAATATTTAGGAAGGGAAGAGGGACACAGCAAATAAAGGGAGTTGTAATAATCCACTTTATAGCAACAGATAACAGTGTTACTATTTTGCTGTTTTCTTTTAGCCCAGATAAAATGTTTCCTCAGAGTTTTCTTTAACAGTCATGAGATTATCACAGTTGGTGCAACAGATGTTGGTCCCTAGGAAGAATGGCCTGATCCTGTAAAACCTGCTTTCTCATGTGCAGGCCCTTTGAAATCAGTGGGATTTATGTAAATAGGGATTTGCAGGATTATGTTTACAGTCTAGGGAGTCTGCAGTACTTCAGTCATATGTGTTCTAGTTTTGTTGCCTGGGAACTCAATACACCAGAATAGCTTCTGAACAGACCTTTACAGAACATCCTTTACAGAAGCAGTATGAATCTGAACACAGTCCTTGCAACATGAATTCAGCATAAGGACTTTGAATTACTGTAAAACAACCCCTCCTGAGCCAAATGAGATTCAAAGAGATCAGATGCGATCCATACTAACCTACAAAATACAAGAAGAATGTCCCTCACATTTACAAACCTGGGGAAGAGGAGGAAAATAAATTAGAGATTCTTTTCTCCTTTGTTTTCCTCATTGTTCCTAAATGGAACACAACATTCTATATGCCTATTTTCTTCTTCCAGCATCAAAACCGAGAGCTACAAAAATTCTGTATAGAGTAACTTTGGATTACTATGGAGACAGAAGAAGAGAGGTTACTATTCAGAAATCAACAGACCTGTCTAGGGCAGGGGTTTCAAAACTGGTGGTATTGGCAAGAGACATGGCATCCTCCACCACCCCCTACTCACCCACTCCTGGGTTCTCCTCAGGCAGCCCCTGCCCACTCCTCCCCAGCCCCACATCCTCTCTCTTCCCTCACCTCACCCATTCCCCACATCTGCACAAGTTGTGGCAGGAGTTAGGTTACTGCTGCAGTTTTCATTGGCAAGGAGGCACAAACAGCCCAGAGCCACCTAGCACTCAAACTGTGACAGAATCCAAAAAAGCTGATGAGTGTGAACTGTCTCTGTGAAAACACTCTGTGAAGATAGGAAATGCTGGCATATTTATTCATCAGTGGTGATGTCCAAAGAAGCAGTTACTCTGCCACTCAGCTGTCTGCCCCTCAGAACCAAGAAATATGTCAGCACGGCACTGGTGGGGCCTCACCTTGAATTCTGTGTTCAGTTTTGGGCTACTACAGCAAATACTTTGAGGGGCTGAAGCAAGTCCAGGGAAAGGGCAAAAGAGATGGTGAAAGGTCTAGAGAAAAACTTCTGCAAGGAGCAGTTGTGAGAGTTGATGTTCTTTAGCCTGGAGGTAAGAAGGAGGCTGAGAGGAGACCTTAGTGCTCTCTGTAACTATGTGAAAGGAGGCTGTTGCCAGGCGGTCAGCTTCCTCTCCCAAATAACAGGAGACAAGTTGCACCAGGGGAGGCTTATATTGGTTATTAGGAAATAAATTGATTACCAAGAGAGGTGTCAAGCACTGGAACAGGCTGCCCAGAGAAGTGGCTGAGCTGCTATCCCTGGAGGCATTTAAAAGAGGTGTAGATGTGGCACTCAGGGATCAGTGGTGAACTTGGCAGTGCTAGGTTACTGGTTGGATTTGATAATTTTAGAGGTCTTTTCCAATTTGGGTGACTTTAGGATTCCATGTGCCACTTTCAAGGAGGTCATGTGTTACCAGTGATAGAGAAAGCAGCAACGAACACCAAAGGCACCTTTGTCAATAAGGTACATAATAACTAGGATGAGTACCAAACACCATGCACTCAGACTGGAAACTACATATCAAACACCTCAGGACAGATGCAGCCAGACTGATACGCGTGTATTATTACTGGAAAATAAAATACACATATAACAGAGACAAGTTCAAATTAATCTATTATGGGAACCCCAATGGGCATATTTTTCCAGAGCAGATTGACATCATCCTGTAGGAAACCCAAAGGAGCAGTGTACATGAAAGCACATGAAGATGCCATATGAATGTGATTTTGCTGCTTTCAGGACCCACATGAGCTTCCTCAGACCTCACCATGATGTCTCTGGTTATCACTGTGTTGTTATAACATGTAGGCAAACTTCGACAGAATCAAATTTAAAAATTATAGAATCTTTTTGCAACTTTTGTGCCATGTGTAGATTAATCACTTAATTCTGTTCTGTTTATTTTGACACCTGTTTCCAGGGCACTTACCATGAAAGCCAAAGACTTCATAAAACATTTGCTAAAGCTGTCACTAATCACTTTTTCCAAAATACAACCCATAACTATTACTATTCAGCAGTCACATCTACATGAGCTAATATTGCTGCTTAATAGTGTCTCAACTGCAATTTTTGGTCTCTGACATGGGTGCCTATCAATGGCAAGAGAAGTGTCATGAGCACAGAGAAGACAGAATCTCATTATACCATAACATGGAATTTAAGGAAAAATCTATGTATAGCCCTCTCTGTAGGTTCCTCACCAGATGGAATAGGGACTTCTGTGTTAATGCTCATCCTACTGTGAAACACGTCAGCAAGCCCAAGTTACCAATAATATGACTTGAATTCTGACAAGGTCAGACTGGCTGGACTATATTTAAAACACTTTTATCTTACTGCAATAGGATAATGTGTTCTAAGACTATATACTATAGGAACATAAGACTCTTCTGCTGATTTAACCTAGGCTCAGAAGCTTATGCTCTGTACCATGCTTCAAGTTAATTACAGCTGAACAATGCAGAAGAACAGCACAGGACTCTAACACAGCACCAAGTGAATTAGTGTGGCCTTCTGATCAAAGACTAAGCAGACTATGTCCAGAAAAGCAATTAAGAAACTGCAAAAATCTGAGAGAAATTTTGTGTGATTTTAGTTGCTCATTGTGAAGTCAGAGCTCAGAAAAGGAAGAAATTTGACTACTGCATTAGCACCACTGAACCCTGAAACTAGAAAGAATATCAAGTGATCACCTGAACCACTTCCCTGCTAGACAACTTGATCCAGTTTAGGTGTATCATCTTGGTAGACGCTCCCTAAACCTGTCCTTGATAAAAATAACACTGCCCTCATCATTAGGAAGATACTGAATTTTTTTCTTGCGCATAATCTTAACTGACAAAATATTGAGTCTTTGCTTCTTGACCTACCTATAACGAAGGCTAATCAGAAAATTAGAAATTTTATGGCTATCTCCAAATAATTCACACTTTTTTCCTCATGTACATAGAGCAACCAAAACTAGACAGCATTGAAAACCATTATTAGTTCTTTCAGTTGGATGCAATGAGTAGTGTGTGAGTCCTTCCAACAATTGTTGCAACTTCATTCTAGGACTTGGTTCACGCTACTGAATGATCAATATAAGTATTTGACTCTATGATGATCCTAGTCCTGAACCTGAATTACATCTTTGAACGCACATTCTTTACATCACACAAATATTGAAGGACAAACAACAGATTAATTGCTGGCCCTAATGCTGTGTTTGTGAGTGCTAAGAAGTCATTCCAAATGTTCCAAAAAGGATTAATGCAGTATAACAAGTCTATTTAATTACTGAAAGACCAGTGATCCTCATTTTACTATAAGCAGCTTTTCCTTTATTTGGAGGTTGTAAATAGAACAGAAATCATTACAGGACAACTATAATTCTTGTCCCAGAATATTCAAGTTATATCCACAGTATAGTGCAAAATACATGAAAGGCCAAGAAGGACTACATAGACACACTGCATTTGTGTATGACAATGCACGATCAGCACACATTTTAAAATACAGCAGAACTCCTCGCTATAAAGTGCAAAAAACAATTCTTATGCTCTAAGTACCAATGTGATATGTTTTCTTAACTAAAATATAAAAATGGCAGCAATTAAGCCAGTTAAAATAATTACACATAGCTTTAAAACAAATTTTCTTGGGTTTAATAAAACCAACTAAGTGTGTGACTCCTATAACACAAGCCTCTACAAATGACTGAACTGCAGGCAGTAAACTCACCTATGAATGCATACATGGTAAAATCAAAACCTGATATCATTTAAATTATACGTCTGAATCCAAAAGTCCAATCAATTTTTCAATTCTCTTTTCTGCACAAGCTGGTTATTCTTTAACTGGAAGTTAAACAATAGAATAAGTTTTGATGTTAACCCTTGTTTTGCTGTAAACTGCACTGTTTCAGTATCAGCTGGAAAAATGCATGGACAGATTTCATTTTTGTAAATTATTGCCACTTCCCACTCTGAGAAGGAGACACAGTAATTTTGTAGGTGTTGGTATGGCTAGCTCATTACCAACCCAGAAATATCATCATAAAGGAAGGAATGAGGAAAGCAATGTCTTAAGGGGTATAAGTACATGGCATACTAGGTCCAAAAGGCACAGGTTACTAATTATTTAGGAGCATTTCACTACAATCAATTGGGGCTTAAGGCAAAGCTAGGCCCTCTAAGACACAATCCTGGACTAACCACCTACAAACAAATGGCCTCCCCATCAGCTGCCTCACAAACCAAATTTGTCCAAGTCTGGGAAAAGAAACAGGGTGGCCAGCATATTCCAGGCACAGGTACACTACATTAGCTTGGGTTCCATCTCACACCTCACCAAAGTCCTGACAATCCATCCTGTGCATGGGACCACGATGCAGGAACTTCAGTGTGTTCTGAGCTACTGCCCCACTTGACTGAAAACCTGTGATCAGAGCAGAGAGGAGGATGGGGAACCAGACTGAGCTCACAGGCCACCCCTGCAGGCACTGCAGATGCCTCCTTTGTGGTTGAGCGTTGATGAACATCCATACAGTTGCCCCATAACAAGTGTTTCTTTAATCTTTCTGTCTGGAGTATATTTTCGCTTCACTGTCACAGGGCAGGGAAACTCAGAGAGCTCTCGGTGCCATGTCCCATCCCCAAGGGCCAGCCCTGCCCAGAGCTCCTGCTGCATGCAGCACGGGTGGCAGGAGCAGTGGTCCCCGCAGAGCCCCGGTGCCCCGCGCCGGGCCAGCCCTGCTGCGCGGTTTCGCTCTGACACCGTCTCCCACGGAGCAGTACCACCGCAGGGCTTACAGGCAAGGAATGCTTTGTGCCGGCCCTCCCTGCTTGGGCAAGTTTCTTCTGTCTGGGCATGAGAAAACTGGGTACAACATTTCTTTACGATACAGAGCCCTCTTGGGGGCTGGGCATCAGCACACGGGTTTTGCTTGCAGTGGAGTACAGGAACTTTTTAGCCAGTACATTATCTCAGTATCTATCATAACCCTCGCTGGGCCAGCACTAAAGCAAGTGGTGGTGTCTCTCCCTGGGACCAGAGACACAGAGATATTAATTAACTTGCCTGCAGTCACCCGGGGAGACACAGCAGGGCTGGGGACCAGGGACAAGGTTTTTGAAGTCCTTGCAGCTAAACATTGAGTCATACTTTACATTGTCATCACAGTGATAGCATTCAAGTTCCTTGCACCAGCATTCCCACCCTCTTCCTTCAGAGGAACTATGTAGCTGCAATTAGAAATCATACCTAGCCTGCAGAGTTTCACACAGAAGGAAAAGGTTTCATCATATACAAGTTCACAGGAATGCTGTATGTAAACATACCATATGATTTTTTTTTCTTTTTCAAGAAACAAAAAAGAATAAGTTTACAAAGAAACCAGGTGTACTGCAGAAATACAAACCTGCTCATATGCTGCATAAGTCAGTGCATAGTGCTGTGAAAGAATATGGGGCTTAAACTATGTCAATTCGATTGAATAAATCCACTCACGTGAGCAAAGTCTAAGGCTAAGGACTTAAAAAAAGAACATACCAATTATCTGATGACCATAGGAATACAAATTTACTTGTTTTATAAATGGTACCAGTACTAGCCTATAAGCTGTCTTAACCCAGCCACAGTTTTTCAACAGACCAGTCACCGATTTTGAAGGGCTCTACATCCTAAAACCGTGTCACAACGCAGCATATGATTAGATGTAATACCCATTTCAATTAAATAAACTGTCCCAACAGTCAAATTGTTGGTAGTTATGGGGAGCACAAAGTCCCCATCAAGAAGCTGAAATTAGCATCTGAGATACTGACAGTAGGCAGTCTATCAGGGTAAGGGGCCAGAGACTGGCCCCCACCAAGAATAATTCTTAAGTACAAGTAGCTTTCCCTAGAAATAAAGCATTCCACTTTTTTTTTTGAAAGAAGTAATATGAAGATTGCTCTTACCCCTTTTACTAAGTTTAGATACTGCATCAAGCACAGTGTTTGAAGTCCTTTGCCTAGAAACTGTGACTGCTCTTGAATACAAGCTAGGTCTTTAGAAATTGATGCTTTGGTACTAAAGAAATCAACAGCCACTTATGACACTGACAGGAAACACTCCTCCATTTCATGCCAAGAAATTATTTTGGTCACTCCTGTAGCCTAAAAATTGAAGTGGTGTGCATACTCATTAGATTTTCATCACAAAATATTTTCAAAGCAGAACCTTCTTCCCAGCACATCCCACTCAAAGAAAGCTCTCAGTGAAATGGGACTAAGACTGATGGTGTTTGCCCTTGAAAAAAGTAGTGACCTCATGCACACCAAAATAACAGAAATGCACAGCAGCCTGAGAGAGGATGGAGTTTTCCCCCAGCCTGCAGAAATTCCCTCACCACCTCTTCTACTATGAAGGGCTGTCATTTGTCCCCCTCACTGTCAGCAGACAATAGGTGGTGACATCAGGAGCACTTCCAAAGGAGGATACAGACGCTCTGGAGGGACACTGCAAAACCCATTGCAGTGTAAATTCGGGGCCGAGGTCTTCTCGTCAGCAACTACCACAAAGAAGTGGAGGAAGTGGCATGGCCACTGAACAATGGAGAGGTCAAGCAGTTCACAGCCATTTCATGACCCAGACAAACCAAGGTCAAGAGATTCAGGTAGCAACTTGGCCTGGGCATGAGTTACAGCACAAATGAATTGTTTTAACAAATCAGCTTTGGTCAATTAAACCTAACAAGATACATTGCATCACATAGCAGGGTTCTTGACATTAAGGCCAGGAGCTGAGGCCAGCCTCGTAAAACACGTCTTTTAACATGGCATAACAAATTTAAGGTAATCCGTCTAGAAACTGCAGATGTCAGAGTAAGTTGTCTTGATTAGGAGAAATTTTCACACTTTTAAATCAGGGACACTGGATTGTAGTCATCCCTTCAAAAAGCCTGGCAGCATTCTCAATGGCATTACTCAGGCAATGGAAAGCTGATGCTGCAGTAAGTATATTTGCTGTCTCTCAGACACAGTGCACATCTGTAATAATCTTCCAAGCATTTCCCTGTTAGCCACTTCATAAAACAGGCTGAAAATGGTTTGGCATTTTAGCCCAATGCAATTGTCAAGCAAAAAATATATACTCTGTGAATATTTTAATTTCATTTAATTTCTAAAGCCATATCGTTTGTAATTACTGCTCTCTAAAGCATGCACATTGTTTTGTTTCTATTTTAAAGAAAAATGTATAAATCTTATCTCAGAACACAGCTTAAGAAGGATGTGGCAAGGTAATTGACTGGAAATTAAAATACAATGCTAGGTTTACGATAAATAGATAACCATCTTTCAGTTGTTTTAAATTGATCCTTTATGAAAAGATGTATAGCAACTCAGGTTAATATAGCTTGGATCAGGAAGTCAAATACATAAACCATATGTTCAAAACATACATACTTAAAACTATCAATTGTAAAATAATTCCAAATAATATAAAATATACTTACCTGAGCACAGCATTTGCCTCCAACAAACAATCACATAATTTTTCCCTAATTTCTCGACAGCCACACCAAGTTTCTCAGAGTTCACTAACTGTTCATTTTTACATTTGGCTTTCCTGTTCACTTCTAAGGAAGAAAATGGGAACTGTTTTGATCAATTTCCATATGTATATTTTCCAGGGGGAAAATAATAAAAAGCCCACTTAAAGCCAAAGAGATGCCTTTAGTGAAGGTGCCTTTATGGAAAGACACCGGAAAACCTGACATATCCCTTCTGCTCTGGAGATAAGCAATTACTTAAGTAAAAAGTGCAAGGTTTCACTGAGAGAAATGAACACAATGACTGAAGGGGCTTCAGCTAAGCTTTCACACCATGCTACATCACAATAACTTCTCCTTATTTCAATTCTATTTATTGGAGTAAAAACTAACAAACACACATGTAGTTTAAAACTTCCAAACACTACATGCAGTTAGGAGAAAATTAAGGTTAAAATTACACCAAAGTCCCTATAATTTTAAGTCACCTTTCTGACTTGAAGAGGGATCTGGGATAAAGCGGGATGTAACACATAGGAGTCATAGGGCATGAAGGCAATAGCTCTGGTCCTCAGGCTAACTAAAAACTTTCAAAACACTGTTATTGATAAACACACTTTAGACTAGAAGCCCTTCCTCAAAATACCCCACAAACACCAGGTCTGAAGTGCCCATTTCCCACCACTCTCTTTTGGAGGAGGGGAGAAACTAGAACAAAAGTCACATGCCAGTGTTGATGTTCCTAAGAAACAGCGAAAGAAATATATTGATTTAAAATTTAAAAACCACAATATACTTCAGAAAAGGAAACAACTCCACCCCTCCCCCCGAGGAGAACTGGGAGGAAGAGTGGAAGTGCTCTTTTTGTAAATAAAAACATGGTGGGGGGAAAAGATAAACAGCTGTCCTAGAGGAATGCTTCCAGCTTCACACACAACTCACTGCTACCAGACAGTACAATAGACATACCAAAATGAACTCTGCTTTCTCTTAGACAAAGCTAATAATCTAAGATTTACTTCCTTTACTGGCTTCTGAGACTTTCAAACCTCTTCTAATCCAGGCTTCACTGCCCTGAGCCTGGTTTTTAGCAAAAACTTCTAAAAATTCCACCAGAATTTAAAATTAGAAAAATAAAAAAGAGGTACAGAGTAAAATCATGAAACCTCCCTATAATGAATAACATCTTGTTTGACATCTGTCAAACAAACTGAGTAATAACAGAGATTTTATTCCCTTTTCACATTTACTTAGGATCAGAGAAATAGCTCCACATAAGGAGCCTTTTTCTTCACCCCACAATGGAAGGAGCAACCCTATTCAGTTAAGACAGCCATTAAACTTGATCTTAAGATCATCCTAATCCAAGGAATTACATGAAAGAAACATTTCACCTTGCTGTTGAGACTGGACAGTAACACTTGAGGAAACCTCTTGAATTAGTGTTTGGCATTGTAGACCACCATTTCAGAGGCCACCTGTCCTTGACATGACTATGTTACTACACTAGCAGCAGGGAAGAGGAGAAGGACAAAAAGCAGGAAAAAAAAAAAGGAAAGCTAGAAAAAGAAGCGGGCTTGACAGCAACCTCATGCAATTAACTTTAAAATCCAACCTGCAGAGGCATTTAGCATTTAACTGTTTAATGAAGTTTTCACAGTTAAAATGAATTCAATATGCATGAAAATTTAAGAAACTAAAACATAAAACTCTGCTTTAAATTGACGTATTTCCTCTATGAATTAGTGATCTTATATATAGTTTAGAAGCATTCTTTTTATTCAGAGTACTATTTCAGTCTGAAACTACCATGAAGCAAGAATTTTCTGATTCCTTTCCCATTCTTTTCTTTACTTTATAGCTGCTCGCTGTTGAACTAAATGTCATTCATAAATTAACGCTGACCTCTACATTTTCAAGTAGTTGCACAGAATTTATTTGAACTTAAGTTTCTTTTGTCTTAAACACAATTGATGTTATTTAACCCTGTGAAATTACTCCTCTTAGTGTATCAGGTAACAAAAATCAGAATGAGGTGAATGCTCCTTCCTAAAAGGCACATAAATTTAATTCCTGTTAAAAACAGTAGTATTGAATATGAAAAATCCCTTTTTCTTTCTCATGAACCTGTCATACGACCACAATCCTGCTCTGAGGGAAACTTTTTTAAATGAAAAAGAAAAAAATAAACATTTTGAACTCTTCAGATCTACTATCTGAAGTTCACACATAAATGTTCTGAAAAAATGAAAATTGCTAAGTGACCTTTCAAAATATTTCAGTATCCTACATCTTCATAAACAAAGTAACTATAATAATCAATTGAAAACATGATTACATCCATATATACACTGAATTAACCTCCATTTCCTAATGGCAAATGTCTTTCTTGACTGTAATTTTCAGTACAACAGAGACAGTCAACAAATAGTTATCCAAAATTTTACATTAGAAAACTAGAAAATAATACAGTGTCTTTCTCCATTGACATGAAAATGTTTTTTTAAAATTGCGTTTTCTGCACCCTCAACAGACTGGAATTGTCCAGAGTAATTCCATTTTTAAAGGGTTTATTATTCCCTATGAGATTTTTAAACTACTAAAAGCTTTTTTCATACTAGAGCGGATAAAATATAAACTCATACTTCTGGTTCTGTACCGGCTTTCTGATTCAAAATTAAGATTTAGAGCAAGGGATCTGCATGCCATTTCACTGTGCAAGAAACAAGGTCCTAGAGCATACAGAACCCTGTAGGTACAGGCAGTAATAAGCTCTATTTCCTGTTGTTCCTGCTGTAACTCATAATTTGCTGTGTAAACTCCCAACAAATCACCTTGCACTTCTACATATCCTTGTGCATAACAGGCAAAATGTTCTAGTGTGTGTTCCCAGGTGAAGTATTCAGAAGGAGGCAAACCATTAAGGTTAAAAGAAGTAGGAACAATCAGCAAATGGTTGATTCGTCTAAGCCTATTGCTTTTTTTATTAATTGTATGTGAGAACATCAGTGCACACAAAAAATGCAAGCCCTCATACAAAATCTATCTGGGTGGTGTGACATTTAGGCATATGACCATAATATGACTTAGCCAGGAACTGCTTAAGACATTATTTTGAGTGTGATTTTAAGTGCAATTTCATGTAGTCACAGCAAACTAACCAAAATAGTTTTATTATCATTTTAAAATATGAAAAGAATGACTACACAATAAATTTTCTCTACTTACGGAATGAAAACTAAAATGTAACATGAAAACTAGTATGAAAACCTCTTTCAAAATCTGAGCTCCCTATAGACATAAATTCACAAAATTCAAAAAGCTTTGAAAAAGATCAAGCCATTGATAAACCCACCCACTTAAGCAATTCAGACACGTCAAGTTAAAAAAAAGAATTATAATTCCTTCTGGAAGAGTGTACATTTTTCAAGTAAGGCAAGGCACACATGTTGCCAGGACTGTCTGAACTGGGAAAGCGATATCCCCACTTGGCTAGGGATTGCCAGTTTGCTGGCATTAAGCTAAGGGCAAAAGAGTTTCTGCTCAATGCAGCGGCAGCACCTTGCAGCCCAGCCGAAGTTATCTGCCAGCGCGCTTTTTAGGAGTGCAGGCACCACATCAGGGTGTGCCCGTGCCACCTCCCACGCCCCCCCGGCAGGGCACAGCACCTGGGGCAGGGCAGGGCCCTGCCAACCTCCCCGGCGCAGGGGCAGCTCGGCACAAGAGTCCTGCACACAAAATTCTCCCCTTGACAGGCCAGTGCCCTTGCTCTTCTTTCATCTTTCTCTTGCTTTTTTCTTTTTTTTCCTGGCCCAGCTACCCCCCTCCAATCCTCAAGAGACAGGACACAGTCTAGCAACTCAGGGACTCACATAGGCCAGGCTTCCTTCCGTGCAGCCCTTTGGGTAGAGCTGCTAATCCTTCTTATTAATTAACGAGATAATAGCACTTAACTGGAAAGCAATATTAATGTTAACTACCTAGGAAACTTCCAACAGAAATGATTTATTCTTTTTGCCAATTTCCTGGTAACAAAGTCACACAGCTGGAGCTGTGGTAGCATCTTTATGGTATAAGAAGTTTAAAAACGAAGGGTGCCTGAACACTATGGGACTAAGGACATCTGCATCTATTTTCTGCCCTGCTCCCTAGATAGTTTAAAAGATCCTCTCCTCCTTTGACTCCAGAGTTTATTAACAGCTGGGAACGTGGGCTCCCCCAATTATATCACCCTTACATAAGGACAAAGGAGAGTGTAAACAGTAACATGACTGATCAGAGAAATGTACTCTGGGAGGCACATGCACTAAAAACACTTAAAAATGTTAACATTTACGTGTACCACTGCTTCAGTTCTTTAAACTCTCAAAGCGTTTCTCAAGGTCTACTATGCTTCATTCAGTATATGCTGAATTACCTAACATGAAGTTTGCACTTTGTTCATGCTGCAAAAAAAAAGTAGCAGAGATGATGAGGGAATTAGGAATTCTGCAGACAAGGCACATTGCTATAGATATTTTTTGTTTTAGAAAAAAAAATACAGCAATTTTTAGCTTTTTTTTAATTAGTCACTGTAAGAGTAAGTAAAACATCCTTCTGAAGGAAGGATTTATATTATCTTGGTTCTGTTGCAGCAAACAAGTACTGCAGCTTTCATTCACTGATTGTCAAAAACTTTCCAATGTGCCCACTGCAATGCGGATGCCAACCAACGAATCAAAGGCATTCAGCAACTAGACAAAGAGGGTCTGATGCCAACCTCGGTGCCACTGGCAACCATTATTGGCATCAAGCACATTGTCTGCCTTTTTTTTCCCCTCTCCTGGCACTCGACAAACAAAATGGCGGTTCTTGTAGCAACGGGAACACAGCATAAGCACTGCGCTGAATCAAATACCTTCAAATGATTTTATGGACTGAAATGCATTTCATACCAAAAGATAGATGCTCTCTGATGCTGACAGGGAAAAAAAAAAAGGGGGCAATTCTATCAATAGAAACAATGTTCATACCATTTTCAAGTTTGGGTTTTATAAAAGATCTGTGTGGGACACACACACGCCCCTGATGCCCACAACAAGCAGAGCCCCTTGGAAGCAGGTTATGATTAAGAATTATTTTGATGTTAAACATTGATCACATTGTATACTTCACAGTTTCTTCTTCCATTTCAGTCAAAGGAGCAGCATTGCAACCTATGTCAATCCTCTTTTTTTTTTTTCTTTTATTTAAGAGGATAGCAGAAAGAGAATAGAGGGGGAAAAAAGATGCTGAATTTTGAGATGAGCGAAAAGCAGAATCTGAGGAAGTTCATCAATGATAGAACTTCACAGATCAGTACTTATTTCTTCTTTCAAGGCAGACATGGAAGTAGAAGCTCTTTTGTTAAGAACTGAAAAGATTATTGACACTTCTAGATCTGGAAATTGTCAATATATTGTAACATTACTCTGCACTGCAATGCGGATGCCAACCAACAAATCACAGACATCCTAGGCTAAACAAAGAAGGTCTGATGCCAATCCTGGTGCCACTGGCAACCATCACTGGCACTCGAACTATCCTTCCTCCTCTTTTTTTCCCCTAATCTTCTATTTTAAAGCAACAAAAAAAGCAAACTACTTGGCCCCTTTATTCATTCTACGTGCTAATTCCTTCTTCATATTTCGTTTAGGGATTTAATTGTTTCTATGTTTCCACTTAGTTTTTACACGTTGCTATTAGGCGTGTTTATATGTTCTGAAAGATAAATAAAAAGCAAAACGTCATATGTATAATGCAGCATTTTGGTTGACTTCATGCATATCTTTCACAAAGCCAGGCACTCTTAATCAAGTATACTACAAAGTGCCACAATTAACCTCCTTTCAATGAGTATAGAGAATCAAAGTTTGATAAAATGGAAAAAAAATACATAGACAACTTAGTATGACTTCTTCAAGAAGAGAGCCAACAGATGCTAATGGAAGATTTACTGCAAAGCAGCAAGACAGATACAAAATACATGCAGTTAGCAATAAACAAAGGGTCTTCTAAGAGTGACTTAGTATATAGAAATTAGCCAGCTTCATTTTCAGCCTATTCTCAAAGTAGCATTGTGTAACTTTGAAATTTATAATATTACAGCATGCTTAACTTACTCATTTCCAATTAGACAAAAGTTTTTTAAATAAACTTATATTCTCAATACATTTAAATCAACAAAATCAGCTATGTCCTGCAATTCCTTCTCCCACTTCAAGTTACTGGCTTTCAACAACTTATAAGTCAACAGTGTGTTAAGAGTACTCTGACCCCAGTTTCTTTGGCTCAAGAGCTACTTAAACTGTTTTGCCTCCCTTTGTAGTTTTGACTTTTAGAGACAGGTAAATCCATAGAATTAATCAGTAAGCTATGACTTACGCTATATGCATTTAAAATATAATTTGAATTTTTTTTCCACAAAAGGAGTTTAAAGGCACAAACTCTTTGTAATTAAGCTATTTTGTTTAATGCTATCAAAGAAGTCTTTCTTACTACATTATTTGGGATCAGATTTACCAGACTCTGCAGCTACTTAAAGTCGCCGTAAAATAACCAAATGTGTCTACTGCTGTGGAGAGACAAAAAACACAAAAAATACTAGTAGGGGGGAAAAAAAAACCACTTTTTTTTTTCATGACAAATAATTGACAAAAAAGAACCTGATATATACATTCACAAAAACATGCAAGTTCTTCACTTGCATGAGCAAATGCTAAAAGAGAAATACACTTAAAACAAAAATATTGCATTGTGTCTCTTCTCTTAAAGAATGAGCATACACCAAATGAAGACATGCAATTTTACTTTTTTGTTACTAACAAAATCAATTCAATTTGTTTTCCTGTTAAATCCCATAGCTATTTATCAAGCATCAGATAACAGCCTGCCATCTGCCCTTCTGCAGGCCATTTCTACCTACTACCAGGCCAAGTTGTGAAATGGCCCACCATCTGCAGATGGTCAAACTTTCCCTAGCTGAGATCTGTGGCTAAAAAAAAAAAATGTATTATTACTGCAGATCAGTCAGCATTACAAAGACATTTAGAAGATGGTATCATTGCCAGAAAGAACCAAAATGACGCTAACTGAGGAAAAGTATTTCAGAAGACTTAGCATGGGAGAAAAATTTAAAAAAAAAAAAGAAACGCCTTTTTCTAATTACAGCCAATTAAAATTTTAGGGAACCTGCTTTTGGGTATTGTTATTGAATATGCAATATATGCAATATGGCTAGTAGGTTTTTCCCCTGATACACGATTATCAGAAGCCCTGTTTTTATTTGCATTCTGTAATACTAAGTTTAAGAAGCTTTTCCATAGAGCTCCTGCAATTTTCCACATTTCAATTACCTGCCAAATAAAAGTATATGAGTGTGATTATGAAAATATACTCTTCATAAAAATTTCTCAAAATATTACAACCGGGATCTTTGCTTTAAAGCTCAGATAGATAAGATGATCTATTGATGCAAATTATGGATAAAACATTACATAATGCAATTCTGATTCTATTTGGCTTTACAAGAAATATAGCCACGTATTTTTAAGCTTTGTTTTATAGGTATGAGGAAGTCTAAAATTGCTCTTCAATGTAATAGCAGATTCATCAATTTAAGGATGACTTCTTGATTATTTATAACTACAAAGGCAGTAAAAAATATTTGTAGTATTTATTGTAACTGTGCAATTGCACAGACCTGCATCTGTTATTAATAGTACTGGGGTGGGGGGGTTGTTTTATTTCTTTTTTAAAACACAGCTTGAAAACAAGAATGTTTTCTGAAGTCACAACTATGTATTGCCACTTTCTCACAAAAAATAGAAGGCAACTTCAGTGGAATGAAAGTACTGTCTTGGTACGTGTCTCTCTCTCTCTTGAGAGAGGCACGTATGTCAAATATGCATGTCATTTACACAGGTCTGCAGGAATATGTGCATGTTTAAGTATGTAGGTATACATGCTGATTTACAAATGGATATGTAGCCACATTACATCTATAGACCACAGAACGATGTTTCACTGGAAGCCAGCCCATAGGGGAAATAGGGCTACTTGGAATCAGAGTTTGACATACTAACATAGAAACATGACAATCCGCTTCCTACCTTGCTCCTGCACGTAGTATGCCAAAAACAAATCAAGCTCCTTGACTGATACTGTTATGTGATGTGGCTGGACGCAAAGTGCTGGATTTGTGCAATGTGGGGATTTCATGAGACGTTCTCCATCCGTACTTTCCAAGGGGATGCCTTTGAACAGGATCACCATGACTAGATCCAGACGCCAGACTTTGTCAGCCTGTCGCAGGCAATCGATTCTCCTAATCTTGCCCTTCTGGTCAGGATTGGACAATACACAGCATGGGTGCTTCTTCCCAGTAACCGTGAGCACAAAATCCTCCCGGAACTCTTGGCGAATATCTTTGCGCAGCTTGGCCAGGAGCCTGGATGCCCACTTCTGTTTAATTTCAGGCTTTTCACTAAGTAGCTCATCCTTGACTGCTCTTTCCTCATCCTTTGACATTCGTTTCTCATGTTTTTTAAAGTACTTGCGTTTTCGAGCCTGAAGATTGAACCAAGTATAGGCAATTGCACGGACATGTGGAAGAAGTGCCTCAATGAACGGGTGAAATTCATCCTGTGGAAAGAAGTGAAGGAAAAAAAAGAAGAAGAGAACAAGAAAACTCAAAGTCAGCAAGTTCTCATAACCAAAGCAGTATCAAGAAACGTTTCTGAAAATCTTTAAGTGAAATACGAGACGAAGAGAATAAACACTTAAAATTTACACAAATTTCTGCATAACACCTTTTATGAAATTATTACTGTTGTCAGGCAGTAGACAAAAAGTGCACAGAGAATCACATTTTTCCCGTGTTTCATTCTTTGAAAGAACCATGTGAAGATTTTATTTTGTACTCCTCCCCTCACTTCATCCCACAACGCTGCAGAGACAACACAATTTAAGAGATGCTACCAAGATGTTTTGTTCCTAACATTTAAATATTTGAGTGAACAGGTAACATCAAGAAAAGTACCATTGCACAAAGAGGACACTATACGGTTTTAAAAAATCTGAGCAGAAATGTTCAGAAGGCTGAGGCAAATGCCACAGTTCATTTCTCTTCTCTGTGGCACAGAAACACAAAGCATATACATGCTCAGTGTAATGCCACACAGTTCCCGCTTTTGGAGCATGCTCTCAGCAAGAGACTGCTGGTGGCACAAAGAGCATGCGCCATTAAACTTGATCCATTTTCTTATCAAACGTCCAACATTCCAGCACTGAAACAGCACCATTCCAGTGGTGGTAACTAGAGAAACCAGTATACAGTAAGGAAAAGCAGGCAAAAGACACATGTCATATACAAATCCTGAACAGAAGCTTCTGTACTTTCAGCTCTTCTGGCTTCCCTCCCACCACCCCCAAACTCTGTAAAATTAAGAGTTTATAAAGGTGAGAACAAAAATTACATTTATGTCCTTCCAGCAGCTCCACTGTGGGTTTTGAAGCCCCACAGAGTCAGTTAATTTGTTAACTGATCACGAGTATGGCAATTATTCTAAACCCCTTAAAAATCAATCTGAGGTGTACAATGAAAAATGGCAACTTGGCACAAACTTTGCATTCTTTGTGTTTCTGCATGCTGTGGCAAAGAGACAGTATGAGTCCACCGCTGGTCCAATGCTGCTTTTGTGAAATCCATGCAATTTATTTACAGTTTCAAAATACCCCTTCCTCTCATCTGGCTTCACCTGAGAGTTCTTATCTTCTGCCTAGCAGCAATATGGATTGCATTAAGGAGGTAATACTTAGTTGTTGTCTACAAGCACATCCTATAGCAATTAAATTAATTTTGGTTGTCTGCTTAAAGTACCATCCTATACATCCATGTAAATATCTAAATAGACCCTCCCCAAAAACTTATTTTCCATGAACAAATCTGCTGTTTGAAACACTGAAATCTGCTTATCAAACATTACTATATTTTGGGTTGAAAGGGAGACCTTAGGGGAGGTATCTTTCTTCCTGCGTGCAGGCATATTTAGTTTTAAATACCACGCAGATTGCTCATCATACTTAGTGGCACAGTGCAATCAAACTAAAACTGAACCTTTTTTATGCAATTATATTCAAGAATACAATTCACTAACTACTATTTTAGTTACGCTGCTAGACAAGGAATGAATTATGTTTAATCAATAGGCTGATTAACTCCATTAGGTAAAAATGATGAAAGTATAACTAATGGTCTCAATTATAGAGTGCAGACTGCCATTGCAGAAGCTTCAGGCAAAGAATTCCATGTTTAAATCTTTGAATTTCAAACAAACTTCAAAATCTCCTGAATGTTAAAAAACCCACAAGATCTAGTTATCTCTTTTCCCTAACCATCCTTAAATCAAACTGAAAACAACAGAAAAGTTACAAGCAGTTTACCTATGATCAGGTTGTCTTCACAGGAAAAAAAATAAGCAAAGGGGAAAAAAAAGAAAAAAAGAGCAGAGCAGCAATATAGGAAGATACTTCAGGACATAAACAATTTCATTACAGTATGATGCTTGACAAAGACCTACAAAGGCAACAATTAAACTGATTAGTAGTTTCCAGCACAGATTTGAACAATTCTGATACTATACTGGCACATAAAACTAGGCCGTGGAAAGAGTTAAACCACAATCTGTTCTTTGTGTGGGAAGGCAGTACTGCTCTGAGCAACCACAGCCCATGATAAGACTTCCCTATCTTCATACAATTTCTGATGCCATGCTTTTTTTCCTCTCAATTATAACTACTAAAGAAAGTTTATTTTTTCTCCTAAAGAAGTCATCTTAATTGAAGTATTCAAATAAAACAATTTTTTTTTTTAATTAATGGAAGCTTAAAGACTGTACAGTGTTAAATCCTCCCAATTCATTTTAGGCTGAATAAAACAGATTTACTACAGATTTTGAAAATTCTAACAGCTGGGGCTAAAGGTGGGGTGAAGGCAGGTGGCTGAAGAGCTTTGGGAGAAATTAATTTTTGCCTCAATACAATGATTTCTCCTACATCTAAATGGACTTTGGTATTTATAACTTAAAAGGGCAATAAAATAAACATGGACATATTCTATGCTAGGGGAATACTGCACATCAAGTTTTAATTCTGAAGAAGAGCATCATAAACTGTTTCAGAATGACTATGCCTTGAGGTAATGCATATAGTATTAACAATAATAACCTATAGCATTTTACATCTATGAAAATTTTGTAGAGAATGTCACTGTTTAAATTCCATTCTGTAGTAGTTGAATGTTTCTTTTTCAAAAAGGGGAAAAAAAACCCAAAAACATACACACCAAAAACTTCAACCTTCAAAAAACTGTATTCAGGTTTTTCTTTCACAGTATTATTAGGTTCTAAAGATATAAATATAGGTGGAAAGTGTGAAGGAGAAATACAGCAAAGAACACCCTGTTTGAAAGCAATTTTATCAGATTTTTTGAGCTATTCATTGTGCACCTGGAGTATTTTCAAAGGAAAATACTAGCTGACATGGAGAAGTGCCCATGAAAATTATCCTAAATGGACATTTGTAATTAATCATACACCTTCTCCACCAAATCTCCTAAAAAGATAACTACAGAATTTTATTTTTCTCCCTCAATATTCACATACACAATGATGAATTTTTTGTTTTGTTTTTATGTGGCACTCATCCATGTGTCACAGTTGCTCTTTCAATGAAGTGATTTATGAAGGTAAGATTTTCAAACGTCATATCAAATAGCTCAGGTGAACCATTGTGCACTGGCAATTTAAATAAAATGGAAGTTACTATATAACATCTATGTAGCTTGTAAATAAAGGAAAAAATAGCAGTCATCTAATGACGATAGATAGGCCAGGTTTTCTTTGTGGAAAAGATAAAGAGGATATGCAGTGCTCTTCTCCTGTCTTCCACTTTTAAACTTTGTATCAGCCCGTGAAAGTTCAAACTGAGGGCTGTACAATAAACACACCGGGCAGAAGTATAGAAATTTTATACAGAAAACTTCATTTACTCAATTCCCCTGCATGAATTTTCTCATGCCTAGTGAAACAACATACTGGAGCAAGATAAAATACAACATATTCTGAGTTTTTGGACTACTATAACATAAAAATAAACCATAGCAAAAATATCACAAGAGAGCAACCACTAAAAGGCATGCAGTAACTGCATCCTATTCATGCCTCAGCAAGACAGATAAATGCAGTTTCCACTCATTCCAAAACACAAAGAAAGAGATATATGGGAAAGAGAGGAAGGGAGCCCCCAAAATTAAATTGCATTTGGTAGGTTTTCTTCTTCCTTAGAGTTATTTTCACCCACCAAACTTTTATTGTAAGTGTGACAGGTAATACACAAATTGCCAAGGTTTGTCTTAAAGCTGTACTCTGGATTTTAGACTTGTTTCTAAAACGTGCTTCAGCGCTCTCTCGGCACAAACTGAACTACCACTTTCATAAGTAGCTCTGGCCAAACAGGTGTTCTGTGTTTACTTTTACCAAAATATTTTCTTCTGAACATATACTGCCACAGTCAATGTGCATTGCAAGAGTCCTAGGTACAGAGAACACAATAGAGAGAGCAATTTTGGTAGTAGTACTTTAATGCAGTTGCTACTCAAAGTGAGATGAATCAATCTTTTGCCTTAAACAAATAAAGAACGCAAGGTATAAGTTCCCATTGCTGGTGTAATTTTAATTTCTAAGTTATGAAGAGAAAAAATTATTTATAAACTGCTTTTATTATTCCAAGTACGTAGAAAGAGATTTCAAACTAAAATCAATTTGCTGCAACTATGTTCCATGTATGTATCACTAAATGGGAACTGTCTCTGCAAGGCACATGGTAGAGTGTGATTTTAAAATATTATGGAGACGGTATCAATGCACAAAAGCCAGGAACTGCTTTCTTGCATTAATGGCAGTAGAAGTACAATATAATGTTTTTGTATACACCTGAGTGCAGTATTTTAACACAAATTTGTAAAGAATGAGGAAATCTATTACATCAGTGAATCCAAAAAGCAAATATATGAAAGAAAAGTCATTAGAGCAGGAAACAAGATAATTAATTACCGCTGTAAAAGAGGTGGTTGTGAAAAATCTGTGTCTCAAATGCAAAAACTGCTTTCATAAGTTGTACGCTCAGGTTTATAATCTGATGCAGAGGTCTTATTGCCTGTCAATAATTTCACATGCTGGACATCCTCCACAGAATTAATTTTTCTAACCACAGATTCTACAATAAGTAATTATTTCTCTGCGTGTACCTGCAAGCATGTGTGTATCTGTTACACAAAATGCTTCCTATGTTTCTCTTTTGCAGAAGAAATATCTCAATAACACTTTTTTCCAGCTTTCTTCCACTGCAGCTCACGTTTACTTACTGAAAATATCCATATCTAAGTCAATCACACTTAGATGCCAAACAAAATATAAACAATAAAAAATGTGTCAGCCAAAAAACTACAGGACTGTGTCCAATCACTGAATAAGCCTTATCATTGTTTCCATCTTCAATCACAATTTATGAATACTTTAGTCCTTTTGAATTACAATGGTTTGTAACTGGGGAATAACTTAAATCATATTTATTTATTCACGGTGCAACTGTAAGTGCATCGCTGGCCTCTCTATAGCAGCCTTGCAGCAGACGTTACTTTCGCACATTTTCTGCTTCTTTAGCTATTTGTTGCACCAATGTGGAAGCAAGCAGTTATCGCTTAATCAGTTTACATCACATCCTCCTAAGACAGACTTTCACGAAAGCTGAAAACTATCCCCGGGCTTTGCAGACCGGGTTTACNGAGGACGCTCCAGGGGCACCCGGGTAACTTCCCAAAGCTGCTCCCGAAACCCCTCAGGTTTCAAAATGTGCGTTTTGCCGCGGCGGGGCCCCCCGCTCGGACTGCCCCCCGCGCACCGCGCCGCGCCGTCGTCGCCCCCCGCCCTCCGCGCCCCGCTCCGCGGCCCCGCATCGCACCGCACCGACCGCCGCTCCCCTCCCGCCGTCCCGGTGACAGCCGCCGCTCCGGATCGAAAAGCGGCGGCCAGTGCGGTTGTAAAAAAAGGCTCGGTCCTTCCCCGTGCTGGGAAAAGTGCACGCTCCTCCGCCAGCGCCACAATTTAGCGGGGAGGGGGAAAACGCCGTGCCCTTGTATAACCGAACGAGAAAACACTGCACAGCTTGGTCATCCCCGCTCACATCTCCCTCATTGTTGGCAGCCTGCATATTATTAATTAAGCATAAGACGGGATTACTTCGCACCGGCGAGTGGTCGTGTTTTGTCAAAAAAAGCACTTTTCCTTTCAAACCCTTTCATTAGGCTGTGTGTAAACAGGCGAGCTGAAAAGAGTGCAAATCGTTTGGTTCCAATCAAATCAATACTTCTCAAACCTGGTTTTTTAACGTAATTATGCTCATTTCCAGTTTGTTAACCTTTGACTTCTTATGCACCAACAATTAACAGTATTTGTCTACGGGTGACACTTTGAATGGATATCCCCAAAACAATGGCCTGGTACAGTTTATTCCCTAATATTCCCTCCTGAGAGAGGACTTTGGATCTGACAAGCAGTTACAACTGTGCTTTAACCCGTTACAACTACCAGCAATGACTCATTAACAAATCACATACACATAAATATTAAAAAAAAAAAAAATCCCAACAAACACGTGAAAATAAATAAATTAACAAATAAATTAAATAAAAAGCGTCTATACCTGAGTGAGACAGATTGGAGAATACATCATGACTTCGCTTTGAGAACACGCTGCCCGGAGAGCCCCTAAGAAAAGCCTCAAAAAGGAATAATTTCATCTATTCATTTTACAGTCATCTGAGACTCAAGGAAGATGAAATCAATCAGGACGGGGCTCTGCTCTGGATCACCACAACTTCACAACAAACCCCGGTCCTCCTTAAATAGCCAAAGATTCAAGTTCACTCCGTGTGCTAGATTTCCCGGGGTGAAATCCAATCTACACTTTTAACCCTCTTGTAGTCGGCTGCGCAGGAGTCTTGCTTTTGCTGCTGCTGCTGCTGGTGGTTGTTTTGCAGATGAG
>VWZW01002093.1:1816134-1829139 GCA_013397115.1 Edolisoma coerulescens
AAAAAAAAAAAGCGCCAAATACAAACAATCCACCACTTATATCTTATCCTGTAGAGCAGAAGTGGTATCAGCATTTAAGAAGAGGGTATAATATCCACTTTGAAACCACAGAAACACAATCTCAGCCTGGAGGAATTACAAAACAAGAGTCAAATGAGTTAAAAATAATATATATATATGTAAAAATATAAATCACTTAAGCACCACGCACCATTATGGTGTATTGTATTAAATGAATGAGATCATGAAATCTGCAACACACCACTGGGCCTTTAGCTTCNGCGAGGGAAAAGGCGTTAAAGTCACAGCCTGTGGGCAGAGCGCTCCTCCTCCTCCTCCTCCTCTTCGTCTCTTCCCAGTCTCCTTTCCTCTTTTGAGCTGCCAGGCTGGAGAGCACGTTTCAGTGGCGTCTGACTTGAACTCGGGCCAAGAATTCCTTCCCCCCTCCCCCGAATTTTAAACTCTTATATATCCACACACATATAGATGTGTGTATTTACGGCAGGGACACCTCTGCGAATCCATGCCCGCCTTCCTCCTCTGCCCCCGCCTGCGAGCGCGGAGCGGAGCGGCCGGGCCGCCCCAGCCTCCTTCCAGCTTCGGCCACGGGCTGCTCGGCCGCGGGCTGCTCCTCCTCCTCCATCTCCTGCATCTCCCCCTCCGCTCCGCCGCCGGCCCGCGGGAAGCGCGGCTCTCCGCTTCCGCCTGGCGGCTGCCGCACGCAGCGGGGCCGCCGCGGGCTGCTGCGCATCGAGGACGAATAATACTTCAGTTTAGCCTTCTCAGGCCACGCTTGACGAGTATGGTTCTTCGCACGTGGTTTTTTTTTTTCGGAAAGGTTTTTGCACACAGGTTATGTAATTTCATGGTTTCACATGCCACCTTTTATAAGCTGTCGCATCATACTGTTCGCTCCCTGTAGGATTAACTCCGCTCCAGAGGAATTGTTCTCCTGTCCAAACCCGAAGGCAGTAAGGCAGCCTCGCAGAGGAAGGATTTCACATCTAAAACTTCCTACACAATTAAGGCACTTATAATGAAATAAAACACTGCATGAGGTAAAAGTGTGTGAAGAGTTTTAATCAATCATAACAAATACATTCCTTCCTGTTAAAATTGGCAAGTACAAACTGTAAAGAATCTTCATAATTACTTGGAGACCATAGCTGGGAGTATGGGGGCCTCTCAGGAAGTTAATTTTCTTTTGTCTGATTCGAGAAAAACAGTTTAAGCTTCTAAAAATGCAGTCTACTCTTAAAATGAAGCACAAATTGCCATGAAATAGGAAAAAAAAATTGAAATATAAGTTTCAGACTTAAGACTAATCACTGTAGAATTTTGCTTTATTTTTTAGAGTTTGTCTTTGCTTTTCTGATCCTTTTATAAAGAAGTCAAACCTAGAAAAATTGAATTATGAATTTGTCTGTTCAGTGAGCAGGGGAAATGATTGTTCGTGCTATGTGTGGCAGATTTTGAAAACTTCACACCAGCCAGTCAGTCTAGTGGAGAGCAGACCTTTCTCCATGCCAAAAGGAACCTGCAGGTGTTGTTTTTTTAATTTTAAATGTTTTCCCCTTTTTTATGGAATGAAAGTTTTGTTTTTGAAAGTTGAACACAATTACCAATTTGTGCTAGTCAACAATGCTTAACAGAATTTTTGCAAGAACTTTGGCAATATTTCGTTTACATTTTCAGGCCTGTTTTTTGCTCCTTAGCTTTGACTTTGATGTTGCTGTTGTCATTGCTGACAAAGATTTAGTTTCTGGTAGACAGTCCCATTACTCGCTGCAGCTTTCTCTGCTTTGTTGGTTGGTTGGTTGTTTTTGTTGACTCTGTATATTTACTAAGCCTAACTTTGCATGTGATTTAGCAAACAATTGCTAAATTGATTTATATTATATCAAATGACAGAAATAATGGCACCAGGAAAGAAATAAGTATTTCAGTCCTTTAGAAAGAAGAATTGTATTGCACAAAGCTGTCATACTTTATCAGTTTAGTTGAAACCTAGATGGCCATAAACATATTTTTAAGTTCAAAAATTGTGTTATGCATCATTTCCATAGCTTTTGATTTCTGAGTTCTATAGCACTAATGTGTTGATTATGGCTTTCTTTTCCATAAATGTAATTGAAGGCTTATATATTTTGTAATAGGCTGACCTTAAGTTCTGTTGATTCTGGATTTTTTTGTTTTCTGAGGTTATAATATCAATATACTTGATACTTTTTAACATTCAGAATGGATAAAACAGGAGAAGACTGTAAATAGTTTTCTTCCATGGATAATTGTTACCAAGTCAGTTACTCATCCCTGTATGAGTGGATAGCAATCTTAAGGAAGATAGACTCACTTGCAGAATTTCCACTAAAACAAGTAATAAAGAATTATTTGACATCTTTATAACAGAATTTGTGAGAAATATCAAATGTTTCAAGACATGTTATTTTTGAAGATGCTGATGTAAATTTACTTTATTAAAATCTCTGTATTTTCAAGGTTTGCTTACTAATTGACAGGACAGGAAAATTTAATAAGAGAAAGGGGACCTGGTACATCAGTAGTTCAACAGTCAAGTCTATGAAGTAGTGCAGTCATGGGATAGACCGAGCGAACAAGGATCACAATAAGCAGCAATGCCGTAGGCAGGATCTCGGTACAGTTTGACTGTGTGCATGAGGGGCACAGCCATTCCTATTCATAACAGGACAACTGAGAAAACCACGCAGCTTTAGATAAATACATCATTTTGCACATGTGAAAAAATGCTCTCGCCCCACCAGCTTTCAAGTAGGAGCTTCCCACTTTTCACAGAAGGGCCACTGTAGTAAAAAGTTGCTGCTTCCTATTCCTGAAACCTATTCCGTTCAGGTTTGTCCGAGCAGGGCACCATGAAAACACGATTTGCACATGTGCACAACACTTGCTCATTACTTCTGGAAGTTCATACTTTTGCCATGCTGCTCTTTACAGGACCCCAGCCCTGCCGAGCCTCCCGCACAGTCTCCTAGCAACTAGGAGAATTATAACTCTCACTTTGGCACTGGCAAAATGATTCCTTCTGCTGCTTCCCCCAGGCAAGCCCTCTGCAGTCCAGCGCGAGATGCACTGGGCAGAGAGATGGGGAGTACTGGTCAGAAGGCTTGCAGAGGCTGATGTCAGTAATTCCCTGTGTTGCCAAGCAAAGCCTGGAGTTCCCACCCGCTGCAGCAGGGTCATGTTCCAGTTGTTTCCAGCCCTGCTCTGGCATATTAGGTAGGGGACAATTCAAGCAGATTTCATCAAATTATTTCTAAAATTCTGTGACTTCAGCAAGCAGTAGCAAAGTTGTTACAATAGACCAGATTTTTCATTTTGGATAATAAAGCAAGACAGGAAAGGAAATATGGCATATAGAGTTTTACTCAGCAGCAAGTCTCCCTTTCCTTGTCCAGAAAAGCAACTGCGGAATCCTGATGCATGGCATCTCTTCTTGCCTAGTTAATAGTCTCATACTGTGTACTTTTATTTGTACTTTTCTTCTTCTATTAAAATATGGCAGAAACATTATCACAACATCACCACTCAACCATATCATCACATCATCACCAAAACAAATTAAAAGATTAGGAAGTAAGTGAAACACTGAAAGGTAGAAAATCTTGTGTATGTTCCATACAAGAGCCTTCAGCTCTTCAACTGTCCTTAATAATAGAGCAAAGTGTAATTTCTTCCCTCGCACCCTTGTTTCTCTCAATCCACAGGATTGCTAAGGAACTGTAACATCATTGTTTTTAATAGGAAAAAAAAGGAAAAGCTGAGGCTTAATGGTAGCATTTAAACAGCATACAGAGCCCTTTGAGTTCACACCTCATTAAGGTGAACAGGAAGAGAAGGGGTGCACATCTTTGTTGTTACTTTTGCCTTGCAGCATTTTCAGCCAAGCTATGTGAACAGACCAGCAGCATATTAACTAACTTTGCAGCAGCTGTATTTTTGTAGCAGGTTTGGTTTGTTTGGGTTTGGGGTTTTTTTAAGTTGAAAAATTGCAGAACATTGTGAAATGGAGCCAGGGTAGGCCCTTAAAGGACAATTATTTTGGCTTCCTATTTTTTGCAAGCCAATCTGCCAGATCCAAGTCTCCTTCCTTACCCAGTTAAGGAGTTTCTTTTGACTAAACTTCACATGCCCTGCTATTTCTGAGCTGTGTCCCATAGCGTCAAAAATGACTTGGCACAATATTTCTTGCCCTGGGCACAAGCATGCTTACCTGAGGTGGCCAAACACAGGTACCTTTGTAAGTTGTCTGTTACATACTCCTGTAACAGACTCTATGTTGCAGTTGCATAGGTGATCGGATTTGGCCCTAGAATAGGTTTGGCACCAGGATCCCTCAGCAAGTTTGCTGACAACACTAAGCTCTGGGGTAAGGTCAACACGGTGAAAGGCAGGGATGCCATCCAGAGGGACCTTGACAAGCTGGAGAGGCCGGTATGTGCAAACGTCATGAGGCTCAGCAAGGCCAAGTACAAGGTCTTGCATCTGGAGCTGGAGCAATCCCAAGTGCAAATACAGGGTGGGCGGAGAACGGATTGAGAGTAGCCCTGGGGAGAAAGACTCGGGGGTGTTCATGGACAGGAAGGTCAACATGACCCAGCAATGTGCGCTTGCAGTCCAGAGAGCCAACCACATCCTCAGCTGCATCCAAAGCAGCATGGCCAACAGGTCAAGGGAGGTGAATCTGCCTCCCTACTGTTCACGTCAGACCCCACCCAGAGGGCTGCATTCAGCATAACAGGGACCTGGACCTGTTGGAATAAGTACAGAGTCACTAAGTTGATCACTGGACTGGAGCACCTGTCCTGTGAAGGCAGGCTGGGAGTTGGAGCTATTCAGCCTGGTGAAGAGAAGGCTTCAGGGAGACCTAATAGTACCTTCCATTACCTAAACAGGGCCACAAGAAAGCTGGAGAGGGACTTTTGGCAAGGGCATGTAGTGATAAGACAGGGGTGAATGGCCTNATCTGCCTCCCTACTGTTCACGTCAGACCCCACCCAGAGGGCTGCATTCAGCATAACAGGGACCTGGACCTGTTGGAATAAGTACAGAGTCACTAAGTTGATCACTGGACTGGAGCACCTGTCCTGTGAAGGCAGGCTGGGAGTTGGAGCTATTCAGCCTGGTGAAGAGAAGGCTTCAGGGAGACCTAATAGTACCTTCCATTACCTAAACAGGGCCACAAGAAAGCTGGAGAGGGACTTTTGGCAAGGGCATGTAGTGATAAGACAGGGGTGAATGGCCTTAAGCTGAAGGAGGGTGGGTTTAGGTTAGATATTAGGAAGAAATTCTTTACTATAAAGGTGGTGAGGCGCTGGCATATGTTGCCCAGAGAGGCTGTGGACTCCCCATACCTGGAGTAGGCTGGATGGGGCTCTGAGCAGCTTGGTCAAGTGGAAAGTTCCCTGCCCATGGCAGGGGGATTGGAATGAGACGATCTTTAAGGTCCCTTCCAACCTAAACCATTATATGATTCTATGATTTCTGACCATGTCTTCCAAGGCTTTTAGCACTTACCAGCTTGAGAGCATGATTCAAAAGAGTCAGAGCTCCTGTGAAAAAGTTATTTTAGCCTGCTAACCCACCTTCTCACTTCCATTTCTGTCCTTTTCTGTTACATCAGACTGAACATGGATCAACCACTCCCAAATGTGGCTTTACTGTTATCAAAGCAGGAGACATTAGGGAAGGCAGTAAAGGTTATTTTCATGCAAACATCTGACTTTACACTAGGATCTCCAGGATAATGGAAGGAAAGCTTATTTCTGCTGATGGATCCTCATGTGACAGTCTGGCAGATACTGACACTTAGTGCATGCCACAGTCATTGTGGTTGTCCTGTTGGCACACCAGCATGACAATTTGTGCAAAAGAAATCTATTCTCTCAGTATGTAGTCAGGATATTCAATACTTCTGCATGAAAAAAAAATCTGCATGAGGATTGACCATAAACTTTTCCTGCCTCCATCTCTGGGACCACCATGCAGGGCAGATGTTTTTGTCCAAGCTGAATGATTTTGACAACTGGTGGCTTTTTCATCCTGACTTCCACAGGTCTGTGTCATTTTGGTGTCATCAAGGCAGCTGAAGATCCTGTGGTAGAGAAGATTTTTACACGATTGATGTTTTTTATTCCTCTTGCTGGCATGCTTAAGATAATAGCTAAGGTCTAAAAGAATGGACTTCACAAATTGCTCTGCAGACAGGGTTCATGCTGTGGATGTACAGCACTTTACCAATCCCACAGAACACCCAACCATCCCAGCCTGAAAGACCACGCAGGTTTCTGTCATCCATGGAGTAGAAAGATGACCAGAATGCTGCTGTCCCAGATATGACATTCACCATTTTGAATAGCAGGGATCTTACTCCCTCAGCAGAGTATGGATATTGACAATATGTGTATGTCATTTTAAGAAACACCTCTTGCCCTCTTCATGTACCCAGCAGAAGATTCTCAGCTGGTGGAGAGTGGTAAAGTGTGAACTCAGCAGGCTAAAGAAAAGGCAGTCCTTCTTACTGAATAATTTCTGAATAAAAGCATGGCCAGTGCCATTTCTATTCCTGCCTTCTACAGTGTCCTGCACAATGTCTCTAAGGAAGAGGCCCTCCAAAGCTCTCCAACAGTTTTCAAGGCACAGCAGACCTGAGATAGGTGGCTAGCTAGTGTGCTTGTCATCAGTGGAGCAGGGCCTAGTAAGCAGCAAAAGAACAAAATGAAAGCACTCTCCTCAGTGTTTTGTAATATGCAAGAGAAAATGTCATGCCATGGAAACAAAATGGGACATGGCACTCTTCTCCAGCACCCATGGATATGTTTTCCATGGTTTTTTGACTATCAGGCAACTGAATATGTTAGAGTCTTCCTAATTTGCTCTTCCCTCCTGCACATTCACAAGCCTGGGAATACCTGTGAAGATTGTCTAATTGATTCATTAAATAATTTTTAAAATATGAAAATAAACATGTTACAAGTAATCTGTTATATAAGCACTTTGAGAATCATCACAGGCATTCCAGCTGCTTATAATAATAATTTTTAAAGATGCAGATTTGCAATGCCAGTAAGTGCTGGCAGTACAGTCACTGGTGGTTGTGAATGATTTCTGAAGGACACTATTTCCCTTTAACCACACACCGATGCACTCTGTGGGAATAGAGCAAATGGTGAACAGTACCTACTTCCAGTCCTGGAAAAATGGAAAATCTTGTACTCTCTGGTGACAGCACTAGCTGTGTGAGAAGACAGTGTTCAGGAGAGGGCACCAGTGAAATATTGGGGCTGATTATGTTCCAGGAGTGGGAACAAACCCCTGCCTTGGAAACCGTGAGACAAGTCACTGCCCCTTTTTCTCTTCTGTCTTGCTGTGGGCTCTTCTAGCCCTGGTCAGAGAGGTCACTTTACCCTCTTCCTTTCCCTTAGCTTTTTCTTTTTTTTTTTTTTTTGTTAGGCATTGCTCTTCCTCACTTCACTGGCTTAAGTGTTGAAGTGTTCATCCAACTAATGTCCAGAGCTGATGAGTATTTCATGCCCATATGAGCTCTTTCATTATACTCTCTTGATTCTGCTTTGCTTATGGACTCACTCTAAGAGGAGGAAGGTTTCTTCAGGAAAAATTATGAGCATATCTCTTGTCCTCAATGCAAAGAAAAGAAGACTATCTCCTTTATATTTTACGACCTGGCAAGACCACAGACCTCCTCCTTTATCCCTGCATTTTGGCCCATACATCATCTGCTAGCAACCAGGTTCCCAGTTCATTAGTGCATTATGGGGGGAACTTCAGGTTAGTTTCTTAACTGACTGGAAAGACAAGTCAGGGAAAATGGACTAGGCGGTCATTCCAGAATGTTTGTAAGGAGAGATTACTGGTAAGAAGACAAGTAAGTTTCTCATGTGTAAAAATCTCCACCTGACACCACATGAGTCACTTAGTGAAGAGCATACCATGGTAGAGACAGGGCTGGTGAGCTACAGGAAGTTTGTTCTGGCCAAGAAGCCTACTGAATGTTGATATATTAATCTGTAAATCCTAAAGGCAAATACTGGCATCCTGGATAGGAGAGGGGGACTATTTAAGCAGGCATTGACACAAGACTAAGGTGAAGATTGGCCCAGACTGTCAAATTTATTGTCTCCTAGGATGAGAGATTATAAATGGACAACCTCAAGGAAGCCAAATTCCACAGCCTTGGGTGGAGATTTTTACTACATGCAATCACTGATGATCTATAATCTGAACTTGGAAACAATGTCTCTGGACTATAACTCTTTGTAGTGGTAGACAGAGAGCACTGTCTAGAGAAACAAGAAGCCAGAGTGGCTAAAGGAAAACTCATCATTTTCTTTAAAAAATAAAATATTTAGATTGAAAGCAGGTATTTTAGGCAGTCATGAGGGCTATTCAAACTCACCATAGTCACAGCTTTGCAGGTGCACAGAAAAGTGTGTTTTTGCTGTATTTTGCTGCGCTAGATTTATAATGGCACACCCTGAAGTCATACAAAGCTTTCTTGTCTTCATCCCTGAACATGCCCCACTAGCAGTGTTGATTTTCCATGTAGCTACCAAAACGAAACTGTAAACCATGATCACATCAGGGAGTAACCAAACCCCTTGATGAGCTTGGTGTTGGTCAAGATCTGGTTAACCTCGGCAGCATGTCCAAGGTGAGAAAAGCATGTAAAAATAGAGTGAGCTACATGACAGGAGATTACATGTGCATAAGCCACAAGTGACCACAGGTAATTTGTGTTGCATAAAGGTAAGCCACAATAAGGAAGAGGAGTGGAACAATATGGGCCCAGGGAACAGCAGTGCAGCCCTGAAGAGCTACCAAAGTGTGGCATAACAGTTTTGAACTTTGCCAGGAGACACTCACTATAGTGAGCCTCTCAGAGCCAATTTTAAAATGAAACCCATATCCTGCCTGTAACCAACAGCTGGACAAGTAATCCTGTCTCTCAAGTACATGTAAGTTCAGAGTGAAAACAAAATTATTTGGAAGTATTTAACCTGAAATATAAATCCTGCTTCATACTTTAAACATACAGTGACTTTTCTGAAAGACTTGGTTTTGTGTTCAGAGGAAGACTTCCTGGCATGTTAATATTTTTTACTAGACACAAGAAATTTGAGTTCCAAAGGTGACATTTTCAGAACATTTTGAACATATGGAAAACAAGACTATAATGGAACTTCTCTGTAGCTTAATCGTACCCAGTAGTTCTGTGAATACCCTGAATAGAGAGATGCATGCACTCAAGTTAATAAGGTAAGACTATTAATCTTTCTGTTAATTGGCTTAACTGATTAATGAAGTAATATATTTTGCAGCACAATATGTATTAATGCAAGCAAGTGGCAAAGCAGGACACCACTGAGCTCCTGAGTAGAGGGAGTAGAGAAAGTCAGAAGAAGGTGTGACTGCCAGCAGCAGGAGGTCAGTCTAGGCCAGGAGCAGCTCAATTTGACTAGGATGAGGAAAACAAGTCTTGTCACAAGAGTGATACTGATTGAAAGGGCAAAACCAAATCAAAGCAAGTTTTACCTCTTTCATTATCCTCCTAGCCCCCAACACCACCATTTTTATCATAACTCCTCCCTGTCTTCCTTCTGCTTCTTGCTGAGCCAAAGAAAGGAAAATATGTTTGGAAGTAAGAGGAGCTGAAGTAGCAGAAAGGTGTGTAAAGGGCATGAAGAAAGGTCTATCAGACTTCATAGTATGTGAAGGAAAGTAATACATGAGCCTCTCCAAAGAGGCAAAATTAACTTACAGCCCATAAGTAGAAATACTATCCATTTTTCACTAAAGAATGCATTTTGTATAACCGCATAAATTCATACTCTCTGTATGGAGGTATATTAGAGGAAAAAAAGCAAGCAGTGCTTTTCCATTATAATGTTATGTGGTGTTTTCTTCTGCACAAATGAGAGGAGTTTCTTTTTTCCTTTATGGTTTTACTTTCCCTCACTGAACCACATCCTCTCTTGTTTTCTGTGAAATTTTGACAGATAAAGTCCTCTGCGAAAACATGGGTTTCTTTGTTTCTGGAATGCATTGTGCCTGTAACTCTCATGACCTCAATTCAGGAATAGGATTTGTTTAAATGTCTTTTTTCATTGCTACCCTCCTTTCAAGACTGAGCAGTGATAGTGGAGTGGAAAATACTAGAAATGGGCTTCTCCAGCACCAGAAAAGCTGCAGCTTTGTCCTAACACCTCTCCTTGAAGTCAGGATGAAGATCAAACCCAGACCACACCAACAAGACCCAGCACCATCCTAAATCCAGCAGTGCCCACACATAGAGCTCTGTCCTAAGTAAATTGCAGTTCAGACCAGGATGATCCCAGCTCCCTGCTCGGCAGCTGCACCAGGGCCTAGGGCAGGCTACTGCCCCTATGGCATGGACCACAGTGGTGCCCACTCTCTTTTAGCCTAGGGGAGGCAGGGCAAGCAACTGCAGTGGGAGAGGCCCCATGGCAGCCAGTGTGGGGCTACACTGCTATGCTGCCTCCTCTCTCCCCACACCTACCACCCCACAACCGGCAGAGGTGCCACAGCTGGAGGGGAGGCAACTACAGAACAGTGTGACAGGGAAGACATTACACTCATGGGCTCCTTTCCTTCCCCTGCCAGGAGCACTCGCTCAGCATCTCTTTTTTTTTTCTTTTTTTTTTTTNTTCCTACAATGTGGGAGGGAGCTGCAGCCAAAAATAATGTTGCCAAGCCAAGGGGATTGGCACGCATTGCTTGGAGTCTGCAGCAAGAGCAGAGGCTTTAAATAGACTGAGCTCTGGCTACAAGCTGCTCCTGGAGGGCTGGCAGACTCACCCCAGTGAGCAGAGACACCAACTGAGGGTGCAGGATGAGCTGCACCTCTGTGTCCCTGTGTCTGTGGGGTNGGTGTTTTACCCCCAGCTGTGTTCAGCTCCCTCACCACCCCTAGCTCCCTGCTCATCCCAGGGCAGACTGTTGGGCTGCGAAGGCTGGCAGTGCAATGCATCCCCTGGAAATAACTCTACAGTTACTAGAAACCTGTCATCAGTAAAGCTGTGGTGGTCTGGTGGCAGCACATGTGCATGGTGGGGAAGCCTCCGCTCCAAGTGTTACACGTGAGAAATGCCAAATGTGGTGAGAGCTAGCCCAGTGAGGAGGTATTGGGATGGCTTCACAACCCTGCTGCCACAAAAGCTGTGCAGTATTGCTGTTTCGTTGTATATTGACCACTGGTGAATTTTTCAAGATAAAGCAGATAAACGATTTCTATTTCATCATCCTTTCCCTGAACCAAAAGTAATGCCTGTGAACAACCCTCACCACAACTAATTAAACAAAAACCTCAAAGCCTGGCAAGCTCGATCAACTCTCCTGCTTGGATGACAGTGCCATGGGGGCAGGGTGACGAGCTCCGTTTTGTAGCAGAGCACGATAAAGCAGCCTCCTGCCACTGTCGAAGACGTAGGAGGGCCCGGAAAAGACCTTCTCTGAAGCCTGCAGAGTCCTTCGGTTTTGGGAATATTACCCTTTGCCTTGAGCTTGTCGTGCAAAGAAACCACTAACTCCTGCAAAGCTGCAGTGCTGAAGGCTGAAGCGTCTCTTTGCTCCTTTGAATTATCTCTTGCCTGTCAGCCCTTATCTCCTCAGCACCCTGCATTTCTGTCTCGCAGCAGCCGCCGATGACTTTGCTCTTCCGGGGGGAGAGGCCCCCTCCGCCCTCCCCTCGCTCCCTGACCTCCGGGAGCACTGGGGCTGGGGCCGCCCGTCCTGGGGGGCTTGAGGGGGAGGCGGGCGGCCGCTCCGGGCAGCATCTTTCCGCACTGTTTTGCGGCCTCTCGCTGCTTCCGCTTCACACTCTCGCTGCAGGGCAGCTTGGCATGTCCTTCCTTGCACTTTCAAAGGCTGCCTGCGCAACGAAAGTCACTTTCTCCACTTGCTAGTTTCATTCCCTAATTTCGGACCTGCTTCCTCCTCACAACCTCAATCTCCCAAATAGACAAACCCCAAAAATGGGTCGGTTTCTCCCTGTTTCACCCGCTATATGCACATTTCCTTGACTCTTTTTATAGTTATTATTCTGACCGGGTATTGCTCCGTCCCGACAAAGAGCAGTATTTTCAGTCCAACGGCAATTTCTTATGTAGGATAAAGAAGACAGCAGTTAACGTGAATAAATACTTAGGATACAGCAGACATATGTTGGTCATTTCCTCTCTGACATCCCGGTGTTACTTTTACGGCGGACGGCAGCACCACTTACGCGTGTTCCAAAGACAGGATACTGTTTCTAAGGGAGTATCGTCTAAGATAACGACACAGAGCAGGTAGAGGCGCCGCTACCCCTCCTTTAAAGACCCGACTGCTTCTTTTTCTCTCTCTCGCCGATGGATACAAAAAACAAGGAGGGAACAAGGAAATGTTCAGACTCTTAGGCTTCACTAGATGGAAAAGAAAAAAAAAAAACAAACCAAAAAAAAACAAACCAGAAAAACCCAAACGAAACAAAAATCCCACCCTCCACTAGCGGCTTCAGCCGCGTTAGGAAAGTTTCCACTCACAATAGCAGCTGCAAAGTTGGTTGATGGATCGACTGGTATTTGTGGCTAAAATTCGTATATTAAAAGCTGAAATAATGAATGAGCCGATCCTTCTACCGCCACCGCCCTGCTCCCGAAAAAATCCCACCCAAACAGCGAACGGGCTCGGTCCGCCGCCGCGAAGCCCGAGCACAGCCAGAGCATCGGCAGCAGCGGAGCGGTGCTTGGCTTTTGTCTCCATACGCTTTCTTCCTTTCCTTCCAAACTTTTGGACGCTCTCTCTGAGCTGTATTTATAGACCTGGAGCCCACGGCTGTATTTTTCCTTGTGCCTCCTTTGGCTTGGGCTTAAGTCACTGGCGGGGAAAATAAAAGAGGCAGGCAGTCAGGTGGGCAGACAAACGGGAATAAATACGGGAAGACAGAAGGGG
>VWZW01002093.1:1833337-1882609 GCA_013397115.1 Edolisoma coerulescens
GCGTGGGGCCCGGAGTCCGCCCGGGTCTCTCCCGGGCCCCAGCAGCTCCCCATGGCAGCGCCGTGAGGTCTCTCTGTGCCGTCCCTCAAACGCTGGGTCGCCAGACACCAGGCCATAAGCCTCACTTTACAGAACGGAAGCAATGGAAAAATTACTAGTTTATAGGCTCTGCTTGAAATAATTAAAATGTTGTTCTACTCTGGTCTCCTGAGTACTGTACAATAATGACTATGGACACAAGTTTGTATAAAGGCTCCAGAATTCACCTTAGTTTTTAATTAACTGAGGCATGGTGAGTGCTTAAAACTGTTTACTGCTATCGCTGCATGCTGGTTCTTCATTAAACTGAAAAATAACGTCCTATGGAATCATTTTGGCAGCTTTTCCAGAGAGTTTGATGCCTGCAGAGATGCTTATGCAGAGCTTTTCCACAGAGCTGTCATTTCCCTGCAGTCTAAGATTTGTGCCATGTGCTCCAGGATGCCATCTCATCGTGGAGAGATATCATTGTTTGCTGGGGACCTACCCCCCCCCACACCCCTTCCCCAACTTCTTAATCAGCTCAAATCTAACATCATCGTTGTTAAGTCATCGGTGTTGCTAACTCAGTCATGCAATCAGATATTCAAGGTCAGCCAGGTGGCCCGCCTTGTCCCATTCCATGAAACAGAGGTGTTTCACCGGTATGGCATTGCCTCCATGAGGGGCAGTGTGCCACACTTGATCTCTATTTTGCTTTAGGCAGGTAAGTTTGGCAGAGTTGTGCAACCCACCAAAATGGAGAGCATCGGCTCCTACTGTATCTACAAAATGAAACGCAATTCTCCCCTTACTACGGAACTGTACTAGAGGAAATTTAGACTGAAATCTAAACAAATTCTTTGATTGACATATATGTGACCAAAGTAAAGAGGCATCTTCAAGAATAAGAGGAAATGGGACCTAAAAAGAAAGGATGAAGTACCTAGGTTTCTTCTGTCTTGGAGTTGAGGGAGGCCATGGTGATGGCCTACCACAGCTTTAATGGCAATGGGGAAAGGAGAAGGAGATAGTTTTTCCTTGCTATGTGAATATGTCCATCCCTAACGTTTCCAGACAGAGTAGCTATCTGAGAATTTTTCCTGCGCCTTTGGGAACTGAAGCACATATGGACTATTTAGAGATGACAGGTGGGGCAAAGATGGCTCTTATGATGCCTGCTGTTCTAGAAACCAAATTAGATTTTGGTGTAATTCATCAGAGCTGAAGGCCACCCCATGTTACAGTAGTTTTCGTAGTGATACTTATGCCATACTTTTTTATGCTAATTTCCTTCTCTTTGTGGCCCACAAAGGGAAAGAAATGAATAATGGTGTTTCTAGTCCACCAATAATTGCTGAATACCTAAAAGCCAATATCAATGAAGACCTCTCAGAGAGACTCCAGCAAGTCCAGTTGCCACATAGGCTGCTTCCTCAGACCAGAGCGTAGCAGCAGAGAGGGACGTGAGGGAAGGAAGGTTTTGAAGGGGTTACTCAAGTCTTAGTCCTATGCACAAGGCTCCACCCCGCCTGGTAATGGGGGATCTTCAGCACATATTTCTGGGCTTAACTCACATTACCCCTGGGATGAAATATACTCTCTTTTATGAGCTCAGGAGTGGTAAAATAAGAACTTTGGTGAAGTGTGCAGAGGTCATCCTAATTCATAAATATGAAATGGGTTCCCTCCAAAAATTACTTACCATGTTTCGTTACCATATTTTTGGATTGCCATTATTTTCTATACTTAATCTTTTATGGGGTTTAATGTTTTTTTTTCCATGGGAGTTCATTTCTAGGGAATTTTATTCTGCTCCCTGCCTTAGTCAAGACCCTAGTATGCAAAGACAGTTTCGTTTTCATTTCTTTGTTTTGTGATTCACCTCTCAGAAGCCTTTTGGATTTTGAAGGAAAAGAATCTCTCCTATAATGTTGAGGCAGGGAGCAAAGGAAAGGAAAACAGAAATGTAGCTTTTTTTACATTTAGGCCACTCTTTGTGATGCTTATTTAGAGCAAATCTTATGGCAACTCTGAAAAGCACACTGACACTATATCCTCACCTGGTTTGAGTATTTTTCATTTCATTTCTTTAGATCCTCTTCAGATCTACACATAAGGACCCTAACTTATGAGTAAGACAATGTGGTAGTGTAGCCTTCATAAAATCACAGAATAGTTTGAATTGGAAGGGATGTTTTAAAGGTTCTCTAGCCCACCCCCCTGCAACAAGGAGGAGCATCTTCAACTAGACCTTCAAGACTGTTTATCTTTGAATGGTACATCAGATTCACTACCTCACTTGGCACCCACAGCAGACCACACCATAAGGCTACCTACATTCTTTCTCCAGTGACCTGATCTGCTGTTGCTTTTATTCACCAAATAAATGAATCCATCATGCCTGAAAGGGAGAGAGGCAGAATTCATGGGGGACTCAGTTTGATGACCCCCACCACGGCTTCATAAAAATGATACTACTTGATCTGCAAGTAAAGTTTAAGAGCAAGGAGCCCAAGCAAGTTCTATTGTTGATGAGCTGAATCTGTGTTTGCCAGAGGTTTTCTAGTTAATCCTCAGAAAAAAGAAGGTAGCTTTCTTATTAAAAAATTCCCTGTATCATTCCTGAAAAGGCAGCCAGAATTAGAGGTAACTGGTACTTTATTTCCGAGGCAAGCTCTGCTGCACAGCTGATACCGAGCAGGAGGGAATTGTTCAAACATCCATCTTTGTGGCAGAGTTGGAAGCTTCTGAGATGATTCCCCATAACTGCAGATATAAAGAAGAATGTACAGGCTGGTTTTAGGGAAAGCATGATTTAAAAAAAAAAAAAAGAAAAAAGTTTGAATTCTTCGACTGTGCAAGATTTCTCACTAGAAGACAGAACCTATCCTTTCAGACATTTCGTTGTAATTTCATTCCATCTGTTAGGCATGTAAGTATTAAGACTGCTACTCTCTTTTCTTGAAGTAAAAATGAATAAAAATTGATGTGTCTTCCTTCTTTTCTTTAAGGGAAGGAAGTGAGAAGTGAATACAGACTAAAGATATATTCATGGAAGTTTGCTGTCATTTCGCACAATTCCAGAAGTGTATGTAAAATGGAAAATATAGGCCAATAAAAGTAATTTTCTGAGTCCTATTAGCTGCCAAATGGAATCACAATATACAGTTAGTTGGGAATCTGCAAGATTTCACACCTAATTCTACTGGACTTAAATTTTAATTTGCCATCAGAACAAAACTTCTAATTGCAAGCAGAAGCAGCTTATTACATCTTTTATGTGACTCTGACTCACACATTGACCAAACTGTAAGGAAATCATTTTCCCTTGCACAGAGATGATGCTCCCACTTGGATGTTCTGTACCTAAGAATTCCTCACAATTTACTAATAAGAAACAGAAAATGAGAGGAAATTATCTTCATCTGTTTCTCTCACCCATAAAGCCCAAAATAGACAACGTGTTAGAGCAATTGCATACCCTTGCACCTTTTCCAGTTAACTCCTCTTGCACAGTCCTCAACTAGCAAGCTGTTAAAGACAAGAAATATGTGGGGAGAGGAACTTTTATATCTCAGATATCAGTGAAAGGATCATAGTAAATGCAGGGGAGAAACATAGAAAAAGAGTAGAGTTAGAAGGCTAAAGGGAAAAATGGGGAAAAGGGCGCCTACTGAGACTTCTCTCTCCAGACATTCACGATCAAAGCCTACCACTGCCATTAGGCAATCAATCTGCAGTTGCATACATAAAACTTTGGCAGTGTATAGTCTCCACTGCTTTCAACAGAGGCTTTAGACATCTGAAACTGGGCACTCTCCCAAAATTTAGATCCAGTTGCACTGTACATTCCAGAAAAGGCAGCATCAAATCAGAGGCCCTCTTTTACCCATGTTATTTTCAAGCTGAAGTGTGTAAAACGTTATGCTCCAGCCTCTCCATTTAACCTCTTGGGCTGGCTATGTTTGCATCCTCCAGCTTCATAAAATGGCACACACTGCTAGTAGGCAATCGCTGGCTGAATGCATTGTTGTTTTAGGAGAGAATACTGATAATGTGTGCCTTTCTTTCCTGACTAATTCTTTCCAGGATCATTCAGTTGCCTACAGACTTCTTAATTTTGCAAATAGAAATGTACTTCGGCATCACATCTTGTAAATGTAATGCACGTTGTTTCTTAAGATGAGTGACACTGAATCTCCTGATTTGTTTTGCTTTTCAGCTTTCAAACCTTTCTGTCTTTTGTGGTAGGACATTCTCCTGCACTTCATTCAAAACCAGTACTAGCAGCCAGCGAAAGTTTTAGCAGCTTCCTATTCTCACTCGTGCCACAGCCAGAGGTTTCTCTAGCAGCTGCACTGGATTTCTTGTAGAAAGGTATATTCAAAAGAATTCTGCAGTCATAATCAAAGTACAGAATACAGCCTCAGTTACTTAATCCTAGACTATTTACCTCTATTTCTGGATGCTTCTGCTTTCTTCTGATAAAACACCTCTTAAGAGATAACTTAATCTCAGTGTATCTGAAGAATACAGAGGCTGCTGTACATTTACTAGATTTTACAGTTACAGAGTATTCAATTTCTTAATACTCCATCTATCTATCTATCTATCTATCTTTCATTCTGTTATCAGAAAAAAAATGCTGTTGCTACAAATATGTGGGACACTTGCAGAACTCTTCCACATCCACAAAAATGCCCTATGGAATGTGCAGCCTTCAGTGAAGTTCTGCAGAAGAGATCCTTCTACAAGAAAAAGTCAGAGACCAAACACAGCTTTATAGGATACACGTAGAAGTGTGGTGAGATCCAGAGCATGCCCATGAAATCATCTGTTTATTTATGATAAGAAGCTCACTTCCTCTTGGATAACCTCAGGATTGCTTTTGTTGAAACCTTGGCAGCTTAAAAGTCATCTTGCTTTCCAGAGTCTGAGCCTTCTTCCTTTCTCTTTTCTTCTTCTCTCTTCCCCATACAAGGGCCCCCTCTCTTCACTCAGCTCCCACTCTCCCTCTCAAATAACATTCTTTCTGTACTTGTCTGCACAAACAGCACAAGAACCAGGCTGTGCTTCTGAAAGCCAGGAATAATGCCTTAGTCTTTTGCAGTGATTGATGCAACATCCATGGAGAACACTGAGTGTGCCATGGTCAGAGAGGTTCACTAAGCCATGTTCCATTAAGATACCTGCTAATCTGCTTTTTACTTTCACTGTAACTTAAACAGAAAAACGTGGTGAATGTTCCATGACTATATGGTCTACTTTGTTGTTGCTGTGAAGCTGTAGCCCAAGATTTCGAGTCAGATCCAGACAAGGAATCAAACACAGAGACATATATGTTACAAAAAGGTCTGTATTTACTATGTAAAACAATTAAAACTGGAAGAAAATATTTTGCTCGAACAGATCTGCAAGGCAAGTCTTTGGTTCAGGAAGTGCTGCCTAGTCTAATAAAACACAAAAATAACCTTACTTTGGCTAGTATACCTAGGGAGCTCCAAGCAGCTCACATCTGCTTTCCTAAAGCTTTGGCCTGACGTTACACAAGTACTTTCAGTGTATATCCAAAGGCTAGAATACAGCCCAGGATGTTGATACTTCCCAGCTTGGGTGAGTAGAGGCATTGTGCTTCACCTTATGACTGAGCCTGCACCTGAGGCATGCAGACATCTATTACCAGACAAGTTCTAAAGGGTGAAGAGATTTCAGTTTTGCAGTGATCTTAGTAGCTGAGTAGCTGAGCTCTATCCTTTAACATTACAGGGGATGTTCCTGCTTCCGTCAAGTCAACAGCAGAATTCTCATTGATTTCAGCATTAGATGGGAATATTCAATGACCATCTGTCAGGGGAAAAAGATATGGTAGAAATCGGAGATTTTTAAACACCTATACTGAAAACCTTGATCCAAACATACTGAGATGCTGGAAGTTCAGGAAAAGCTATATTGATAACCCCTTTAGAAATTAACCTGCTGTTTTTCTCTGGTTATGATTTGGTGTAAGGAAAGCTTAACCCTTAGAACATTGACATTTTACCAAATCACCAAACAAACAGTCAGAGCACAGTTGGCTTTCAGTCAGAAAGTCTCCTGGGCAAGCTGGAGTTTCGAAGGTAATAAGATAATTGCAGTATTAATTAATATAGATAATTAAACAATTTAGTTAATTTATAGTTTCTAATTATATGCTATATGTTATTTTTCTGTATGTCTAAGTCTTGTGAGTAAAACCAGAACTGAAATGACTCTGTAAAGCTCACAAAGGTTTTCCAAGTTTCAACTAAATGTTGCCATCTACTGTTAGTATAATAATAATGATAATACTAAATAAAACATAAATGGATGAAACTAGCATTGTAATTGTGGAAGAACTTTGTGGTTATTTGTGTCCTATTTTGCTGATGCACAAGGGACTTTTCTTTGAATGCACAGGCAATAATGTGTTCATAAATCCTTCTGTGTGTCAGAAGGAGAATAGAGTTCATTGTTTGCAAGATCTCATTATGATTACTTTTCAGCTTCTAAAAATGTTGTAATGGTTCCCAGAACCAGCATTTATGGTATTCAGTATGTTGAGAGAAAATAAGCTTAATCGAAAAGCTTATTCTAAATGTTCCTTGTCTATGCTTTTTTTTTTGACTGAGCACCCAGAAAAGAGATAGTGCCTTGCATAGCAGATTGCTAAATATTTTACTTCTCCTATTAAAAGTTAAAAGTGCACACACACATACACACACGCACCCTTTACTAAAAAATCCATAAGGGATACATCAAGATCAGGCAGGAATATCTTAACTGAGGACATAAAGACCTATCTGTTACAGACGGCTTCTGTTCTGAGCTGACAAGAGCAAAACTGTCAGTCTTTTATTTTATGTACTTTAATTCAGAAGAAACTGAATTAAAAATTGGTTAAAAGTCTCAAAGAGGAAATTGTCTCTGAAGCACCAAAAGTGAAGGCAATGTGCTTTTTTCCTGTATATGATGCTGGAGCAGGAGGTGGATTTCAAACACTGACAGGATTTCTGAATTCCTGCTGTGTGTACCTTAACTGGCATACTGAACTTATTTTCTCATGTCCCATATTTGCTCACTAAAAAGAACCCACTGAATTTTCTACATCGGATTTTGATAGAATAGTAAAATCTATTCCCCTAACAAAGCCTAACATGTTTCAAGCAGAACTTCCCATAACCTAGAAAAATCCTCTGCTGCTGTATTCTTTTATTTCATTTTCAAAGAAACAATCTCAGCTGCCTGTCACACGTATGAGTTGTGAAAAGGCTGGAGGCTTTCCATACTATCTAGAATGGAAGCAATGCAAATACAGAAAGAGCAAAACCCATGGCTAGTATCATGCAGTGCCGCCTGCACCTGAAGCTGTGAATTGTAAGTGATTTTTCAGTAAGGCTGTGGAGGCTTGGTGTTGCTGCTGATGGAGCATTGATGTAGAATGGCTCTCAATCAGCTGTATAACACAGACATAAAATGGAGGGAATATTAGTCATGGTTATTGTTTCAAAGTATGCTTATTCGAGGTACAGGAAAATGAACTTTTGTGATAAAAGTTCTGATCCAGCAGAGAAGTGCAGTCCAGGATGGATTGAGAAACACAGAGCAGTAGCCCTGGCCCCTGGAACTCTCTGTTGAATAGCTTGTTTTCACCATTATGTGTTAGCCAAAAGCAGCGTCAGACATAGCATACAGGTCTCTTTGTTAAGGGGTTATGCAAAACAGGCCAAAGCACCAAGAACTTTTTGAGACACAAAACGGATGGAGTTAGGAAAGCCCATACTTAGCAGGAGTTGTATGACCGAGGGACATGAAGACCAGCAATAAAGGATTCTGTGGAACAGTCTAAGACTCCCAGTGACACCTTTGCCTTGATTTTTTACTGGTTGTGTTTGTCTTCATGTCGCCTAGGTCCCTAAGCCTACTCTCAAGGCCTTGGGCAATGAAACATTGCCCAGGGCAGGGGAGGGTGGAATTAAAGACTACTTAAGCAGGCTGAACACAAACAACGCCATGGGACCAGACAGAATGCCCCTCAGGATGTTGTGGGAGCTGGCTGATGCCCCTGTGACACACTCTATACAATCTTCAAATCATCATGGTGTTTCAGAGAGAGGTTCTTGATGACTTAAGAAAGGTAGATAATGTACAGCCTTGTTCAAAAGGGTTGAGGAGGTGGGTCCAGGGATATCAGGCTGCTCAGCCTCACCTTAGGTCCATGGTGAGATTATGAAGTGAATCCTCTGGGGAGCCATGTCTAGATGACTGAAGGAGAATAAAGTGCTGGACAATGTCCTTAGGAAGGACAAATCACACCTGGCCACCTGGATTGCCTTCTGTAACGTCCCATGTAGACAAGAGAAGAGAAGTGGATAGTGTTTTCCTCAGCTCAATGAGGCCTTCAGAGCAATCTCCTGTAGTGTATTTACAGATGGATTGGTGAGATACAGATACTACAGAAAAACTATACAGCAGCTGGAAAAGTTTCTGGACAGCCAGGCTCATAAAGTAATGATCAGCATTATGAAATCTGCTGTTGGGTACTTGTGATATTGTGCAGGAATCAGTCAGGGACTAGGAAGTGTTTAAAGTAATATTTTGCTTGCAGATTTTGTAACTATGGATCTTTTGATTCTGAATAAAAAGCGAAATTTTCTAGCTTTCAGGCTCTTTAATAAACTGAATCCAAGCACATGCTGTGATTTTTTTACTTTCTTGTACTTCCTAAAATATTTTTCCTTTGTTTGATACTGGTTCTTGGGTTAGAATTGTCAGTCTGTGGTTGTCAGTCTGGTGAGAGAAGACTGGTCATATCAAGCTATTGCTAGATGTAATAAAGGAAGCATCTTTCTACACATGAGAAGAAATGCCTATTACCATCCTTTACTGTGGCTATCCTAATCCCAAACTCTTCTGGGAGGTGTCCTGCATTAGCTCTAGTGCCTTTTCAGTGGTGGCAGTAAAAATTGCTTTGGAGTTAAAAAAACCCTAGCTCTGACTTTCCTAATTCTGGTGATAGGTTTCCTGGTGGACACAACAAAAAAAAAATTAAGTAGAAGATATGGCAATGTTTCTACTACAGATTTCCCCATCTAATGCTGTCAGTGAAAACATTTCATAAAAAACCCACAGTGGAAGTATCTGGCTTCAGCATATCCATAATGTTGCTCTTCTGTGGCATTAAAAGGCATGTCCTGTTCATAGATGAGTTGTGTTTTTTATCTGCATGAGCAAATACTCATGGTGATATTTTTTCTATGGTCAGAGCAGAGATATGGTGTGAAGAATGAAGCCTTGGCCAAAACAGTCTTGTCTGTGCAGGAGAAGGCTCACTGGGACTCTTATCAATGCAAATAAGTACCTGAGAGGAGCGTGTGAAGAAGATTCAGTCAGGCTCTTTCCTGTGGCATCCAGTGACAAGACAAGAAGCAATGGGCACAAACTGAAACATAGGAGGTTCCATTTGAATGTCAGAAAACACCTTCCCACTGTGAGGCTGACCAAGCACTGGCACAGGTTGCCCAGAGTGGTGATGGAGTCTCCATTTGTGGAGATAATCAAAAACCAGCTGGATACTGTCCTGGGCAACTGGTTCTAGGTGTCTCTGCTTGAGCAGGGGGTTGAACCTGGTAACCTTCGAAGATCCCTTCCAAGCTCAACCGTTCTGTGATTCTGGGCAGCTTTTTCCTATAGGAAATGGTGGCATAATCTACTAATCCCATCTTGTTTAACAATAGCACTTTCCTACTTTTCCGGTAGTTAGCAGCGTTATGGTTAGACAGGAAGAAGTGGAAGGTAACATGCAAATGGCAACATGTAGCTATGCTTAAGCACACTATCCTCGTCTAACCATGTAACCGAGCAAAGGGTTCCTGCAGTTATCTGAAAAAACAGTTTTGTTCCTTCCTCAATTTCAGTTTTGTTGTTTCTTCAGTATATGTGTATTATGGGTCAAAATTTAAATCACATGAATAAAACCCAAAAGGGTCTAGTTATGTAACAATCAGATGAGGAGTAAGATGCAATGGGATTCATGAAAACCAGTTCCCAGAGGGTATAATATTAGATGTGCAAAATTATACAATTTAATATTGAACATGCTGTCTGTCTGTTTTGGAGAAAAGCTAATCTTTCCAAGAGAGCTTTCTAGGCTTAATTGTTCATAGTTCCTGGTAAGGACAGATTGTTACAATCATCTATGAAACTTTGCAATTTGGAGCAGAAACGTGCCACACTTATCAGAAGCTTCTCAGTTCGTACACATCAGTTAACATATGCTGAGTCCAGGGACAGCAATGATCCAAAGGACAAACATTGTTTAAACTAGGCACATTTTGTGATAACTGGTTTTTGTTTTATAGCAAACTTTGAAAAATGAGGGCTTTTTTTCAGATTGTATGAATTGCAGTGTCATTGAATGTAATTATTCTGATTTTCATGTCATTTGGTTTTTTTTCCTTAAGCAACTGTTGGAGATTGAGGATTATAGAATACTTATAACCATCTAATTATATTTATAACCATATAATTATAATTAATAAATATTATACAATAAAACTATGATGATGTGATCACAGAATCATAGAATGGTCTGGGTGGGAAGGGACCTTAAAGATCACCTAGTTCCACCACCCCTGCCATGGTCAGGGGCATCTTCCACTAGACCACGTTGCTCCAAGCCTCATCCAACCTGGTCTTGAACAGCTCCAGGTATGGGGCCTCCACAACTACTCTAGACAAACTGTTCCAGTGTCTCACTACCCTCACAGTAAAGAATTCCTTCCTGATCTCATATCTAACCCGACTCTATTTTAGTATAAAGCATTAAATCAATAATCTCATCTTCCGTTAAGAAAAGAGCACCCCAAAATGTAGTTGCATGTTTTTTCTGCACTTTTGAGCAGCCCCTCGAAAAATGTGCTCTCTTGGTGTCTTATTGGTTTCATACAAAATCTCACAATTTCTGAACAGGTCTCAGGACTTTGAAAGAGAGGGCTGAACAATTTTTCTGCTGTCATGGAAAAGAGATGTGAGGTATACCAAGCAGCAAATTAAACTCTTCAGGGCTGAAAGAGGCATAACCAAATTTCCTTTACTATTAAAAATCTTAGTTTCTTTTCACAGTAAAGACTGATTTTCTAACGACTAGTGAAAAACACTAGTCTCAAGAAAGGCCTCTTTGTCTCCTTGGACCCAGTAGTATTCATCAGTGCTCCAACACTCCTTGCAGATAATACTTTTATATCTTGTCTTTTAAGTGGTGCTTTTAACAAGCTAGATGAATAAGAAAATCTGCTTTCCTGAAATGAATGGCAGAGCCCAAATCACTGTCCAGCCCTCATCCACAGGACCTAGGCAGATTCATATTCTTTTCTGCAGATCCAGCAGAGGAAGCTTGTTTTACCCAGAAAAAAATGCTTAATTGAAATAGCAAGTTGTTTAAATTTTGGGGAAAGAAAACATTGCCTAACCACATGAAAAAAGTCAAAATTATATGAAACGAGTTATTAAGTCTTAACAGAAAAATCCTTTGGAATGGTTTTCATGCCCAGTTGTGTAATCTAGTAACACAACATAAAAAAACCCAAAACAAAACAAAACAAAAAAAACAACAAACCCCATGATCTGTGTTTGACTGTAATAATATTTTCATCATGCTACATTTTTAGTCAAAATGAAGTCTAAAATCAGGATCAATTCTGTCATTTCAGTCATCATAAAAATGTATGTCATGATAGGCATGGCAGCTACCTCTTTCTGCTTAAACTTATTATTTGTATAGGGCAATAGCATCTAAGTAAAACTATGAAACTGTATTGGTTAATACAGAGAAAGGCTTTAAATACTTACCGCCTATTATCATTGTTCAGACTGTTCAGATGTTTGAGTTTGAGCCACATTTAGGAGATCATTATACATGCTGCTGTTAAAATTATACACCTGTTGTGGTTGACCTTCTTTCATTATCTTCATCTGAGAGTGAAAAGCATCTTTCTATCAGCCATGATAATTTACCTTGTTGTCTTGATTTTACAAATCTCAAAAATGATTTTGTCTGGATTTTACAGATATGAAAAATAAGGATTTATAGTTAGATGTCTTCCCAGTTAGAGGAGTGGGTGGGAACAGAGAAGAGAATGCAAATATCTGGGCTCTACTTGGTTTGCTCTGTCCACAAAATACCACAGCAATGAATGCACTGTAGGCTGAGGACACTGATAGCATGCTGCAAAATGAGGGAAGATAAGGTCATGTTTGATAAACATTTCTTAGTATTGGTTATTACAGAAGAAGTGATTAATTGCCTCTGGCTTACATTAACCTTTTCAGGTTATATCCATTTAAGACAGCTCATATAATTATTTTTTGGTAATTACTTGATTGCATAAATATCGGGATCCTATAGCAGTTAGTGCTACTAATGCACCCTAAACAGAGTTCTTTAATTATGCTTAGGAATATATCTGCTTTTGAAATGACACTGACATGTCATTTATATTATTAATAGCTCAATATCATGGGCAATGTATTATCTCTTCCGAGAAACAGAGATTTGCTAACATTAAGAAATTACATTCTCACAGTGCCTTTGAGAGTCAATTTACAGGTGTGTTCTAGTTTTGGCCAGGACCTGGAGGTTTATTCAATACCACCTTACACCGTTGCCAGGGGAGGAGGCAAGGTACTCACTGTCTTCTGAGAAGAAGGGTGAAAAACCAGTGGCATTGTCTGCCATTGTGCATTGTCTCTAGGTCCATGGTGAGCATTTTTGCATTTGGATCACCCTTTATTCCACACGTTTGTTTTTAATATTGTTGCTGTTACTATTTATTTTCTTGTCTCATTGTTGTTTAGGCTAAATTGTTCTTATCTCAGCCCGTGATCTTCACCTTTTGTACCTCCAAATCTCAACTCCCTCCTGCTGGAGTGGAAATGAGAAGCGTAATGGGGGAGTCAAGCAGCAGCATCTGATTTGGGAGAGTCTCGGTGGGGGCACTGAATTGGGAAGTGCCAGTCCTAAACCACAACAAGGTGAAAAAGCAGTCTGTAGATTGAATGATATGCCTACTGTGGTCAGCTGATGCAAGCCTCTGGCCAATCTTCCTAGTCCCTTTCATATTGCTGACAGGTGAGGTATCAACCATTCTAGCACAGCTGAGCTAGGTTAGTATTATTGCTCCCTGTCAACATTCTCCAAAATCAGAAGTGTTTATGTCTCACTCATGACTTGTCTTTCCTACCATGAAGGATGTTTAGGGAACATGTGTCATCCTGAGGGCCTGAGCAGAAGATGAAGACAAGGCTGGTTATGCCAGTGGCTGTGAACTGGTTATACTCTCTGGTGAAGGTAGCGGTGATTAGCAGAGGAGGCAGCAGTAAAGCCAGTTCAATTACAAACAGAACAGGATGTGAAACTGCACTCACTTTACAGCCCCAAACCTTATAAAAGCTCTTTCCTCATCACATGTTTAAGATGATTCTGATGTACATCAAAAAGAGAAAGATAGGAACATGGTGAGAAATATGTGGCAAACAGCATTACTGCTTACAGAGTAAACCTGGTGTCACTTTCCTTTTGGCACCACATACAACTATGTTTTTTCCCCAAAAAACTATCTATTAAAGGCAGATTTTCAATGAAACAAATCAGATCATATCAATGAAAATCTGAATTCTTCAAATATTCAAAATGTAGACATAACTGGTTAAATCACTATGAAATAACAGTTCTCTGTTTACAGGATCAATTTAATAGCCACTGAACAGATTTTAATAGTTCTTAATTCAGTTCTGAGATTCAGTTTATAATATTATCCAGTTCCTAGACTGATTTTCAACCTGGTAATAATTTAACATTTTGTAATTTCACAGATATAAATTGACCAATTGTTTGAGCTTTTATACAAGTAGGTATTCTCTAAAAACATTCAAACAGCTCTCTCAGACCATTTGAATGCAGAGAAAGGCATCATGAATGAGATTTCTGAAGGAAGTCAGAAGTCTGACATTATTATGCCTGTTCCTTATGAGCTCTTGCTAGCTAAAACGTAATTACCAGACAAATATAAGCCACATTATTTTTGTACTCTGTACTTTGGAACATAACAAAACATCATGAAGATGAGATCTTAACCAATTTTAGCTGGATGTAGAGTCTTAGAAAAGACAATTGAGGATTTTTTTAACAATATATGTGTGGGGTTTGGTAGAAATTTGTTTTGTTTATTCACTTGTTTGCATTCAGTGGATACAATAAAAGACCATATCATGGAGTGTAATGTCTTTCTGACTTCAGGACTGAAAACACTACAAAGTTCTGCCACCTCCAGAGTTTCAAAGGCCTCTATTAGAAGTGGGTCTCATTTTGTCATCCCCTGAGCAGCATTTTTCTTATTCCAAATAGCATATTCAAGAAGTAATTAGCACAACAAAATCTGACTATAATAATCTGAACACCCTTGTTTTAATGCTAAGTAACATAATAATTTTTAAAGTCTTCTGTTTTGTTACCATGAATAGAAAATGCATTTATGTAGAATTTATAGTGCAGGTTGTTGAGCTGGTCCTTTAGGTAGCTTTCACTGCGCCCAGTATAAGGGTCATAACTGAATTAATAAAAACTAACCCTGTGAAGATAAAGTGGTACATTAAATAAAAGAAAACAAAAATTACAGTATCCTTTCATTGCAATCCAAAAAGTCTCACAGACGCAGGAAAAGCACTAGCATGTTTGTGGTCAACATCTGACAGTTGCCAATGGGACGATATCAAGAGGGAAATGAATTTGATTTCTCATGGGCACCCTGGTACACTGCTGTGATTTCATTGACTAATAGTATTTTACTAGCCTGATGCTTTAGATTGTGTTGTCAGCATTATACAGACTGAACTTGTGATATAATACACCATCCACTATGCTTGTGAGATTGTTTAAAAAATCTTTAAGTCTGAAGAAAACATTGAAAACAGATGAGGAAAGCCTTTTTGATAGCCAAACCACAGCAAGAATAGTCCTGTATAGATTATGTACAGGGATTTGAACATGGGATGTTCTGAGCAACATTCTGGTGATAGCAAGGTTACCTTTCCTTGAAAAAAACATTTATAACAGGAGTGTCAATATCCCTAAAAAGGCTCAGAGAAGAAACCTGAAGGCATCTGTTCAGAAAGTGAAGCACTATTTCAAGCAAAATTTTACAAAGATTTGATCAATTTGCACAACAGTTCATGTAATTGATCAGCTTATGGACCATCTTGTCTTTTATTAATCTCTTATTACTTGCGTTATGACATGATTTTACACTGGAAATCATGACCTACAGGTAGCAGCTGGAAGACAAAAGGAATCTGTGTGAGTTCCTTTAGGAACTGGTAGATGCTTTTTGTTTCCTGCAACAGCAATGAGTGCAGTCTGATAGCTGAAGGTAAACGTTTAGCTGCAGCAGCAAAATTTGTAAAGTTGCTCCAGCCACAGGTGCTGTGAGCTGACAACAGTAGGCAAATGTGGTTGTCATCATATATCTATACCTTCAGGACTGCAAAGCAAGACCCCCTGGCAGAGATTGATATTGCTTCTGATCCATGCACTTCTGATGTTTGCTAGGAATGGCAACATATTGCTAGAAGGATTATGCTATGCTGCTAATGACTATTCATGTATTAGAGGAATTAAGCAACTAACCATTCTGATGAAGATTTCAGGAAGCCAACAAAGTGTTTTGAACTGAAGAAGCACAGGACTTGAGAGGCACAGAATAAAAAATGAAGGCATTCGTGTTTTCTGGTTGATGCTAAGGGGGACAATGCTGCCTAGACCCAGGTGAAATTACAAGGTGTTTGGCTGTAGAATTGCAACACAAAGGTCATTTCATACTTTGTTACATAAGTCTGTTGATGGAAATCTTCATATTAGAACATGTGAGAAAAATCTGTTTGTTTCCAAGAAGAAAACCTCAACCTTATTAAAAAATGTTCTAGGTTTCATATGCACCTTGTTTTATGAAAGCTGAGCTTCCAAGAGTCTAATGAATTTTCAAATAGTTTTTCTTTTTATAAGCAATCTCTTAATTAAAAAATTTGGGGTTGAAATCCTTTTCCTATTTTGAAAGATGCTCAGGCACCATCCATGATCAGATTCACCTCTGCATAAAAAATGTGTGGAAATATTTATTTTGTGTTTTTGCCTCATGGTTATCCTTTCCGAGAACAAGCTGTAAATCAAGTTAATTGTGGCTTCTGGAAAATTTCTCTCACTACTGCCATAGTTGTCATAGAATCATAGAATAGTCTGGGTTGGAAAGGATCTTAAGAGATCATCTAGTTCCAACCCCACTGCCATGGGCAGGAGCACCTTCCACTAGACCAGGTTGCTCCAAATGCTATCAGCCTGGCCTTGAACATTTGAATGGAGCATCCATGACTTCTCTGGGCAACCCGTTTCAGTGCCTCACCCTGCCTACGTGCTTTTGTAAATAGCCTCTCTCCATCTCTTTTGTAGGCTCCCTTCAGGTACTAGATGGCCACAATTAGGACATTATGAAGCTTTCCCTTTCCTGGCTGAACAAACCCAATTCTCCCAGCCTTTCCTCACAGGAGAGGTGCTCTGATAGAAAAGTTTCTTATGAATAGATGCAGTACAAGCAATCTACATTTGTTTGGCTGCTCTGCACTCTAAAACCCAAAAGTCAGAATTTTGCAAGTGGGCCTTTTTTGTTTGTTTAAAACAGCGGCCTTGACTGTACCTATCTGTGTGTCTACATCAATTATGAGTATAAAAGGTAGGATTTCAAACCAGAAGTCTCCTAACAAGTCTATTCTGGTCTGACATGCTCATGACAGAGGGATATAACACCTCTAAACTGCTTTAGAGCTAGAACAACCTTCAAAAATAAAAAAAAAATAAGACTAATACCTGTCATGAATTAAGACAGATTTTGGCATATGTGTGCCAGACAGACTGAAACAGCTGGATGTGATTGGTGTTGGCTTTCAGTATCTACCCTTATTCTCCTCTGGTTTCTTTTCAGCATTATGTGAGTCATGTTTCTGCACCAGAACTCCAACTCAACAGAATCATAGGATGCTTTATGGATTTCCTCAGGATCACATAAGTCTAATTTGCCAGACAGATTTACTTCAAGGTAGGTTTATTATCCAGTGTATTGTTTAGACACTATAAAATTCATATCTAAGTAAAAAACATTCACTAGCTTTTACATTAAGCCAGTACTAACGTAAGATGAGAAATTCATTTAAAAAGTGATTTTAAATTGTGAGATGTTCATCATCAAACTCGGGTTTTGATAATGGATTTTTTAAAAAACTTTATTTGAAAAGACACTAACACACTTCAAAACCAAATCTTTTTTCTCTCTAATGTTATATTGCATACATACCCTAAGCATTCTGCAGTCTGCATTGAATTCTCGTAAAATACACCCAAATGGTCTTGCTATGCCCGAGTAGCCACACATTGAACATAAAAAAGATGACATGACTTTAGTCCAAATCTACTTGCCTCTGAGTTTTGCCTTTTTCTAGAACCCTCTTTTCCTTGATGTTGCCATTGCCTGTTCTAATGTAAAGCAACCTTACAACCCTATGAGCACAGCTAAGTTTCTTCTGCTTCTGCTGCCAAGTTAGGCCCAACCACTGGTTTTTGGATCATTTTTGAATGGAAGAACTGGAAACACAGTGTGCCAGGACTATTTCAAGGAGACCTGCTGGTACTCAGTACCATTAGGTCAAGATTCTGAATTTCCAAATTGGTCCAAGTCTTCCCTAAATTTCAGCAAGCGCAGTCAATTAAAGAAACTAACATGCTATCAAACCGAAGAATCCTCAGAGGCACGTGCTTTGTATTCAGACATGCTGACACAGTCTAATGTGACAGGTTTTCCCTTGATGCCAACAGCAACTAGTCATGTTTAACAGTTACAAACGCACAAGATGAGTCAAAGGCAGAAGCTTTGATTCATACCTACTCATGTTGCAAGCATGCTTTTCAGTTAAAAATGAGATAAAAATCATTCTTTTTCTTGAATGACACACAGTACCATGCAATTAGTACCTTTGCATTGGGTTTTCTGGCAAGAATATGGTTTATTTTCAACAAAAGAGAAGTATGGACGATGGAAGAAACAGAGAGATTACTGGACTGCAAGTAGGCCTTAAATATGAAGTGGATAGGCATTTTATGTACATCAGACCATGCACAGGTATTACAGATGTAAAAGTCTTTCATTTAACACAAAGTCTTGCAAAGAATTGCAATTAAAACTATGTATACATGTTTAGGTGCAGAAACGTGGCCTTGTGCACTGATAAAATAATTTAGACCTTTGGATCAAATCCAGAACTGCAGATACTGGGACAGAATAAAATCCAATGAATAGAATTAATTTGCAGCACAACTGTGAATATTCCTATTATTACTCCAGCACACACAACCAGGTACATTGGATGAAGATATTAAAAAAAAAAANGTAATCTGATGTATTTTTATTAATTTATTCATTTATTTTTACTTGTGGCTGCTAGATAGCCAGCTCCTTTTTTCGTAATCACATAGAATTTGCCTGAAACAATGTAATCTATAGTCATTCACCTTGGCAAAATGAGAAGCCAGAAAATTCCAGGAAATCTTGCTAATCTATGCATTTAAACATTCATATCTGTGACTGGGTACCTCTAACTCCCAGGAAAAATACAGCACGCACATGTCCTGGGCAAGATGCATGTCATAAAGCCTTTGTCAATTCTGAAAACATAGAAGTTTTTGTTCCAACTAAGATGCTCAATCTCTAGCTATTGCTTACTTCTCTGGCTTACACAGACATTGTGGGTTTTGACAGGGAAGATTGTCAAGCTTTCAGTATCCCATTTCTTGGCACTCATGGACTCCCTCTGCTCAACTGCCTGTGCTGTTAAGTATATATATACATTACAGAAATGTTAAAAAAAATATCTTCAATCGTTGCCATTTTATTTTTGGTTAACAGGTTTGGGTTGCTCTTATTGTTGTTTTTTTTTCCCTTTCCTGAGGATCTGATTCACTGAGGCTGGCTGGTCCCTCTGGAAATCTCAAGTACCTTGGTGACTCGAGCAGGGTCAGCCACAGCTAGTTGCCCAAGACTATATTGAGTCAGGTTTGAATACCTCAAGGAGGGAAACTCCACAGCCTCTCTGGGCAATTGGTATTCAACTACGCTCACAGTAAATAAGTTTTTCTTATATTTAAAAAGAATTTCCTTTATTTCAATTTCTGCCCACCACCTTCTGTCCTATCACTGCATACAACAGATAGGAGCCTGGCTCCAACATCTTTACCCTCCCATCAGATATTTATACACATTGATAAATTCCCCCCCTAAGCCTGCACTTCTTGGGTGTGAAAAGTCCCAGCTTTGCAGTTCAAGATGCAAGCCCTTCATCATCTTAGTGGTCCTTCAGTGGACTCACCCCAGCGTGTTCATGTCTCTCTTGTACTCAAGAGCCCCGCACTGGCCACACCACCCAGATGTGTCCCACCAGTGCCGAGGACAGAGAGAGGGTCACCTCTCTTGACCTGTTGCAATGTTCTGCCTGATGCAGCCAGGGTGGCTTTTGGTCTTCTTTGCCACAATTGCACACTGCTGGCTCATGGTCAGCTTGGTGTCCATCAGGATTCCTAGGCCATTTTCTGTCAAGGTGCTCTCCTCTTGGTTTGCCCCCAGCATTTGCAGGTGCATGGGGTTGTTCATCCCTGGGTGCCAGGTTTGGCACTCTCACTTGTTGAGTTTCACGGAGTCCCTGTCAGCCCATTTCTCCACCCTAATGAGGTCTCTTGCGATGGCAGCACAACCATCTGGTGTATCCATCAATTCCTTCTACTTTTTAACTAATTAACAACATTGTGAAGATACTTGGTATTATCAATCTTTGCTTGTTATGACTGTCAAACACATTTAAAAAGTGAGGCTATATGGCAGATATGAGATCTTTAATAAGACAATTATTAGAATAACTCTACTAAGAACACTTGTGTTTTGAAACATTAACTCTCAAGACTGAATAGAAATCCTTCTTTAATGACTCACTGCTGTCAACATTTGTTATTTTACTAGATTTGATATTTTTCTGCCATGCCTGTTCAAAACCTGTCACAATGTGCCAGTTTGCTGTGACAGTCCAGTGGCTGGTACTATATGCTATGGCTATGGCAACTTTGGTTCAAATCTGGCTTACAGCAGGAGGGGAACATGTGTTTTCATGCTTCCTTTTCAACAGCTTTTAAAATAATTATGTAACTTCGAATGTACTTTCACCAGGTTTCCCCCCAGTGCTTTCTGGAAACAGAAAGAAAATTCACAGACCAAAATTACTGCACGTTTGAAGATAGACACTGGCCAAACAGAAGGCAACGGAAGATTTCATCAACAGACTGCAGTTGCCAAAAGGAGCAGGAATATATTTCTGCTACCGTAACATTTGTGCCTGTCTCCGGCACCTATTCTGAAGGCAGCGCCATTTTCGGCTGAGGGATGCCCGGGGGTGCCGCAGTAGCAGTGGCCGCAGGCGGCGTGTTATCGCCGGCCCACACTAGGTGGCAATGCTTGCGCGGCTCTGCAAAGGGGGACAGCAAACACTGCATCGGACATGCCCCCCGCAGCCTGCCGTGATCGTATAGTGGTTAGTACTCTGCGTTGTGGCCGCAGCAACCTCGGTTCAAATCCGAGTCACGGCAGAGTGGAAAGGGAGCTGTTTTAGTCCTCCCGTTTGGGCCCTGGTGCTGGAGACAGCAGCGGGGAGGTGTCACCCACGCACACCCTCACTCGGCAGTAACTGCGGAAGCGCCCTCAGGGTCTGATGCACAGAAAAAGCAGGTGAGAGAAAGCAGCAGCTGCGCAAAGGAAAGGTTCATATAGCTCGTTGCTGCCTGATAAGGTGGTTGGCACTCTTGGCACCATAAGTTTTTTTGTCTCCTTTCGTGTGATTTCAAGAAGATCACACAGATGTTGCTGTACTAATATTGTCTGGGACAACATTTTCTCTGATATCACACTGCCAGTTTTTTAACAAATATCCTTGCGCTCTCCCAACAAACACTGATTTCTTTCTATGATCTGTCCCCAGGGATTACTCACCACAAAGGAAAATTCCAGAATATTTTTTCCAGAAAGAGCAACAAAAGAGGCATTAAATTACATGCAAATTACTTCTTTACTTTGAGGCTTTATAGTATCTTTACTCCAAGAATTATGCACTTGAATTATGAGACGAGTAATCAACAGCAGCAAATGGAAGACATCAAATGTAGGTATAAATTTGATAAAAGAGAAGCAAGACGCTGCTGGAAGTGCAGTGTCATTTTTTGCGGGGAGAGGATGGTGCAACGGAGAGGATTCTGCCACAAGATGGAAAAATGGTCTAATAAGATTCTCTGTTTTTCAAAGCAACATTCATTCCTCCTGCCTATACTGCCTGGTGAGCATTTCTGTCCATTAAGGCAGGGGTGCTAGGGACCAGTGGTTTTCCAGTGTGGAAATGGTGAGGTAGGGAAGCTAGCTGAAAGGCGCAAGGGAAGAAATTTTGAAGAAACACTGATAAGTGCCTATTGTTGGCACTTTGTGTACTGACTGAACCATGTGGTAACACAGTTCTAATTTGTTATTAATAGAATATGCTCAAAAATTTATTAACAAACTTACATTATGTAACCAATTGTAATTTCATCTGTAGATATCTGTGCATGCTGGTGACTGAAGTAAAAAGTGCTCATTTTGACCAAATGATTTCTTCATACTGAAGCACATGGTCTGACTACAGGTCGAAAGAAGAAACAGGTTGAAAAAGGAGGAAGCAACAAATACTAATTTATGTCAAATGGATTTATTTCACAGTTTCTAATAGTTGAGGCCAGATTCTCAAAAGTTTTCCTTACTGAAGATAGTGTAGGTCCTTCTGAGGTCAAACACTATTCAGGCAACAAGACAGTCTTCACAACTGTTGGCAAACTTCCTCCAGGTGTCTGTCCAGAGCTAAGTAAAGAAGCAAGACTGTCTTGAAACTATTAAGATGAAAAGGGATTGCTTTTAAAGCGGGGCTCACATAACTGTGAAGACCAGCAGGGAATATTTAATTCCATTAAACACATCTATCAGCAAACAAAAATGACTTACTGTGAAAAAAAGCTGGTGAATCAACCACAAATCTCTTTCTAGAAATTACATGTTTGTCATTCTGGAAGGCTTCATGTTTCTTGTGTTAGGCCTTCTAGCATTCCTTTGCAATTATTTTTGAGTCAAGCTAAGTTCTTACGCAAAGAACCCCAACAACGCAGCCTTCAAAACTTATTTCCAAAGAGAATTTTCTATTATATGTTAGTTTTCTTACTGTTGCTTTAGCGAAATTATTCAGACTTTGCTGTCTCAAGTGTAACAGTAAAATACCGATTTATCCCATGTTGTTTTAATACATATGTCTTCATGGCTATATCATAAAGACCTTTACTCCTCTGTGCCAATACAAAGGTCAGTACACCTTCTCACCTTCAGCTGCATGGTAGATAATAGCAATAGTGCAGGTCCCAGAATAAGCACATCCTAGTGTGCCAGATTTTCCTAAAGAGTTTAGATACAATTATGGAGAGTAAAATGAGAGGTTTGCTGCTCATATTAGAGAAGAACAACAGAAAAAAATAATCATTCTTTGAGGAGCCTGGAAGCATGAGATCTAAACTTGGAATTCAGGAATCCACAACAAAGAAATTACCAGAAAAATTGAGGGAACTCTGTCGCTGGCTCCATGCACAGTTTTCAGGTGCAAGAGGCATATAGGTGCTGCTTTTGCAGCACAGAGACACTGATTATGTTAACATTACAGACTTTGTTATAAAGGAAGATTTTTGCTAATTAGCACAAAATATCAGAACTATACTCTCTTCTCAAAGACTTTTAAAGCACAGTGTTTTGAGATCCCTTTGGATGGAGGCTTTTTTGTGGCAAAGAAGGAATTCTTTTGGAAGCAGTATCGCAAGGTGTCATCTCCTGTGTTGCATTTGGTTCAAAGAAAACACATACAACATTTCTGTGTAAAACAGTGGAGGAAAAAGTTATAAAACATTAAGCAGAAGAATTAATTTCATGAAGCTTTGTGAAAGAGATATTTATCAGATAAGTTTGAATCTGAACGAAAGAGCTGATTTTGTTTCTGTGAAATGAGAACTTGGAATTTTAAGATGAAAACACATAGAGAAATAAAAAGAACAACAACAAGAAAGTGAAACATAAAACATTAGTTAGACAGTTTTGGAGACATTTGGTGGGTTTGGGTTTGTGCTGAGATTTTGATGAAGAAGTAAAACCAGGCCCTACTCAGTAGTTTGAACTGTAGTGCAAAAGATTGTAGGATTCAAACCTGAGTCAAAGCTTAACCCAAAGCGGTACAAGTCAGAAGTTTAAAAAATTGAACAATAGCCTTCAATGTGTTCTGTTGCAGCTCTCTCCAGTGCTGCAGCTGCTGAAGCATTATGAATAAGAAGCAGTCTCATTTAGAGACGAGGACATGCTTTCTTTCAAGAAACACCAAAGACAGATTATGAGAACAGAACTGCAACATCAGACATTGTTTGTGTAGTTCTGTTTACACATCAGGTTCAGGAATCTCTCTGTCTGCCAAAATTTTCCCAATTACTACCCATTCTGCAATAATAGCCTGTAAACTCAGAGCTGAATTTCCAGAGGTAAAATCATCCCACCTGTGAAGTGAATTCCTGGCATTCTTTGCTAAAGCACAACCGGGTATTTAAACTTTCAGAAGTTTTTTACCACGTATTTCCTTTCAAAGAGTCTGCTTCACCACAGCCTTTTGAAAGGATTTCAGAGGGGACCTATAAAAGTTTTAATATGAGCTGCCCTCCTGTAAAGAGAATGAAAAAAACAGAATTAATTTGATTTGATGACTGCAGATTCAAAACAGCCACTGCCTTCTATCCTGCTCAACCCCCGATGTGGACATCAGACAGGATATAAACAACTTTGCTGCACTCCTGAAATACGAAGAAAGAATAACAGAAATCTACAATAGCCTCTATTAATGCTTCAAAAGTTTTTCAAAACTTTCTGTTCAGTGCTGCCTTTTTAAAAATTAGGTGTCTTTCTCTATAACTTAGAAAGTCTAGCAGTTTTAGCCCTAATCAACAGCTAATGTTAAAATACTATAACAAGAAAGAAATGTCTCCCCCAGAACTTGATGAGTATATCATATTAGTTTTAGTTTCAGTGCCAAGAAGCAAAGTACTTGTGCTGGGTATGTGGAGATAGACATCTCCATGTCCTAAAGATTTTACATTTTATTCAGAGTAAGCCATGCACAAGAACAATAGCAAGCATGAAATGACATGGGAGAGCTGCAAAGAAAGGCATGTATTCTCTTCTTCTGCCTTGTTTTTAAACTACTGTTAATTTCATGCTTGCTTTCAGCTTGCTGCCTAAAGGTAGAGAGGGCTGCTGAAGTGAACCCTTCTCTCTGGCCTCCAAATCGCTCTTAGACAATAAAAAATGCAGAAATTCAGAAACAGACATATGTAAACCTGTTAATATTTTTAATATATTATTCTTATGTATTATTCTTATGGTCTCATTTAGACCATGGTTTCCAGATGGAAAAGTGTTGTGTGGACATGTCTGCTAGACATGACAACCTGCATATTCCAGCAACATACAGGTAATTATTTGTGTAATTCAAAGTTCAAAATCAATTCCAGGATTACCTCTTTGTGTTTCCTAGTCTGCAATCATGTTATCCTTGGAAACTCTTTTGCACTGAAGTTTTTGTTTTCTTTTTTCCAATGAGAAGGGAAAATTGCTAAATATTTTTTCAGGAAGTGGAATGTTTGGAGCCATCTGCACTTGCATGTTTATATTCCAAAATGAAGCTGGCTTTTAATTGTCATTTTCTTGTAAGAAGAATAAATAGCTGCAGGCAGAAGTAGTAAGAAAGGTCTGATTATCTGCCTACACCATTCTTGATCTCAGTTTATAGCATGACCATTGAGCTAGCAAAACAAATAGTGGTACCCCAATTATAATAAATCAAACTGAATAACCACTGTTTTCCAAAGTCATCATAAAACAAGACTAAATGTTTTGAAAAGTGCACTTGGAATTTGTCTACTGTCCTATTGAAACTCCTCAAAATCATCAATATTACTGTAACTAGCAATAAGGTAATATTTAGCTACAGATGAATACTGGATATAGAGAAGTCAGTTCCAGGGAGGTTGAGGTGAAGCAGGGGTGAGCTGTGAGTGCTTTAGCAGCCTCAGGATGATTCATGAGTAGAGCAAAATATTTGGTGGGGCATTTTTTTAATTTCTTTTTTAGGACTTAATTCACTAGGCGTCTTTAAAGGGTATGTGCACCTGTGATGAGTTAATTTGGTATTTCTGGATTTCATAAAATCTAACACAGCAGATGACATTTCTGAAAGACTACAGCAGGGATAGAGTATGAAAGATCACCCTGGTGCCTTTCATGCTAGTGCATATTTCTAAATTGCTTTCTTTTGGGAAATCAGTCACATCTGTCTCATCAATTAGACCAGGAATTCACAAGCTAATTGCTCTGACATGCTCCTAAAAGGCTGAATGATATTTAGACAGGAAATCTAAGGCCAATGAGAGAAATAATCACAGATATTTTGAAAAACACAACAGAAAGAGCTCTTGTGAACCTGTGGAAAGTTATAACATGCCAGGGGTCACTAGCCTACTACACCAAAAGTGGGACACCTAAGCCCACAGACTCCAAAGGTGATGTGCCCTCCCAGGCATGCAGGGCTTTGGCTTTTCCTGACAGTGGTGCTGAAAAAGATTTGTTTCACTTCCTCACTCAGTAGGATGGCAAAGAATTTTCCTGCTCCCTTGGAGACAGAGAAAGGCACCTGTCATTCACACTCTGAAGCAGCTGGCGTGTTGCGTGAAGCTTGAATCTGTGTGGGCTTCTTGGAGATGTTATCCATTATAAAGGTGCTGATGTCCCATCAGATGCGGCAGTGACAGAAAAGCAGTTCTTGCTCTTGAATTGGCTCCATGTCAAATTAAAGGACCAACTACTAGAAACTCTATTCAGTAGTTTACAAATTATTAGATTAACTCATAATAATGATGTTTATTTAAATAGTTATTACCAGTTATGTAATTTTGTTTTGTTGCACAAACTGGTGTTAGTTACCATAACCAATTTACTAAATTGAAATGGTAATTTCAGAAGTCTTCATGCTGAGAATCTGTGCGCATATTACTCAGTGAAACAGGACAGTAAAATTACACAGTGTTCCTACTACAAAAACTAAGATCATCAATAGACAAGTTATGGTTCCTCTAGTCTGTCACCAGCAAAGACCCTCTTCTAGTAGCAGTTCAGGCCTAGGTATGCAGGATTTCCACATCTACCACTGTCATATTTCCAAGCAGTTCAGGCTGATTGTTTTATTACCACGGGAAACTAGGAAAGATCAAAACCAAAGAAGCTTCATGGCTCAGTCCAGACATTAAATAGCTGTAATGAGTAAAAATTCCCTGGCCACTATGAGACTGCGTTTATCACAATAGCCATAAAAATTTAAATTAAAAAAATCCCACTTGGCAACAGGATTTCTGAATTAAGACTTATGCTACGTCCTCTTTTAGAAAAACATTCTTATAAAAGTTACAGAGCTTCTAATTGCTTTCTCATCTTAGTCCTAGACATCACTAACAGATTACTTTTGGTATGCAATCTGTAATTGCATCTCTTCAAAAGATACAGCACCCCCTGCCGTGACTCGGATTTGAACCGAGGTTGCTGCGGCCACAACGCAGAGTACTAACCACTATACGATCACGGCAAGCCATGAGAAAACTGAGATTGAAAGGGAGAAATTTTTTCCCTGGTGCTCTTTAAAATGTTGTATAAATGGTGCCACCTGCAGTTTACACTGAGTGTTAGCAGCAGCTTGCTCTAAACCTTCTAACAATTAATTACTGTCATCTCGAAATTGCTTCCAGACTTATTTTTCCTTACTTGTAATAATCCATGCTTATCAGAATTGCCTAAACAAAGGATCGGGATTGTGATAATATACTTTCCCTTGTCCCTTAAAAATCTTTTCAGAGGTATTTTTTTCCTATTTTATCAATAGTGGGGAAGGCAAAGTCCTGACAACAGAAAAGTCTGACAGAGTAGGTACAGATTTAAGCAAATGATCAAAATATATTGAATTGAAAATTATGTTTGATCAGCTGAACCAGGTATGGTTGATTCTGGTGTAAATGTTTGTATTGATGGACATCATCTTCCATACCTCTGCCATAAGCCAGAACATAAAACAATCTTTTCCAGAATTCACGTTACCTCTGTGAAAGAATATGGTCAAACACTACAGATGGAGTCTGAGGGGAGTAAGGCCTTTGCTTCTATGAACAAAGACCATCAATTAATGTAACACTGAAGCTGAATTTCTGAGTAGCACTTGCCCTTTTACAGATATTCAGAGAAAAGAAGACTGCAAACAACATTCAAATAGGCACAGTAAAAAAAAAAATTGCTAGTTCTTTCAAATGAAAGCTGCAGCAGAAATCAAACTGTATAACATAAAGAAAGATTGCAATGAGGAAAAATAATAATGGGCGAACTCCAGGGCACTCAAGTCCTGTTCAGAAAATGCAGCCTGGTTTTTTGTTGTCATCCTCTCCAGTTATATTCATTATTTTAATAAAAAATGTTGTCCACTTAACAGCCTTGGAGAGCACAGCAGCACCGCCACTGCAGTGGTACATGTCCCACTGAATCTCTGAAGAAGGAGAAAGACATACAAAAAAATTTACTAGACTGTAGTATATGAGATCATTAACATGTCTTCAGCATGTTGAAGACATGCTGAGATGTGGATTTACTCTGGATGAAGGTCTGCACACTGGGATAATTCGCGAGTGGACTGTGCAAAAGAAACATCAGGCTGGGACTTTAAAATGCAAACTTACTAAACAGACTCTGCTCTGCTCTGCTCTGTTCTGCTCTGCTCTGCCTGAGGAGCAGAGGCTCCATCTTAGGGCAAAGCACTGGTACCTCTTGCACTCACATGGAGATCCACCCTGCCACTGGAGCTGCAGGAGGGAAGGAAAAATTCCGGTGGTTGGTGGGGGTGCTTGGAGCAGAGGGGTGCTCTAATGGTAGTTTGGACTGCTGTGCTTCACCCCACAGCCTTCCCCGATGGATTAGTGTGACCAGAATAGCAGTTTTAACTCAGGGTTCAGCATATCCTTCCACAGGACAGGAAAATGGCATTTCTCAATATCATGGAGTTGAACAAACCTAGAAAAAAAAATTGTTCAGAAGTATCTGCTCTGAAGTTTCTTGTTATTATAGACCTGTGAAAATAGAATTCTCAGAATATTTACTGCATTTCCATATGTATGGCTTGAAATAACTTCAGCTTTTCTAATTTCAGATCTTAAAATTACTGGTTACCTGTCTTGAAGTTATAAACAACTTAGGTTTTTGGTGAGCTCCTCAGAACATACAGATTTCTCTTAAAGACAGAAGTCAAGTAAACATTACAGATATGGTTTTTCTCTGTGGCATCCCCCTTCAAAGGAAAGGCATTAAGTTAAAATTACTGAAGAACACCTTGAGGTGCTTTATAGCATGATAATCAGGAGATAATGGAGATTTTAAATGTGGTTTAAGTACTTGTGGCTGTGATGATGAGCCTATGAGGATGAGACAGGCTTCTTGCAAACTCTGGAAAGTGTATTGATCCACTACAGTGTCATCTCCCATCACAGTCATAGGGGTGCTTTTATTTTTGCAGCAGTGAAATAAGTTTGCTAGATTCCCCTCAAAAAATTTCATGTGATTTTTTTAAATCCAAGTGTCAGAGAAACAACAACTGCAAAAAACCCCCACAACAATACTGCTTCTCCTGCCTTGCAGGAGCAGCTTTCACCCGACAATAAAGCATGGCCATTAAAGCCATCAAAGAGCGTACAGGGAGGGTGAGAGAATGCCATCCTTACCTCCAGGAGAGGATGAACCTACTCCTCTTTCTGCTTAAAGGGCTGTCATTTTGCTGAGAGAGACTCAGAGAGACTGAGTACATGCAGGCACCTTAGACTTACTATAACAGGATTATATAGAAATATAGAAGAGTTTCCTGTGTTGTGTATGTGTTTGCCATTTGGCTACAGTACCTTTCTTAGGCAGATTCTGCACAGAACTTCACTTTAGTCTATGTGTAGATGGAAAATACAATTAATACCCATCAAAAGTAAAGCCTGGGCTGAAAAGACTCTTTGGCAATTCATTAGACAGCTATGCCATCAGCGGGTAGTCTTTTCTTTTCTTCTATTAATATTATGTCTGTTAGTAGGGCAACCACTCTTTTTTCTGTGTGATCTGCTATACTAAGAGTCCTAGTACAGAAGAGTCACCTTGGGATCCCTATTTTTCTTAGAATTCCAATACATTCCTAGTACAATGCTTTTCTTTTGCTCTGTGCATTCCCATAATCAGTCAAAAAAGTCAAAAAAACCTATGGAAATATCTATTATTTTCCCTTAGCCAGCATCATGTAACTATTTTTGTGAACAAACTGCTCCCCCTTCTAATGATTTTTGTTTTGTTTTCTGTTGTTCTTTTCTCTTCCTGCAGCCTTCAAGTTTCTTTTTGGTAGCCAGAGGCCTAGAGTGAATAAAATGTTTCAAGCATTCTTCCACCAGACCTCTATCTTGCCTACAGAAACAGAATATTCTCAAAGCCAGTCTGGCTACTTCTGCAAATATGTATGTTTAAATATAGACATTTGTGGCACAAAGGGAGCAAGTGACAGACATGGCTAAAATCTTCTAAGTAAGAAAACTCCATAACATCAGCACTACTTAGTTCCAGCCATGGTTGTGTAATAAACCTTACAGCACAACTCCTGTGTCGATGATGAGAAAATTGTTGTCAGCTACCAATCACCCCACTTTGCACAGGCTACAGCCAGCAGAGTGCTCAGGTCAGCATTCTAAAAAGTAGATGTGCTTGTGTTCATGAACAGCAAGCTTCCAAAGTCTCTATAGTAAGTGGAATTTCCTACCCTGTTGCCCAATGCTCCTGGTATGCAGTCCAAACCTGCACTGGCATTTCATTCTGCCTGTTTCTGGTACAAGTGAATGTGTCATCTGTTGTTCCTTCATTTTGTAATTTTTATCCTCTTGCAAAATTCTCCATCTTCCTGAATATTCATGTAGATTGTATTCCTACAGTTGCAGAACTGTATGGGTGGGAATTTTTTTCCTAGGTAATTCTTGCTCTTTAAAATTTTTTCATACTACTCAAGGAGAACATGTAAATCAAATTGGATTATCAGAACGTGCACTGTGGCTTGCCTGAGGTGCAGCATGAACTAGTACTGATCTCTCCCTAATTTTGATACTGAATCTGTAACCTGTCCTCAAGGATGAAGAGCTAACGTCCTGGGAGGGGAGCAAAATTTCCCTGTACCTCCAAACATAGACTGAGAATAGGAAAGGTCTCAGGATGTTCTCTTATTGTCAGAAACATGTTCTTTTAAACTCTAACAGGACATAAGCACAACTTCCCAGTTAACATCTGTTGCTAGCAAATTAGTTGAGCTATATCCAAGGGAAGGTTTTTGTATATATAATGATCCCGATAATTTTTTTTTATTGTAACACAACAAAGCACCTTCATCTAAAGCCAGGAAACTATCATGTGTATCCCAACAGTTGCAAACCACACAAGATCGAGGATGGCTGTTAGGCAGATTTACAATTTGTTCAGCACCGTGCTCTCTCTTCTGATGAAGAAAAAGGGGATATGCCTTTTTAAGCCAGGATTTGCCAGTCCTTTTCACTATGCTGCGTTTTAAATTGTTCTCAGTGGTTTCAGCTTTCTACATAGCAACATGTTCTGCGCACATACTCTTGCATGATAGGTAAGTCTGGAGAAAGCACCCAGAGAAAAGCTAAGACATAAATCACATCCGCATTTAGCTCAGACACTTGCAAGCATCGAAGGACAAGTGGAATTCCTTACAAGGAGATAGTAATAAGCAAGGCAGTCAAACCAACAAAACTGAGCTAAGGCCTCATAACTTATATGATCTATACATAATAATGGTTCTTAGACTGAACATGTCTTGATAAGAGTTTTCAACTTATCATTCAGTAACAAAGCAGGTATTTGATCACTCTGTGTTTATTCTGAGTTCTTTCTAGAAGCAGTCAGAAAAGTATGAAGGAGATAAAACATTAGTCTTTTTGTGAGATCAGGACTGACACAGCCCATACCCTCCTGTCAGTCTGGAACATCATGCCTTTGGCTTTTATATCTTAGGAAGTATTCCAGGGACAAGCTTCACAAACTCTGAGATATGTTGATCATTAATGGCTCTTATCCCCAGCCTCTTCATAAAATGAGGATGAGCATTATCTTCCATACACCTTTCTGGCAGAGCAAATTGTCCCATGTTTCCACAAGTGGAAGGGGCAGAGCCACAGGGTTACGCATCTTCAGCTATAAGCAGCTGTAAATCTTAGCTAGTCAGATTTTCAGGGCACTGTCAGTGCTGATGAGCAGCACATGGCTCCCCCAAGACTTGAGGGTATATATCCATCTCATTAATCTTTTTCTTATTATAAGCAGAACTGCTTTATATTTCTTTCACCATGAGTCATGAGGAAATTTGTTTGTGCCTTCTGTGTAGGGGGAGGATACAGAGGACCACAGGAAAGCACTAAAGTAAATTATCCTGTGAGGGAGTATTTCCAGCCTAAATTTACAGGCTCAGATGGATTTTAGCTTGCAGTGCCTCACAGCCTAGCTACCCTGGAGTAAAAGTAACACTGACTCTGTGAGAACAGGTGCTGCCTGCAAGGTGAAGCAGAGCTGGCAGCACCAGTCACATCATCAGAAAATAGTAGCTTATGGTTCTGCTCTTAGTCACTGTGAAAGTGATAGTGTTATAGGAAAAGAGAGAAAGCATCAAAACTAAAGAGAGACAGTTGGCTGGCTAAAGAGAGACAGTTGAGTCCTCAAGGCTGAGTTCAAGTAAGTAAATAAGTTGTCAGAAATGAAAGCCAAAGTCAAGCAGAATTTCCAACCAAGAAGCTGCAATGTAGTGGGATGCTTTTTTAGCTGAAACAGGGAGAGGATGTCCCCAGTTTTCAGATCCTTTTGTTTGGTTAGATAATAGCTATCCTTTTAATTGCAAGTTCTCTATAATTACTAAAAGTTAAGTGCAATCATCTGAAACCTACAGAAAATATACATTTTCTGAAGTTACGAAACAAGCTGACTCCAAAGAATCAGCTTTGTTGATGTGAATCAGTTCCTCTTGCTGTCAAGGAGTATGGAATAGTTGACTGTAGACAGGTTCCTGTCTTTTCCAGGTCTCAAGGAATGTGAATTGGTGCATTACTACCCACTCTATAGTCTTCCCTTTCCCCATTACTCTCTCTTTCCCCATTAGCCTAATTATTTCATGTACTTATTTCATCCTGTAAACAGTACATATTCAGAGGATTACTCAAAATGAGGGATTCTGTACTGAAACATGTTCACATTACTGTATCAATTTACCTCACTTATCATTGCAGCAGATTTTGTTAGGAGTTCATTTACTTGTATATGTATCCAAATGGGACAGATGGATGTAGGATTTATGCAGGGATTTGTTGTGACACAGCTGAGGAGCATGTTAGCTGCAGTCCTGTACCAGGCTCTAGCAAATACATGAAGAAAAGGGTGCTGAAAATAGAATAGACAGAGCTCATTCCTTCCTTCCTTCCTTCCATCTTTTTTTTTTTCCCAAAACCTGTCAATACTGATGTGAATTTCTAGGATAGATGGATGAAATGTTTCTTGGTCTGACTATGATCAATTTGTCAATTTGTGAATCTCACAGCGTCTGTCTATGATACGCAGCTGTGTAATCCTCATGACTGGATGAACACCATGGCCATAGTCTGAAAAGTGTGCTGTGAATGCACTCAAACTGTTCAAACTAGTCCCAAAGCATAGATACCTGACTTTTAAATGGTGGGTCAGTAGCTGTCTGCTTCTACAGCCAACACAAAGAAGCTGGGGCCGCAACTTTGCATTGCGTGCTGTGACTAACTGGGGAAAACCAGATTTGGCTTCTGGGCTGGATCCTAAGCAGGATTTCATTGGCCAGTGATCCATTGGCACACTGGTCCAGAATACCTCCAGAGCCACAAGTCAGCAGTGGTGCTGTGGTTAGGATGTCATGGCATTGCAATGGACAAGAACAAAGTCAACATTTTCTGGTTACCCTTGTTTGCAGCACATCAGCTTCCTAATAGAAATGGGCTTAAAAGACTAGAAAACAGGTTCTCAAGCCCTGTAGAATCACAGATCTCTTCGACCTTCACTACAAAAAAGACACTGAGGTTCTAGAGCATGTCCAGAGAAAGGCAATGAAGCTGGTAAAGGGTCTGGAGCACGAGTCCTGTGAGGGAGCTGGGGTTATTTAGCCCAAAGAAAAAGAGGCTGAAAGGAGATGTTGTTGCTCTCTACAGCTGCCTGAAAGGAGGTTGTAGCTGGGTGGGGGTTGGTCTCTTATCCCGGGTGACAAGTGACAGGACAAGAGGAAATGGCCTCAAGTCACACCAGAGGAGGTTTAGATTACGTGTGAGGGAAAAATGCATCACTGAAAGGATTGCCAAACATTGGCATAGGCTGCTCAGGGAAGCGGTGGAGTTACCATCCCTGGGGGTGTTTAAAAGACATGTAGATGTGGCACATAGGGACATGGTGGTGATGGCAGTGTCAGGTTAATGGTTGGAGTAAATGGTCTTGGACATCTTTTCCAACCTAAACTATTCTATGATTTTATGATTCTCTGACCTTTTGACTTACTTATATATGAAATGTGTGGTTTTCAACTACAGCCGAAGTCCATTACTGATTTCTTCTTAACAAATGAGAACTTCAAAGAGAAGAAAGCATTGTTCATTCACCAGGAAGACTGCACCTCTCTGACAGAGCTGATTTCTAAAAGTGTTTTCTAAGCAGAGGCATCGTTTCACACATGGGCATGTACTAAATTCCTTTATTTTTATTATAGCCTGCAAAACTATTTCCTATTTTCCCTTCCCCATGATAGTGGTGTGTATAATAGCAGTGAATTCATCATCTTCTCCAGCATTCTGAATGCCATTTTTGCAGCAAGGAATGAGGACAGGTCAGCATCATGGAAACTACTAAAGAACCGTCAGTAAGTGAGCACAGTCGAGACAAAGAAAGTCATTGCACTTTTAATCAGGTTTTTCATACCTATTTTTTATATATATTCCACCCTAAGTTATACTAACCTAAAAAATCCTATATGTCTGCAAAGATCATCATAAAGAGCTTAATTTCTTTTCAGATGGCTTCAACTTGCATTCATCAGGTTTTTAAATGTATTCTGCGTTACTGTAGGGAATATGACTGCAACAAAGTATGAGCATTCACATGTTATTCAGACCATTATGGAAGAGTTACTTCTTGAAAATCTTACCAGGCAGGCCTTTTTGGAAATATCAAAGCCAGACAATCAAAAAAGTCATCAAATTATATCCCACAGGTCATGGGACTGGCTCTGAAATTCATTTTGTGATATTCTTGTTAAATATCTTTTAAAATAACCTTTTAGTAAGACTTCAAAGTTACCCATATATATTTATTTTATTTTCTTATATCCTTTATAGGGCTGAAGACAAAATATATCAATTGGAAAATAGATTTACAGTGGACTGGGTCACACGGAGAATTAAATTATGCCACAAATCTGTCCCCTGAAATAGCAATTTTTACTTTCAGAATTTTAGTTTTATTCAGTAAGGAATCAGATATTAGCTTTTTTCACTTAACACAAAGATTGGTTTTTTGGTTGGTTTTTTTTTTTTCTCACTGCTCTGCAGATTAAAAATAAAGTAAAATATAGTACACAGCTTGCAGGATTATCAGAAGTGTTAGTTACCATGCCAAAGAATGACTGAATAAAATTGTTTGAAATTTCTTATTATTTGCCATGCTTTACTCACTACAGCAAAACCCACAATTTTCAATTCTAAAGATAAAATGTCTGTATGCTCTTTAAAACATATTGTGTTACTTCTGCTAAGACTGCCAGATTCCCATACCTGAGCTTCTCCATCTCCCAAAAAGCCATCAAAATTTATTTTCACATAACATATCCTCAAGGTTTAGTTATGCAACATTCAGCTTTGCACATTTCAGCTACTTTTTAATGTTGTTTGAAGATCAAACAAGGTTTAACTGATCAGTAGTAGATAGAGAGGATTTATCTGCAACCACACTATGCTGTTCCTTTAATACCTTTCAGCAACATAAGTGCTTACATCCTAATAGGTTTTTAGCTTAAGATCTAATCATCCACTCTTGAATTAAGATGCTTGAATGAAGCCAACTCATTTGGAACTAAGCACTTTAATGTCAACAGAGACATATGGTATTGAGACTGAATTACAAAGGATCTCTTCTGAGCCATCTATTACGAAAGCAAGACTAAGACCCCAGTATTATTATTAGTTTACTCATTTATTTGCTAGCAAATAATTGAGAGTAGGATCTTCTTAAGAAAGTGGAAATGGTCTAATAATTGCAGTCTGGTGGTATAGTACATTCCCGTGTACATTGATTAAATCTCCCCCATCCATACTTTATGGTAATGTGCTCATTTGTAAAATCTCCTTCTGAAACTGAAAGAAACAAACAAAAAAAAAATTCCGTGAAACAACTTTAGCCCAGTGACTAAAATTTTAAGTTATCAGCCATAATGTTAAGTACTCTAACATTTATTAAGAACTCTGGATGTTTTCTTGCCCTGAATTATTTATGTCTTATTATCTGACAAATATTTCTTTAAGAAGTTGTTCATGACAAAATTTGCGGCAATAAATAACACCCTCCATCAAATATAAAATTAAAAACAGAGGCTTCCTTTTGTTCTCAAGCTGTTCCACTCTCTCTAGTCTCAACATGGTTCTGGTAAAAATATGCCAGAGTAATCTCCTGTAGCATCAGTAGGAAAAAATGAAATGGACATCCTTCCACATTTTTTGTTTATGGAACAAAAAGAGAAAACAGACAAACAAAGCAATACAAACTGAAACTGAAAGTGTATTTTTCTGGGATGGTCCTCTTACATAGAACCCAGGAGCTTTTAAATGTTCATGACCATGTAAGAAAATTGTTGCCAAGATGTTGTGCTTAAATACCATTGTATGGCTGAGATAAAAGTCAAAGTTTTGTTATAATACTATCAAGAGTTTCTGCCTACATTTGTAAGGAATATATGGTTAGACAATAAAGTTGCATTGTCTATTTAAGCCATGTGTTACCAAGGGCTCCAGCAGACAGTGCTCATCTCTCTGAATTGCTGTTACTGCATAAATGCATTCCTGCTCTTGGCTCAGTAAAACTGAAACATTGGCTGTCATCACAGTCCATGTGCTTTCCCTCTTTAAAGGCAAATACCATCCAAAAGGCAGAACTGCCTCCTCTCTGTCACCAAAATAAACACCTGGGAAATACGACTGCAGAAGCAAAAAGATGCAGTGCAGTTCTAACAGGAACATCAGCCACTTCTATACTGTGAAGCGTTGGACATAGCTTTCATTTCTCCCAGCAGACTGTACAGAAGAACCAGGGTCATGCATTAGATTGGTTTTATCTGAAGACTTTCAGCTTTGCAAATTTAAGAGATCTCCTCTTTTTATGAATATAGAGACCTTCCTATAAAATCTTGTTGACATGGAAAAAATTGCTTAAAATTTTCTTTGTATTTGCCAAATATTACAATAAAGTATACAGGTTTGCTAATAGCTTGAGAGCTTTGTTTTTGATTTTGGAATCTATGTTATTAACTACCTCAGAAACAGAAAAAGCAGTCTTTAAATAACATTAATTTCCAAAAAGCTCCGCAAAGCACACTTTCCTATTAAAAATGTTAGAAAGCAGAAAGGTTCTTTTGTAAATGCAAACATTATGAAAGTGACTTTAAGAACCATCTGCATTGTAGTACAGCACAGATTAGTAAAACCCACCTGAAGAACTCCCATTGCATTTCTCCCTGTGAACACACAGTTCTGGTTTTGTTTTGGGTCAGCTGTGCTGGTTTGCTTCAGATTACTTTTTATCATTTCCAAAGCTTATATTTAAGGTGGATCATGAGCTGTCAGCTAAGTCTCACTGAGATCTCAGCGGGGGCCTGGCTGCAATTAGGCTCTGCACAAGTCAGACTACAAAGCCAGGTCGTGTTCTCAGTTTGTATTCAGTGCAAGTATCACACATTCACACACCCCAGAGAGAAATGTGGCCTTTGGCATGTGCCAGTTTGGCAAAGCCATTCTTTAGCCAGGAGAGAGGAAAGCGACGCAACAAACAGCGAGAAATGGGGGAGCTTTTATTCCTGAAGCTATTCTCCACAAAGAACTTGGGGAATTTTGAGCATCTTCAGCCTGAAAAGCTCCTTTTTTCTGTTTTGATCTCTTGTACAGGTAGATTGCAACACTGAGGAGTTCTGTAACTAGCATGCCTGAAATTTTAAAGTGGACCTTGGAGACACTGACATCAGGAGTAATTTCTTCCCAAGTGGCAAAAACTGACATCAGTCAGATTTGGAAGTTTTTCTTCCAAGGACCAGAAACAAAATTTTTAGTGAATGAAATCAATATGAACAAGATGGTTGTATCAATCCTGATCCAACTGGATTCATTCACAGAGGCTTACATAATGTGTGAAAGGAAGGCATTTGTAAGGATACAGGAGAAATCCGTGTTTCTGATTCTCTTTGAAGAGCAACTGGTATTTCTTCACAGTCTAATTTTTTGTACTAATTATTTGTGGGGTCATGGGAGAGATTAATGTTAAAATAAGGAGGAGGAAAAGAACAGACTTGAGGGGATGAATAGCAGCTGTGGTGAAGAAATCTACCAGACGGTAATTGCACAAGTCCTTAAATACCCTGAACTTAATCTGAAACCTTCTCTGGTGTAGAAAGGCATGTGACAGAAAGGCATCGTTTCAGCATCACCAGGAAGTCTTTTGTTCACTTACATAGAGCCTCACTTGCTCAGGAGCTCACAGACAGGGCAGCAGCTTTCAGCTCTCAGGAAGGTAATGGCACATGGTGGTACTAAGCCAACACCGACAAATTGAAAGCACAACCAAACAAAAATGTACCACCCCTCGGACTAGTTTCTTACCAAGATCCACCTGCTAACTTTTATGTAGGAATATAATACAGTGTACAATCCTTCAGAGATACCAGGCAACTGTAAACATAGAACAGGACATCTTCTGTGCGTGCAGGTTAATTTTAAAAAACACTTTTTTGTGGGTGATTTGCTGAAAGAAATGGCATAAAGTCTGATAAAATTAACTTGTTGTAAATTCGAACTTCATGTGAAAATGCACACAAGTTTGTTACTTTTAAAGGAATAAGAGCATGTGTCCACTTTTCAATCTATTCTGAAACACACCTTAATTGTGAAGATAAACATAGGTACACTTACTTAAAAGATTAGATCATAATGTGCTACTAGTAATAAAATAAAAGCGGACCCTTACTTCTGAGATCAGAACAAAGTTATTCATTCCTCTGAAGAAGGAATGAATAACTTCACACAGTAGAAATCTAACTATGACAGTATTTAAAATAAATACAAAATAATTTCCGTAGCTAACAGTTAGGATTCTAAAATATCTGGTTTTCTGGCCAATCCTTACATTCAAAACATTTTGTTTCTTGCAAAAGCCTGTACTCCTTTCTGAAGTGCAAAGCAATGTTTTATATTTTGCTGCCATTCTCATGAGCCACCACGTGAGGGACTTACATTTGCAAACCACATTAAACCTATTGCTTATGTTAAAATGAAAACTTTTGGGAAAATACTTCTGCACTTGCCATCAGTAATGCTGATAACACATGCAGAAGATTTTACTGCAGCAAATCAAATTCATCTCTTTATATTGTGAGGTAATGTAAGCAGATGGTGGTAACTTATAGAGCAAAATAATTCATAAAATGGGAATTTTTTTTTAATAAAAATATTAACAGTGATAAACCCCACCATTTTTCTTCTTTGTTTAGGCAGAGGAAACTTCCATTCTGCTAAATTAATATATGACCAATATGCCTCTAGCAAATGAAAGCAGAGATTTCATTTGTTCTAAGCACAGAACTGACATGAACAAAGGACAATATGAACAGGAAATGCCTGCATCACCAATGACAGGGGAAAATTTTACCCAGAGCTTTTGTGCTGTTTTAAAATCAAATACGACTATACTTGGAGGTGCTTTGACCCTACTCCCTGCTGAAGCTTCAGACACAACTTTGTAAAAGTTGAAATTTTCCTACATAGTATCCCTGCAAATAAAACTAAGGAATTTTGACACAGGCAAGCTGTAAGCAGATGAACCCTTTTTCAGAGTACAATTATAGACAATAGATGTGTACTAACAACTCCAAGATCATGTGGGAATAATATCTATTGTTCCAGAAGCAGAGTAGTAGCCATGTCAGCCAGGAACAATGCCATACTGATGAAGTAACTCATTTTCACAGTTCAGAAATAGTTGAGGAATTGCTGCTATATTGCATTATATGGCAAGGAAATGCTCTTTGATTTCAAGTGCATGTTTAAACAACTTATTTTTTCTTTAAAATGGCAGGTTCTTAATTTGAATTTTCTAAATGGAAGTCAGGTACTAGCAAGAAAAGTCAATACATAGTTTTCACCCTTAATCAGCGGGCTCACAGATCTTCATGGCTTTTAATCTGATTTGTTAGTTTGGACTACAAACAAACAAAAAATGTGTCTTATTTTTTCTAGGATTTAAAGTAGATTAGCTGACTTCAGGAAAAGAGCATACTGTTTCCTCGTGAAGACAAATGCAGAATTTTCTTCCAAATACTGAGTAAAATAAAAAGACTTTGAAGTTGAAATCGTTAGGTTGGAGAGTAAAATACAGCCAAAGGACTTGAAAGTGGAATTAAATTGAATAATAAGCCAAACCAAGTGGAAAAAAAATGAAAAGAACAATCGCACTTAATTATCATAATTATCTAACTGAAATATGATTTTATACATATATATATATACACAGATGCACCTGAGTTGTGGAAAAAAAAGAAGGACTTGCAAGTCTCACAGTCCTTTTCCATAATCATGAACAGAAAGCCCCTCCTGACACCTCATAAAAACTGGGAGATTTAAATTTTTTTCTACTAAGCTGTTCCCTCATTGTACAGCATGCTAGCAGAGAGCTAATGCAGGCACAGAGAGCTGAACCCTTTGCTTTCTCATAGATAAATGAGTAAAAAATGCAGAAAAACATACAGCATACAGTTCCTGCAGAGCTTCTGTTGTCCACAATCCTTTGCCTGCATTGCTTCCAATCTTTGGAATGCAGAAACTGCTGCTCGAATACAGCACCATGCAAGGGGAGACTGTGCTCAGCTGATGTGTACACCACACAACATTAAACACTTCTGTATTAGTAGCACTGGATATTGTCTGTAAAAACAAGGGCCTAGAAGAGAGGAGGATTGCTGTATTTCCCAAGCCCAGGAAATCTAAACTTCCTTGTCATAAGGAAAAAAGATTCGTAGAACATATGTGTCATATCTATTGTCTGTAACCCCAAAGGCAGAGAGGTGTTTGGAAGTCCTGTGAAGTGTAGCTAGTGCTTGCCAACAGGTGAGTGTATCATGCTGTGGTGAGTGTTCTTTTACACTTCCAGGTACTAAAATGGAGAAGATAGTGCCATTAAGACCAGAAAATTATACTAGAAATTAGTAATTGCTGAAAATGGTCTGTCAGTGCAGATCTGTTTAAACAAAGCCGGTATTCATCCACTGGGAAAAGGAAGTGCCATCTCCCTAATGCGTGCATGCATGTGCATACATCCCAGGTATTTTAATGAGGAGATTCATAAAAAATTGCTAAAATTTGACACAAACAAAATATTTATCATGCATTCTCCTGGGGTATTTACCTGGGGCAGTTATCTAATAAAAATTATAAATAAAGCACGGCAGTTGCTCTGTGGACACACACTTCTTCAAGTGCTGGCAGACCTGTAGTTGCAATAGAATGTTGAAGTACAGGAGAAGCAAAATCAGATGTGTTTGTGACATTAGTTTTTAATTATTTACTTGCTTTGCTCCATCTTCTTTTCCTTGTTCAGCCAGCTAAGATTTGGCAATGTTTGCACCATCCATGTGAATGTTCTTACCCTGTAACTGTCATGGGCACCATTTTAACCTTGTCATTTGACTATTTAGGAACTTGCCCTCACTAGTGTTATTTCCTTTACTGATTATTTTGTGGCTTGATAAGGAATGCTGAATGTCTCACAGTCAGCCTTTCACAGGATTGGGCCATTCTTTTGTTCTGTGGTAAGAACAAAACACTTGGTCCCACATTCACTCCTTGAAGAATCTCATTTCACTTTATTATCTCCTCTGTTGGACAGGAAACATCACAATTTCCATTTTTATTTTCTTTCCAGAGAGACAACTCCCTTCATGCTAGGTCAAGTGTTTCTCTGAGGTTCCTATGGACTGTATCCACAGAGTAACATTTTGCATTCAAATAAATTAAAGAAATTAAACATTGTCATTATTATGTTCTAAAGCAAACATTTGCCTTATAAACAGAAGTATCCTTCTATTTTTGGTGTTTTTTTCACAAAGGCTTTCACCTTAAGAAATACTCTTTTTAGCCTGCCTCATTAATAGAGATTATATTTATAGCTTCTCTTGCAATGACCAACATTCAGGGAAATAACTTTAATACCCACAGGACCAAATGCTTTCTCCTTGCTTGAAAACAATGTGATTCAGAGAATTCTATTAATGTTCACATAGAGTTTAGTTTAAAAATCTAGGTTTCTTCTGCCAAAAACTTTATGCTCAGCAACGGCAAAATGCTAGTTTTGTTTGTCCTTGAAAACCTTTAATTTTAGCATTACTGAATTTTGCAACACCTCCTTAAATTACTTCATTTTACTTATCAGAAAGTCCTGAAGGACATTATTCCTGGATGGCACGTCCTAATATTTCTTACAGTTTACCTCCATCAGTTTACCTGTTCCCATAAATTTTCACTGATGTCACAGTTATGCAGCACTCTAAGTGAAGACCATAAAAACATGGGGTGTCAAGGCTACTTCACAGAGGGGGTTTGGTTTGTTTTCCTTTCACCTTTCTCAGCTCCCACATGGGTTAGTAGAGAAGTGTCTTTACAGCTCCCATTAACTCAACTGCTAGACACAGGAAGTACAATATGAGGGAGCTATGTCAAAAATATGACATTTTTACCCAGAATAGGAAAGACTGCATCGGGCTTTTTGCTCTTTCTCTTGAAAGATCAGTGTAAAGCCTATTTTCTCTCCCTATTGCAATTAACATTATTCTTAAAACACAGTCTGTTCTGTTCCTTCTACTTGCAGAATGCTAGTGCATGACCTCTTGTTTCCCACTCCTCTGGTGTAAAATATCACTCAGTTGTAACTACAATTATATGATCAAACAGTCATACTAGAATCTAAACTACCTATTGTTGTTTTGAGTGTATGGCACTTTTTTTCCCCCAAAAATGAACATGTAATATTTGTACACACATGTATATAAAGACATTATGAAAAAACCCTCTGTTTGCCTTTGGTTAGTGGCTGATTCATGATATTTCTTTCTTTTTTCAATTCATCCTTTGCCCTCAAGACTACATTTTGATCATACTCAAGACCTTGCTTGGAGCATGAGACGTACAGTACAGGAAAATTGCTCCCAACACAAACACAGAGAGAATGAGTACTTGGGAAAAAATGTTCAAACACTATTTAAACAAAAAGATAAAGGAGGAAACTATTTAGGAAATGGCAGACAGAATCAAAAGATAAAAAAAAGAAGTGTGTTTCTTCATAGACCTCTGAATCTGCCTAAAGTTTCTGGATTTATGAAACTACAGAACCAAAGTTTGTGCAGTAAGTCCTGCAGGGCTTCTGCCTAACTCACTGCTCCCCATGAATTATTTGATATTTATGGACAGACAAGATTGGAAGAAACACTAACACGTACACATATAAAATAGATAACAGAGAAAGGGAAACAACAAAATACACTTTCACGCGACAAATCTTTTGTTTAAAGCATGTAGGAGGAACAAAATGGAGTGAAGGCAAGGTCATGGTTTCAGTACTGGTCTGTGTCTAGTTTTGGCTGCACAGTACAGGAAGGACCCCACAAATTGGCTGAAGATGTAGAGAGACCACTGACACAGTGGGGCTGGAACCTTTGACCCGGAAGGACAGGTTGCAGGCCCAGACCTGGTTCAGCTGGGACAGGAGGCACCCAGCAGCATTCCTGGCACTGGGAGGAGTGTAGGGAGAAGATGCAGCTGGGCTCTTCACAGTGGTGCGTGGCAGGAGGGTGAGAGGCACAAGCTGTCCTTAAACAGGCTTCTCCTGCTCTGGGAGAAGCCCTGGCTAGCCCAGCCTGAGCCCATGGCTGAGCCTGCCTGTAGGGACCCTTCATTCCCCAGTTTGTCAGAATTCTATGATTTATTACTGGAAAACACATGTAGTTTACTTGAATCTCTCTCAATCCTAGGTTACCCTCCCCCTCATCCTTTTACACAAGTTCTGAAAACAAGAACTGAATGAAAAAAACAGGAGGTTCCAAGTAGTTGTCCTTTCTTAATGAGACCTGGATGGCAAGAAACAAATCACCTCGACTCATTTCAGCGAAGCATGGTAATTAAACTAGGCAGCAAACTTGCAAGAATATTTAATTATCCTCCTCCGAAATAACTAATTTAGTAAACAAAACTTTCACAAGTTGTGTGGCAAAAAACAGAAGTCTCATTTTATGGCATATGGAGAGTCTGAGCAGCTGAGAATAAAAACTAATAGACAGAGAAATGTTTCTCCAAACAAAGCATAATGCACAAAGGCAAGCTCTGTTTCTTCATTCATTATGGTTTGTACATCTTTATGAAGAGAATTTCAAGGATCAGCGCAGGCATTGTACATTTAGTCATAAATACATCATTTTAGAAAATCTTCCTCTGTCTCACAAGTAGACACACATGCATAGACACAGACATAGACATAAACACATATCTATGCATGCATGTGTTTACATACTTATGAATATATATGTATTTTTATACGCATATACATAAATATACATATTAGTCTTTCCAAGCAGATGTATATAAGACATCTCCTTAAAGACAGCTCTTAGATGATTCAGAAAACTCATTATGGCTGGGGATTGGGATAAAATCATGGTATAGATATTGGCCCACCTGCCCCGAATCACAGTGGGACTTTGCTGAATCCTCCACTAGAGAGTTAAGGCAGTAGTACAATTGCTGTGTACTTTCTAACTGAAATGTGTTGACAAGGTATGTATATAGATAACTAATCACATAAATGTTTCAGAGACAAAATAACTGAAAATCACAAATGTGAAGGGCCTTTCCTTTTAGGTGTAGTAGTTTAATTACTTAGAGAATACTGATTTTCTGCAGATAGTCTTATTCTAGAGGTATTACCATGTGATGTAGACGAGACATTAACTGCTAACATCCCTTTGTCCACCCCATTTCATTGCACGTGCACATTCACTATGTGCACAGAGGGTATGGTTGAGTCTAGTTTGTGCCACTACTCCATCAAGCAGGACAAGAAAAACTGATGTTGAGTAGAGCTGTCTTAAACCTGCCACAAAATAAATTAGAGGAATAACCACCAACTAGTTGGATTACCATTTGACTGAATTTTCTTAAATCCATTCTGTCATCCTTCTCTTCTGGGCTGACTGATGCATATTTTAATACAGTCTAAGATGTTAAGGCACTATAAAACCTCACAAAAGAAGCAACAGTTCTCTTTGAATTTAGTCAGCAGTTCATTATAAATAAAACAGGCAGACTGAAACCTGTGCTAAGTCTTAACACACATTTAGCAGATGTCTTGTGCTCAGCACTCCTACCCCAAAAGGATGGAGAACAACCTGTAGCTGCATATATTGTTTTATAGACAGCTATGCACAGACAGATTTTATGTCATTCTCTTTTTAATTTGTTTTTCCAGAGTCCTGGTTGTTAGCCAGGTCATATGGTTTTTACCCTGCTCATATGTGTGTGCTCACTTCTGTGTGTTTGTATGCACACATGTTCCTTCAGACAGCCCAGAACAGGCTTAGCTGCATTTAGAAGGATATGTGAGCCCACAGCCTGCGGAGATCCAAGTTCCGGTGAGCATCGTGTTGTGGAATGAAGAAGGGGGCGGTGTGTGTGCCTCTTCTCCTCCTGACAGCCTGCCCAACGCCTGCAGAGGCCTCGGCTGTGCACCAGCTCTGGGAACAACAATCTGTTGCAGCCACAAACACAGAAATGTCTGAGCCATGGCGGTATTTTTATCTAGTTTGTCACATTGGCTGTAAGAAAGATGGGCATTGTTAGTGTAATCTGCCAAGATTATACCAATGAGCCAATCAAAAAGAATTGCCAGCAGAGTGATTTCAGAAAGGTCCAAACCAGTTCCTAGGAACCTGGAATAGCAAAGAGATTTCCAGGCAAAAATGACTGGCCACTGGAGAGAGGGCAAAAAGTAAAAAATAGATTAAGTTCAAAGCTTTACATGTTTCCAGCTCAGCACACAGTTGTGTTCAAATGCCTGAAGCTTCCGAATTGCATATTTGTAGACAGGTAAAAAATACCTTCTGTGAAAGGCTTTATTACTACTGGGGAAAAAAAGGTCTAATAAAACATAAATGCTGTTCTATCGTAAACATCAAGTCATTGTAGTTTTTAGAGATGCCATCATCTTATGTCAAGGATATGCCATTTACTTCAAATACTTGTATCAAGATGACTCAGTGACTCATTCACCGACTATTGACAAGGATTCATTTTATCTATTAGTGTTTACTAATTTACTTACTAGTTGGGGAAGCGAGTGGTTTTTTTACACAAAACACACAGAGCCTTCTTTTGAATAGAATTATTTCTTTTCACTCCTACATTCAGATCAGTTTATAGGAGTAAATTTTGAAGAAGAAGAAAACTAAGACAATCATGACAATACTAAAGCAATACTTCCACTCCACTACTTGTAAAAACCTGCTTGTCTGAGTTTTTCAATGGTGATTTTGCTCAAATGCGCTATGACAGATGTAGCCTACTGATGACAAAGTCATGTTGAGGTTTTTTGCTCGGACAAAACCAATAGCATTCTACTGTTGCTAATCCTCTGGCCTTTCAGATGAGACACAGACTATTCACGTAAATACAATTCACAAATTAGATAATTCACAAATTAGGGCTTAAATGCAATTTCCAGATACAGCCCATATTTTGCAGCCATCTTGGAATGTTACAGACGACATTATACACACAGAGCTACTAAAATGGACTAAGCTGGTGACTTGAGGAGAAGTTACGTGAGATATATTTTTTAAAAATCCTTTCAATTTTGGGGAAGAGAATATTTTTAACATCCAGGCAGAACTGACTAAACCACAAAAAGAGGCTTTTCTGTTTAAAATGGAAATATTTTTGGTTTCCTCAGTTACCTACTTTCCTGCAGTTAAACCATAACAGAATTTTTGAAGCTCTATTACAAATGCCTGGTAATTGTGGTTGGAAATAGGGACCATTCCATAACTAGCACAGGAAGTCTGTATACTGCCATTGCAGCAAAGCATTCCTCTGAGAAACAGGATAATGGGAAACCAAAGCAAATAGCAGAGGGTTTTAGCAAGAGGACATCTCCATTCAGAATCCATAGTGTTATTGAGTTTCTTTTGTTTTACAGCAGGCGGACAATGTTCTTTCCATGTCTGATTAAGTTGGCAGGAGCTTAGTTTAGTTTAGATCTCTGTGTCAGCCAAAACAAAAAGCATTTTTTCTTACATATGGAAAAATGAAACTTTTATTTCTGATTCTCTCCCAGTGGAAAAATAATTTAGCAATTCAGCTACCACATCTATTGAACAAAGGCTATGAGCAAAAAACCAAAAGTACATTTGTAACCTCAATGAGCTTTCACAGCAAAATAGCTGAGACCTATTTGTCCTATTCTCCTTCCTTCTCAAGCTTGTTTAATTTACCCTTCACAAATGTTCCCTCTAACTCCCTGACCAAACGTTTTTTCCCAGCTTTTCTAAAGGCTTTTGGACACTGACAATTCCTTAATGTCTTAACCTGTCTTGAATCAGTCCAAAGGAGCCCACCAAGAAAACTTTACCAATTCCTCATCGTTTAACACACACACACACACACATATACAAAACACTTTTATTTTGACTGGCAGGTGGGTTCCTCACTCTCACTAGCCACTCAGGTGCAGGTGTAAGGCGGGGTTTCCTCTGGCCAGCGGTGGTGTGATTAAAAAAGGGCTCTAGGAAGTGCAGCAACCCGGAGCGCAGCAACCTGGAGTGGGCAAACAGGGGCGTGGCACATCTCTGAGGGCATGTCATGGCAGTTTGCACAGCAGTTCGTGCAGGCAAGGCAAGCAGGCAGGGTTGCAGGTATCCTCCTGCTAGTGCGGTTTTTAGTTTGTTTTGTGTTGAGATTTTGTTGGTTGGGGGTTTTTTCAGCAATAGTCTTTACACAATCAAAGGCTACAGCTANGCTACAGCTAGTAAAAGTGTACCTAGCCAAACAGAACCCTCCAAGGAGGACGTGTCTGTCCAGACCCCTTCCTGTGAGGATTGTTTGAGCTTGTCAGTACTACCAGGGGACACTGTAAAAGATGTCTGCCTGCGGTGCGAACAGGGGAATGATCTCCTTTCTCTGGTGGCCGAGCTTAAGGAGGAAGTAGAAAGACTAAAGAGAGTTAGAGAAAGTGAAAAGGAAATAGACTGGTGGAGTTGAACCCTTCCATCCTTGAGAGAAGCCCCCCAGGAGTCAGAGGACTCCCATGCCTCCTACCATCAGGCAAGAGGAGCACACCTGGTGGATGAAGGGGAGTGGAAATGGGTTCCTACTCAGGGAGGTAATAAAAATTCCTCCCGACCCCCATCACCTACCCAGGCGCCACTACAGAATAGGTGTGAGGCCCTGGATCCAGAGGGTCAGCCAGATGACATAAAAGAAAATAATCTGCCTGGAGAGCCTCCCAATTACACTTCCTCTGTCAGACGGATCACTACCTCTGGCATTATAAAGAAAAGAAGAGTAGTCGTGGTAGGTGACTCCCGTCTGAGGGGAACAGAGGGCTCCGTATGTCGACTGGACCGATCCCACAGGGAAGTCTGCTGCCTCCCTGGGGCCCAGGTACAGGATATTACTGAGAGACTCCCTGGGCTGATTCAGCCCTCTGATTATTACCCATTGCTGATACTCCAGGCTGGCAGTGATGAGATTGAAAAGAAGAGCACCAGGGCAATTAAAATGGACTTCAGGGCACTGGATCGAGTGGTTGATAGGTCAGGAGCACAGATAGCATTTTGCTCAGTCCCTTCAGTGGCAGAGACAAATGATGGAAGGAACAGGAGAGTCCACATTATCAACAAGTGGCTCAAGGGTTGGTTTCATCAGCAGAATTTTGGGTGCTTTGTTCATGGGGCAATTTTCACTGCACCTAGCCTGCTGGAGCCAGATGGGCTCCATCTATCTGTTAAGGGCAAAAGGTTTTTAGCCCATGAACTGGCAGAACTCATTGAGAGGGCCTTAAACTAGGTTTTAAGGGGGAAGGGGACGCAGCTGGGCTGTNTTATTACCTATTGTTGATACTCCAGGCGGGCAGTGATGAAATTGAAAAGAAGAGCACCAGGGCAATTAAAATGGACTTCAGGGCACTGGATCGAGTGGTTGATAGGTCAGGAGCACAGATAGCATTTTGCTCAGTCCCTTCAGTGGCAGAGACAAATGATGAAAGGAACAGGAGAGTCCACATTATCAACAAGTGGCTCAAGGGTTGGTTTCATCAGCAGAATTTTGGGTGCTTTGTTCATGGGGCAATTTTCACTGCACCTAGCCTGCTGGAGCCAGATGGGCTCCATCTATCTGTTAAGGGCAAAAGGTTTTTAGCCCATGAACTGGCAGAACTCATTGAGAGGGCCTTAAACTAGGTTTTAAGGGGGAAGGGGACGCAGCTGGGCTGTCCAGAAGCAAGCCCAAAGGTGGTAAGCCAGAGTCAGGGGTGAAATCAGCAG
>VWZW01002095.1:0-12729 GCA_013397115.1 Edolisoma coerulescens
AACTGTAGTAAGAGACAGTCCAGGAAAGGTTTGGTTTAATGGGACAGTATTGAGAAATGGAATAATTCTTGAATTGGGGATTGCTTTCTTTTAAATGTGGCTGTGGTAACTTGTTATGCTAAGAATTCTTCCCTCCCCGTCCTTTTTTTTTTTTTTTACTTATTACGGATAGTGAGCAGAGTTTTTGAACCTAGACCCAGTTCAGTGTAACAATTCCTTGGATAAGTATCTGGCCTCTGAAATAAAAAAAAAATAAAACCTCGAAACCTCAAACCCTACTTGCACAGTTTGACATGTAAACTGGCCTCACCCCTCAGCTACTTTCCTGGATCTTTACCCTGGGGCAATGCTGCAGTTTTGAATCTAAGAGAACACTGGATGTTTTTCCCTTTCTAGAAGAGGTGTACTTATCCCTGACTGCACAGTCCGTGAATAATGCATGAAAGTTTATTTGCTTGTGTGTGGGAGGGATCTTCACATTGGTTCTTTGAATTGATTCAACATTGGTCTTACCCTTTCTCTTGCATGTGGCTCTTTTTCCTCTCCTCTGTCTTTTTTGTGCACCTGGGGAGGACATGAATTCACTTGCTTTCGCCAACCAGGGGGACTTTTCAGGCTTAGTTTTTCACTCATTCCTGAATTTGGCTTGATACCCATTTTTTCATCTTAACCTGTTGTTGAGAGCACTGAACTACTGTGGTGATGTTGAGCAGCACAAGGTGGGGCAGATGTTCCCCCACAAAGGAATGGGGATGATTGAAGAGCATCTAACCAGTAAAAGTGGGAAAGGGCTGTGGCTACAGGCCGTGCCTTCACGAGAGATCTGATATTTTCTTTTTGGCCTGTGAGCAATGTACGTTGCAGGCACTGGTACACCCCTGAACATCAGATTGATTGACTTCTTGGAGATCCACCTGCATTCCAGCATATGGAACCAGCACCTTTTCATTTAGGTGGCAGTCTTAGCTTCAGTGTGGATGAGGGGAGGCTGTGAATTTAGAGCCAAATGAGTTGGAGAAGCTCTTTTTTAGTATGTGCAGAATTAGTTTGATTGATCGTATTTGACACCAGTCAGGGAAGAGAGAAGTATTCAGGCTGAGAGAGCAAGAACACATTCCAAGTTGGTTTTCTCTTCTGTATTCTCTGAATATGATGAATATTTTTTCCTCTCAGCTGTCATAGTCTTCTAATAAATGCTTTTCCTCCATTAAATTTTAAAAAATGAGATTCTCTCTGTAACAAAATCCACAGTTTAAAAATAACTTCTGTGATGTACTTTTATGGTGGCAATTTCAAAGCCTGTGGAGATGGTGCTGGAAGATGCTTCTAATCTAATAATGAAATGTGTATAGCACACATAGAGAAGAGAGGAGTAGCTGGAATCAGCTTATTTTTCTTTTCTTGTTTTCTTGCTTCTTCAGCTATTTCTGGTATTTCCTCCTTTTAATTGCAGGACAGAGCTGAGGAATGTAGAATTGTAGCTGTCAGAAAAACTAGAAGAAAAGGTCTGTTTCTATAATCTTGTGGCTTCTTGTGTTTCAGAAGCCTGCTGGAATCACTGCATCCTCATTTCAGAAAGGAACAGCATAGTCTGCTTCATCTCTAACTGCTGTCAAATGTTTAAGCTTTCCTTTCCCCAGCCCTCACTCAGAACATGTTTTCAGCTCAGCTAGGGATGTTATTACTAACTGATGAACAAACCTGAATACTGAATGTGGCAAACGATTGACATTTTTAAAGTTAATCATAGAAACTCTTCATCCAGCAGCTGCTGAGGCTGCTCTGGATGCTGATACCCCACCTGATGCCAGCAGTGAAGAGCCTGTACAGTGTCAGCTCGAGATGAGTGGCTATAAAATGGCAAAAAAGAAATTTGATTCTCGTGACACTAAGTTATCATTTGTGTCAAGCAGACTTTCTTGACTGGGAGACTAACAGAAGACACATTCCTGCTAATCCCTGCACACTCAAAGTGCTGTAGTTTGAAGAACTCCTCTTGCACAAAGCTTAAAACACCACAGTAGTAAGAAACTGTTCAACTAACTGAACAAATTGCATTCACCGTTTTTTTTTCTTATTTTCTCATTTTGACGTACTAGTGTATTTCTGGAGAAAGAAATATGACAGATTACTGCTTTGGCACAGAGGGTGGAGGTTTGTGGGCAGCTTGTAATATTTGGGATGAGCAAAAACCCCATTGCTGCATTTAGAAATGCAATTAATTCAAGGAGAATTAGGCTCCTAACCCCATTTGGAAAGACACTTTGATTTCTGAAGCCTTGCTGGATGCCTACACTGCAGGCTCTGCTGTGGCTGTCACCATTCTGTGCTCTGCTGACCACAGCACTGACACCTGGCCTCTGGTCCTGTTTTCTTGACCCAAATCTAGCACTTTACTTTTTGAATAATTCAGCGTATCTACTAGATGTAGATGTTGAATTTTCCCAAGCTCCCATCTGCAGGAGTGGCAGAGTCGAGTGGAGGAGTTCAGACTCCTTTCACTCATCCTCAGTGTTTGTGGTGGTACAGCCCAGTCCCATGAAGTAGCAAATGAGATTTTTTTCTTCTTGAAAGCAGAATTTACCTTGGTGTTGTTCCTGTTACTTGGTATGATTTCCTTTAGCTGGGTTACTATTACTTTTCAGGCTGCCCCAATTCTCCTTTTGTTTCTTTGGACTTTGAATTTCTCTTTTGCTCTCCAAGATCTTCCCTCAAATATGGGATGTTTTCTGCTGGGTGAGGTCACTTAGCAGAGAGCCCTGTCAGCTCTCACTGTGCTGGGAGCAGGTGCCACCTCAGGGACTCTGGGCTTAGGTGTTGTTTACACACCTTCAGATCTACTGACCCTGCAGCACACAAGTGTGAAGAGGAATTGAAAGGGTTGCACTTGTGCTTGATAATGTGGGTTTTTAGTATGCACCAAAATGAGCTGCTTCTCTGAGAACAGGTGATGTTGGGACACAAACTCTTACAAATCCCAATCCTTTCTAGGGTAGCTGTTTGCCCTTTAATTCTCATTTTGATGAAAACTGCCCTATTTTGAGAAACAATTTTATTAGTGACCCTCTTCCAGTATTGTGTAGTCCCTTCATCTGTATTTAACTTCGATCTGCTGAGATGTTTGAAAAGTATTTTGCTGTAGTGGCTGGAGTGGTGATAAGACAGGAGGCTTTTAGGTGAAGTTCCAAGTGGTTTTTCACCTTTCACCGAGCCTTGCTGGATGTGAGGGCTGAGGGTCATTAAGAAAGCAAATGCATTTTCGACTACCCCATTTTTACTTTTAAAAGTGTTTCTCTCAATAAAGCAGTTTGCTGTATATCTATTAATAACATCCTTACGTGGAAACAAGTGCTCAGTTGCACCTCACAGAGGACAGATCAGCTTTTTTGAGGTTTACCTCCTCCTGTGCACTCTGCTTGACATGATCTGATTTAATTTGTAACAGCAAAGACTTTCAGTGATTAATTACATCAATTCTGGGGGCCAGCAACTTTGAGGTTGTTAATATATTCAACTGTATTTATTAGCCTAAATGCCTAGAAGGAGCTCAAGTACACATCCCATGAACCCCCCCAATGGAAAAAAAAAATCATCAAAACCACAAAGCCTTGCCTTTGCCTTCTAGAAAATGTTCCTTTTGCTGTACTTCTGCACATGTCCTAAACTATTTTTTATATTTAAAATTGATCACTTTAGTAAAATCCCCAAACCAAAACAAAACCCAAAGAACTAATCCTAGACATCAGGGTAACAAATCTGAAGGATTAATACGTATTTCTGAATTTCAAGCTTTATAATTCAACATTTGCAGGGTATTTGGTACTTTTTTTTCTGGCCGGACTGAGCATCTTTATTCAACAACTGCTGTCAGAGTGGGATTTGCTGAGCACTTTCAATAATAGCAACACTATTTTATTTCTGCCCTAGTGTTTTGGGACCACATCTTGGTGTTTGAGGCCACATCTTCCAGGAATTTTATACAAGAAGCAACAGAAAAGAACACTTATCTAACAGAGCCACAACTTCACTGTCAACTATAAAAGAAGAGCCAGCAGATTCTAACTTAGATTAAGAGTCAGCTGCGAATAGAGGCAAATATTCCCGTAGGCACAGGGCATCTCTCTGAAGAGAAATTGTTGAAAATGCAAATGGCTGAAAGAGAGTTCAGTGTGATTGCTTTGTGTTTCACAGGCGCTGTGGTTTCGTATGCCCCAGGTCAGCTCTCAGGAGATTTTCAGCCAAGATTTCTGGAAGACCTATGGCAACGTTTCAAATGCCCTCTTCAAAAGCCTCCTGTTTGCTTTGCAGGCAGAGTCACTCTTGTGAAGGACTCCTTCAGGGGTCTGGATAGCAGATGCCAGCATGGCCCCCTCGTGCAGCCTGACAGCCCAGCGCAAATACTAGAGAAGAAGAAAAAGCAACTTTTTTTTTTTTTTTTTTTAAAATTTTTTATTATTTCCCAGCTCAGAGCTGTCACATTAGCTCTTCCAGTTGTGAAGGCATCCTTGACAGGACATCACATCTTAATAATGCCAAACATCATCTTCACCATAGCTCTTATAAGTAGGCAGGGGCTAATAATCAGTTCAGACTCCATCGGGAGGCCATCAGCTGAATGAGGAACAATTGACCTTTCAGGAAGAGCTGTACAATTAGAAGCAAAGTAGATGAAGTACAGACAAGGTAGAGTGAAATTGGAAAACAGCATATTTGCATCCGATAAGAACAAGAGGATGCTGGGACTTTAGTTCTCTCCATCTTCAGGCGGAGAAAATGCATCCGAAATTACTTTTCAGGAGGTGGGTTCACCACAACTGTATGCTCAGAAGAGTGTGATAAAATTAATGACTGTCCTCCCTCAGTTTGATGATAAATCCACGTGCCAGTGGAGAAACTGGTCACACACACATGACACAATTAAACTCCCTCTTCTTGCTGGCTTAACTTGACAAAACACTTTCCTATGTCCCTGCTTCACATCCAAGGCAATCTAGAAGTTCACTGAAAATTGTTATTCAATTTTGTGCCTCCTATTTGCCTCTCATTTCTTGCTCAGGGGATAGCAAATGAGGATAGATTTGAGGAGGATGAGCATCAGGAGATCAGAGTGAAAGCACTGGAAGATGAAAGTTGGAGTCTCCAGTTGAGAGACTCTGAGGTTTGGCACAATGTAAAGGCCAAAATGCTCTGACTTGAGTAGAGGCCATTGATACCTGTCAGAGACTGTTGTGGTCCTCGGCTGGAAAAAGGAAAGGCAGGAGAAGCAAACAGCCAGCAGAGAGTCTTCCTGATAGGCAAGAGCGACTCCTCCAGCAGTGCTTAATGAGCAGAAAAATCATTGATTAGCTTAGTAGTGTGCAGACTAGAGAAGAAAAGCTCTTGAAATAAGACTTAGAGCAAACTGTTTGCAAGATGTCGTTAAAGTCTGTCTGGTCTTTGATCCTGAATTTGAGGAAAGAAAAGGAAAGGGATGGTTTGAAGCAGTGGTCTGATGCCTTAAAAGAATTCAAGTTGAAGTGGAGGGGAAGAGGGGCAAAGATGGAGAGAGGTTCACAAATATTATTCATGACATTTTATCTCAAAATGTCAAGTGCCAAAGCTCTGGAAATATGCTTATGTGGTAGATGCAGCACTGCATAATTGAAGCCCCATGAGAATTAAGGAAGTCTGTACTTTCTGGCCTTTATTTGTTTAAAAATAAAAGCTTTGTCAACACTGTATGTACTGCTGAGTACATACGGCACTAAATCTCAGTGCAAAGTGCCGAGATTTCAGAGATTGAGCAGAGATGTTCCCTATGGCACCGTTCCCTTTGATCTCAGAGATTAACCTTTGGCAGCCTTTGCACTTACTTTACATCTGTCCTGTCCTTTGCTGAATTCCTGGGTACAAACACTAATGCCATTTTGCTCTGAAACCAGGGAAGATACCTGTTTAGTTGGTGCATGTAAAAAATGGTGAAAATGCTTGTCTTTATTTTTATCACTGAGGCAACGTGCATCACTAAGTGTTGAAATGTTAAACCAAGAAGTCTGGAAGGATCCTAGCTCAGCAATCTCTCCCAGAGACAGACGAGTCTCTTGCTTCCTCAGCTCTTTGGTATCCCAGACAAACGTGCCCACATTTCTGCAGGAGTGCCCCTGAGAGAGTCTGGCCTGGAAGCTGGTTCTGGATGCTCCCCACCCATTCATGTTTTCGCAAGACTGAACTGACCCCTGCACAATGTTAGACAGAAACTCCCCTCCAGCAATGTCGCTGGGCTGTTGGCAGGAATTGTGTTCAGAAGAAAGAAACGTGTGGGACACGCTTCCCTGGTGCTGGAGGAAAGCCTGTTTGTGTCAGCTGCATTAGAAAGATTGTTCCAGAACAGTTCATCCGTGCGTAAAGTTGCCCCTATAACTCTGCCAAGGCTGAGGAGCTCAGGGAGATCTGCTGGCACCAGTGGCTGTTTCATCCACCCAATTTTTCCAAGGTGCTGGAGGTCAGAGAGGAGCAGATGTGTAATTTGCTTGTCTGAAGCAGTTCTTCTGCCTTGTTTAGTGTAGCTGGCGAGTTTTCAGTTCGTGTGAACCGAACTTCCAGGGACAAAATATCGATACTGCAGAATTTAAATGGGAAGCTCCCCACCCTGCAGTTTGCCTTCTGCAGGAGTCTGAGATAAAGGATGGGGAGCGCTTGTTGCAGGCTCTCCCCTTTGGAAGCTCTTCAGCATTACAAATCACAGGTACGCTTTGCAATGGGACTTCCTGCTTGTTTACCTTAAAATAATTATGCAGCAGGGGCTATTTTTTCCTTCTCTTTTAAGGAAAGTAGTGTGGGAGTCACTTGGGTTTCTTTGACCTTTGTCAGCTTTTGAGGAAAAAAATACATTTTCTCTTAGTCAAAGTAAATTAGGTATATTCATTACAGCAACTCAGAGGATTAAGCACAATTATTGGTGGATTTTTTTTTCCTCAAGGTACTGATGTAATTGCTTTGATTTTGTTTTGTTCATATCCTGAGGAAAAAATTGATGACAGTAGAAGAAAAGCCCTTTAAGTATTCTTTTCCATAGTGTATGCTTCTGTATGCCTGGCAGAACTTGCCTGATGCTAACCTTTTCCTTCTAGAGCTCTCCTTAGAAATTTCACTTCCTAAAATTTTAAGGCTTTGTGTGCGTTTGTACGTATAGATGTGTGTGTGTATATTATGTATGCCAACACATAAAATACATTATACAAACATACATAAATATGTTTATATAAAACTTATTTTTATGTACGTGTGTATATATATGTACACACACACATAAAAATAAAATAAATGCTGGCTTTGCCTTTAACTTTGAAAGTGTTTTGTTTTCTTTCAGCTCCAGCAAACTGGATTGAATTACAACTCAATTGAATGCACATCTATAGCACCTTCCCTCAGGGATCTAAAGCAATTTTCTCACCATTGCTAAATGCTGAACTTCCCCTGTACCCTCGCAGAGTAAGTCGGATGCTGCTATCTGTGCTCTAGGGTAGGGAAATTAGGAAGTGTTGAATGCAACATACTGGAAGAGAAAGTGATAAGATATTTAGCTCTTGGTTTTGAACGTTGTCATGTGTTCACACAGTCATACTTTGCTGGGAGAGTGAAGCCTGGTAAGATGTAACTTTAACATGGGAAAATGAAGGGCAGTATTTACCCCTGTAGCAGTGTAACTGCGTGTTTGGTCAGTGTTGGGCAGAGCTTTGGGATAGAGCAGGAACAAATGGGTAAAATCAGGAAGGAACGGTGAAAGGCGTTTTTGAGAAATACAGAGTGTGTTTCTGACTTGACCCCTGATCTGTTTTAGCTTGATCACTCAGTGTGAACTCCAGCTTCTGAAAAAAGGCATTTAGAAGTCAATTCAGCGAGGAGAGGGGAAGAAAACAGCTGCAGTTCTCAGGTGCTTGTCCGTTGTAACCTCTGGCCAAGGCCAAGGGAGCTGTGGCCGTGCTGGAAGGGAGCAAACTCTGCTTATCGTCACATCTGACACAAAGGATTGAATATATGGTGACAAGGACAGAAGATTTGCCTCCCAGAATTTGTTTTTTGTTCAATTTCTTGCACAAACATTCCATGTGTGTAACAAACAAAGGGAGAGTGTGATGGTATTCACCATCCTTTGCCGATTCCACGGTGGTTGTGTTCCTAATAAACTGTGAAAAGAAAGCTGACTGCAGGAGGGTTGGTGGCTAGGTTAATATACACTGTAGTGGAGTCATTTAAAATAATCCAAGCAAAGAAAGGAGATTTATATAAAAGTACATTTCCATTACTTGTGCCTCTGGCACAGTAATGTCTCATCTAGCAGAGCAAAAACCTAACAACATTATTCTTATTTCTCTTTGTAACATCCATAGCCTTTAGTACTGCTTTCCTTTGTTAATTTTCGAAAGACTAGTTGTTAATTAAGAGACATAATTGACTCAAAGGCAAGTCTTGACTGAAAAAAGCTCGGAGAACTCTTGTGTTTTGGGGTTTTTTAATTATTTTAAAAACAACATCTAATTTTGAGTTGATATCCAGTTAAAATTTTGATGAGTGGGATGCAAACTCCCATAGATGTCTTCATGGCAACGGCATTTTATCTCTTTTTCTTAGCTGGAACAGTGGAACAGTAGGGCAAGTCTAATTTTTGGGTGGGTGAAAGAAGTCCACTTTGAAGCAAGGAAAGCAGACTACAAGTACAGTTAGGTTTTTGTTTCCTTCCTTGCCTTTTTTGAGTCCCAGAAGACTCAAGATCAGTCGTTAAACACCACAGGTCTGGCAGCACATTTAAACCCACTTCCTTTTACACCTTTTTTAAGGGCTTAGCACCTGGTGAGCATGGAAGCAGAGTTACTGCTTAGCAAAGTCTGGCTACTTGCTTTGGTACTGAAATAGAAGCAGCTTTCTTCTAAAAATCCATCCCAAAGGGCCAAGACTAAAGTGTTTTGTATTCCCATTACTTTGAATGGAAATTTTTCCCTACTAAGCATTGGGGTTGCTTAGAGAGCCAGGCACTTCTTTTATGGAGGTCCATTAATTTTGATTCTGTTAAATGTGTATTCCTAATTGCACTAAGTCAATGTACCTAAAGAGATCAGAGGAAGGAACTGATCCAGAAGGGGGGAAACTTGTTATTGTGTGCTTTGAAGCTGTGGGATTGAGTGACCACATCATCTTGGCTGTGACTTTCAGATTGGTAAAGTCAATGTGTGGTTTTTAAGAGATACGTGGTATAATTAATGATTAATCAGGGCCCTTTATTTTGCATAACTTTCAGTTCTGCAGTCAAGGCTTGTGTTTATAATGGATGGTTTTTATTTTCTTTCTTCTGCAACTTATCTTTGCTGACTGCACCTCTTTGCTCCCTGATGTCTGTAAGCTCTAATAAATTGAGGAGTTTAGGCAGACAGTTCCTTAGGCAAGAGCTTTCCCTTGGCTGGTGATGGTGGTGAGACCTGCCTAGACTATAAAAGGCTCAGAAAAGGGGACAAGCTTTTGGCTGGAAGGCATAAGGGAAGTGTAACAACTTTTACATCCCTCCTTCTTCTCTTTTCTTGGATATTTAATTGGCATTAGGAAACAGAGCAGGTCATTGGATTAATGAACAAAAAAAAAGCACTGTTTGGGTCAGAGATAGCCTTAGGAAGTCTCCTGTTGGTAGTGCTTGTATTGATGTTATGAATTCCAAGATATTTAGTGGTTTTTAGAAATAGCTTAGCTGTCGGAGTGATGTGATAAAGCAAAAACCTGAGCTCTCATCCTAGAAAAGATTCTTGCCCACATATTTGCAGAGAACAGCCTGAAGATGTGAAGCTTCAGATTTGAATGCACAAAGAAACCTCACCAAACAAATAAAAAGACCCCCACAGCTTTCATTCCTGTGGTGTTGCTGTCTTGTATAAATACCCAGAAAGTAGTGGCTTATAATTTTGTGTTTATTAAGAGAATATATCTTTCACTAGCTCCTGCTTCCTTGCCCTCAAAAGCCTGCTTAACTCATCCTTAATGCCATGATATTACAGGTCAAACGAGATCCTCTATAACACAATCCATTGTAATTTCCCAGGCACAATCCATTGTAATTTCCCAACTGCTTTCAGTTGACTGGAGAATTTGGTTTTTTTCCTATGTTTACCTAGAGACTTGTCCCTTGAAAACATGGTCAACAGCTGCCTCTCTGTTTTGTTTATTGTTTCCTCCCTCCTCCCTTTTTTTAATGTTGTCTATTGGCAAGAGCCTGTGACTTGAAAGGGAAAGGGTGAGAGAGATGAAAATTGCTGGATTCAATATCCTCACAGAATTACCAGCACTATGGTCATGGGAGGAAGAATCTTGATTGTCCCTTCATCTTTACAGAGAAGAGAGGATCCACGTAGAGCCAGAAAATGGTTTAGGCTGAAAGGGATCTTACAGCTCATCTTATTCCAGCTCCCCTGCCATGGGCAGGGACATCTTCCACTATCCCAGGTTGCTCCAAGCCCCATCCAGCCTGGCCTTGGACACTTCCAGGGATGGGGCAGCCACAGCTTCTGTGGGCACCCTGTGCCAGGGCCTCACCACCCTCACAGGGAAGGATTTCTTCCTCTCTCAGCTAAACCTGCCCCCTTTCAATTGAAAGCCATTACATAGCCCCATCACTATTTGCCCTTTTACAAAGTCCCTCTCCAGCTCTCTGAGTCCCTTTCGGCACTGGAAGGGGCTCGAAGGTCTCCCCAGAGCCTGCTCTTCTCCAGCCTGAACAACCTCAACTCTGTCAGCCTGTTTTCTCAGCAGAGGTGCTCCAGCCCCGTGATCATCTTCATGGCCTCCTCTGGACTGACTCTAACAAGTCCATATCCTCCTATGTTCGAGAGTAACCATCTGTAGACAGCACAGATCAGCTAAAATTTCTATCCTGTTGCCACAATGTTACTTTCAGTGTGCTGTCCGAACAATCAGGATTACAAACCAAATAGAGTGGAGGGATCAGCAGTGCAAAAATTAGAACCCTGTGTTTGGGTCCCTCAGGACATTCCTGCCTTGTTCTCCTGCTGCACAGGGAAGGAAACACAATCTTTGTCCATGGGGGATGAGGTGAGAAATGATGGACTTCAATTACAGCAAGTGAGATTTACTTTCATGACAAAAACTTTCTAGGATGAAATACTCCATTGGATTGCTTATGGGGGTTGTGGCAACTCCATCATTGCAGGTCTTTAAGAATATGTTAGAAAAACATCTGTCAGGAATGGTATCTGTAGAGCTGCTCCTGCCTTGGGGTATGGAGATGGACTAGATGACCTCTGGAGGTCCCTTTCAGCCCTGTTTTCTATGAGCTCTAATCCAGGACTTTTCATTACTCATCCCTTGAAGCCCCAAAGGTGACAGGACTATCACACTTCATTTTTACCCTTACACAATCTTTTTTGCTCGATAGTTTTTACTCATTCAGTGGTGCTGGCTTCAGTTACATTTGTCATATGATTCTGTTACAGCCTCTATTTATTAATTTTGTTTTTTTCAGTCCATGCCCTCTAGGCCTTTTCTCTCTGTTTTTTAAATGGATTTCACTCACTTTGAAACTTTCTGAAAGCAGAAGTTGCTGAAAACTTAGTTGTTTTTTTTTCTAATTTTTCCTAATCTGACATTTCAAGTTAGACAAAATGAGTTAAAGTTGCTGTTAAATACCAGTGTCATGTTCAGTGCTGCAACAGGCACAGGAATAGAAACTGGTTTTGCCTTGTTAAAGTAGGATGAAAATGGACCAGGAGCAGATGATGAGGTGGAGAGCTGCCCAGGACAGAGGCTATTCTGCTTGTTTGTCCAGGGCTTGGTACAGTGTGGCCCTGAGCCCTGAATGAAGAGCTGCTCTAATTACCTTATTTGTGATGGGAAGCACACGAAGGACCAGGTACATGTGTACAGTGTGCACGTGGTGCTGCTGTAAGGTATAAAAGAATGAAGGTTTGTGCTTTGAAGTGATAATGTGGTGATTTAGGGATGATTTAAAAACACGGTAAATTAAAAGATAACCAGAACAGTGTGATCCTGTAAGTGATGGGTTTTTATTCAGGTGTCATAGTGGCAGTAAATACCCCATACAGCTGCACAGTCCTCTCTCCCTGACACAGCTGGACATTTCACAAGCTGGTGTAGAACAGTAGGTTCCCATTATATTGGCCCTTTCTCAACTCTTCCTGACGTGGAATTAAATTCGTTCTGTTATTGGTGTGTGATGGTTTTTAAGTGGTTTCCTTGCAGGTTTGTTTTAGGGCTTCCCCAGCTCTCAACTTGGGTTGGTAAAGTGGAAGATTGCACGGTAAAAGTGAGGTGTCAGGCTCGAGGTAATCAAACACCCTGTTTTATTTCATTGTAGTTTTCCAGTTCAGCTCCAGGGTGCCTTGATCTGTGAAGCAGCTGTGCTAATTCTGCCTGTGTTTGGTGTCATTGCTCCAGTCAAGCTGGGGAGAGGAACGTGCTTGGAGCAGTCCCTGCTGTGATGAATTCCCCACTCCCTACTCTGTGTTGGAGGGAAGCACCATACTCAGGGCATCATGCTTCTTTCCACAGCTGCCCATGACTTTCTTGGCCTTTTTGTTGGCCTTCTTCATCTTCCTCTGTGGCTTAAACTGACAGTCAGAAGATGAGAAATCCCTGCGGGCGTTCTGCACAGGGCAGTGATTCACTTGGATGTTTTCCGTTCCCCTGAATATTTGATGTCCTTAAATGACTCTGCATTTGCAGCAGTGGAGC
>VWZW01002095.1:12845-212811 GCA_013397115.1 Edolisoma coerulescens
AGTGATGGAGCAGTGATGGAGCAGAGGTGCAGTGCCATGCGGGGGTCTGACAGGCACAGGACTGCCTTGTGACACCCGTGCAGGTCACTGCTCATCTCTGCTATATGCTGCAGGGTTTTCAAGTTTAACTTGGGTAATAATATTTAAATCATCATATTACCCCTCCCTCCTCTGGACTTTTAAGAAAGTTGCCTAATCCAGTTACGTTATTTTTCTGAGGAGCTGACTTTTTTTTATAACTGTTCTGTGCTCAGCTGTATGTTCTCATTGCTTCATGGCTGGATTTGCTTCATGGCTATTTAATTATGCACTTTAAAAATTAAGAAAAGGAAGAGAAAACTCACTTTGGTAGCTCTGGGCTGCAGGAGTTGACACTTTTGCTTCAGTCTGCTTGCTCTCCCTCTAAAGATTCTGGAACCCATGGACCCCTTCAGCAAAGTTATGAGGGCAGAATTGGAAAAGCTTGTCTTTATGGAAACTTTGATTAATTTTTTTCGTGTCCAGAGCTGCTGTGTTACAGAACTGTCAAATACCATCTATACAGAAGCCCTGTCATCTGAATTTCAAAGTCAGAGCCATACTTTAAGAGACTTGCCCTTTTCATCCTATCTGGTCTGTGGGGCTGTTGCTGCGACTGAGCCCTGTTTGGCCACGTAAAAGCAGCCTGCCAGGCTTCCTTTGCCAGGGACTTTGAGTTTAAATCTATTTCAGGCCTTTAAAAAGGTCACTCAAGGCTGCCAGCCAGAACCTGTGTCTTAATTCAGTGCTATTAGAATCACAGAAAAATAAAATCCCCAATCTCAGGCTGGAGGGCAGGGAGCGGTGTAATTATCGGACACTTTCTAAACTGCAGAATATGCTCTCGTTGCAAATTGCTGCTGTGGTCTGAGGATCCCTGGGCAGCAGGAAGGCTGCTCAGGCACTGCTGTAAGCTTTGGGCTCCACCAGTGGGGATCTGATTGCTGCTCTGGGGCCTGAAGCAGCTGCTTTCCTTTGCTTGCGGAGAAGTCAGGATCACATTTTTACCTCAGCTGTTAGGTGGTGTATCTCTCCAGCTGATTTGTGCCTGGCTGTTCAGGCTCCCCACTGCCGTGTATTTTGATTTTTGCTCTGCAGCAAGGTAAAGGGGGGAAGCAGGAGTCGTGTGGGGGTTTGGGGTCTGGATTAGGGATTTTGCACTGCTGGCTGTGCCTGGTGGGCAGGGGGAGAAACTGAATTTGAGGCTTCAGTGGCCCATTCCCACTCTCTGCTGATGATCCCAGAGGAAGTTCCCCATCCTTCTCTTGCTCTGTATCATCTGATATACTTCATTGCCCTACTGAAAAGTTTGTGTGGACTCCTACTCGACTAACAGGTTTATTTCTCCTTCGTTCCTACTTGTAATCCTTCAGTTTGTGCTCTTTATTTGTAATCTAACATGGGTTCTTTTAGGAGTGGAAGGAGCTGACATCAGCTGTTTGAAGAGCCAAATAAAAGATTTCTTATAACAGTAATCAGCCTGGCTGGTTTCCCAGCAGCATCCCAACCTGCCAGGGTATGGAACAGCCAGCACACAGGACAGAGTCTCTTGTTCCACAGCTGGGCCTAATTTAATAATACTTTGTTGAATTGCATTGCAAGTTTGATTCTGGGTTTTGACTGGTATCTTGGAATGTAGGCTTTTGTGATCTGGATAATGTTGTATTTGTTTCATATTATCATATCAGGAGGGATTTAATTTTGTTAGCATCTTTACCAAATAATTTGATGAATGTGAAAAGCAGCTTTAATGTGATTTCTCATTGATTATTTTCATATAAAAGTTCTGTGATTTGAAGAGTAATAACTTTGTGCTCACTTGCCATTTTATAAGTAGGTCTTAGTTTTAATCTTGTAGGTTTTCAAAATTGAATCAGTAGAAATTGCAGAAATTATGTTTATATTCACTTGCTGTCTTACTAATGGATCTCATCGTTAATCTCTCTGATTTTCCAAATTGTTTCAGCAAAAATTATGTCACCAGGATTTGATTAAAGCATTCAGTTTCAGCTTAGTTCTTTCCTAATGTGTTAAATTTTCATATGCCAACACAAAAAATTTTTACAATATTAACCTCTTACTAGATCCTTATTTCTCAAAGTACTTTGAGAGCTTTGTGTTGTTTACTTTTTTTATTATTAAAATCTTGGCTGCTAGTAAAACGTACTTGTCAATTTGTAGTTAACTGCTGAATTTGTTTTGAAGTTATAAATCAAATTGGAAAGTAAATTTGGTATCTTGGTATTACACAGCAGAAAATAGTTGTTGCAGTTGGGATGCTGTCTGCTAATTCCCTTGTCTCCTTTTAGCTAATCACTGCATTTATTCATGTCATGCATTTTGGCTGGATGAACTCCAGCTTGATACAATAATGACTGGAATGCCTTTTCCCCCTTCTGAAGGCTGGTTGCTGTGGAGCAGGTATCTGTCCCAAACAAGAGGCAGATGACTAAATGACCCTTTAGGGCAAGCAGATAGGACTATGAATTTCTATTCTTTTTAAAAAATTTCTTTAAGATTTTCTTCTTGTTTAATTTCTTATTTCTTTTCTTCTTGAATAATGCAAGGAGCATTAATAAGAAAAAAGTTGGCTGGAATATGATGGTTTTTTCAATAATGTTTACAACCCTAAAATTAAAGTGTGGCCTCAGGTGAGGCAGTGGGTCTGCATCAGTATAATTTGAACAACAAAGAGAAAAGCATATTTACACCTCGATTTAGAGTGAACCACCACAAGTCCCCTCTCCTGCTGTACATGCACAGGGCTCCCCAAACCACCTCCTTGAATCCTTCATCCTGAAATTGCAGCTCTGTGGGCGGCTCCTCTGTTGTCAGTGGGCTGCGAGCACTGGTGCCAGGGTCCCCTCTGTTGGGGGGGATTACAGGATCAAAGTTGGATAGCACTGCAGTAAAACATGGTACTATTTTGGGAACATCTCAGTTTTTCACAGAGGGAAAACCAGTGGTAGGTGAGCTGCTTAGAAGGGCTTTTTACGCAGCTGAGGCCAAAAAATGTCTGAGAATTTCTGTAAGAAATAGGAGCTGTGTTTTGCATGCAGGGAGCAGCACCACCCCTGACGCTGTGAATTTTTGAAGTCCGATGCTCCCCACCGCCCAGGTGTGCCTTCAGTTGGCTTTGCTGTTGCCAGAGCAGAACCCAATGTAACTCTGCCAAATCCCAGGAGAGACTTGAGGAGATTTCTTGGAGCACTTGCCACATTTCACGTCTCCCATGCAGTCATGTTGTGGGAATGGTGCAGGCTAAATGCCTGTGCCTTGCTGCTGCTGCTGCCTTGATGCAGGGCTGGCAGTTGCCATCCTTGCATCCCCTCCTGGGAGCCATCCCCCCCTCCGTGTGCTGCCTTGCTCAGGGTTCACTTCAGCAGCCTCCGTGTTGCCCTGTAACTGTGCTTTGCTTTCCCCATCACCTTGAGTTTTGCCTCTCCATTAGCGAGTTGAATAAAGAGGGTAACAATATAATTGGGCAAAATATTCCCAAATTAGTATTTCAGTCCTTGTAATAGGCCTGTAAGGGAGGGGTGGGCTGTGACACCTGCGGGAGCGCGTGGCAGAGAGGAGCACGGAATGGGAGTAAGGTCAGGCAGAGCTAAAATGATTTAAGCAAATGATCATTTTGGAGGTAAAGTCTACCACTTAGGCTAAAAGTTAATGTCAGTTCTTGCAAGCTGTAACAATATCCTGCCCTTTATGAGGGCTGCCACCACTTACTGAAACGAGATGCTGAAAGCATCCTCTAAGTGGCTGCTGGGGAAGTCAGTGCTGTAAACACCAGCGAGGTCAGGCTGCTGACCTTCAAACAGAGTTTCCCCTTCTGGAGGAGTAACTCCTGAAAAGGCAGTCTGCTAACGAGTTTTTTTGTGTTTTATAGTGTGCAGTGTCCATAATTTTATAAATGGTCTCTCCCCAATGTATGTACACCCTTTTTCATCCAGCATGCATGGGAGAGTTGGATCAGCACCTTTTAAAGTATTAGTTTGGAAATTAGGTAGCAGTGGTGTAAAAGTCCATGGAAAGATTAAAGAGGAATTATTTGGGGGAAGGGAAAGGTGACAACTTTGTGGCCAAAAGGAGTATGTGACTTGCTAACATTGTGAACAGTGTGAGGCTCTGTAGGTGATCAGTTTTGTGAAGGTTTCATTATATGACACAACTCACTACACAGCTGAGCTTACTGTAGTAACAGATCAGCGTTCTTTCTTTCAGGTAGTGATGCTATTTAAGTAGAACATTCATTATATCATGATAACAGAGATCCTCAAAGAGCTAAATAATTGAAGCCAGGTGCTGGAAAACCAGTGAATACACATTGCAGTTTCAAAGACTGCTATTGTGGAAAGCCACCTAATTGCATTCTGCTGCAATTAATAATCATCTTAATGGCTTTGCATATTTATGAATATATAAAAATAAATAAGGAAATACACAGGCTAGGATAAAAATTTGGTTCGTAAAATTTTATTGCTGAGAAGTAATTAAGCATGCCTCTAATCACAGCATCATTTTTCATTGTGGGTAGGTTTGGGTGGAATGAGAAAGTTTGGAAAAAAGAAAATGTGACTATTCCATAAATTTCCTTGTGTGAAAGATTTTGTATCACAGATATTAAAAATTAGGCACATGCTTGCTTCTTCTTTCCCTGCCATTGCCTGTTTTGACCTGGGATACCCTGAGTATGGAAGGGGATCAGTTTTCATCCCCCTTCCCCTGTGAGATGGGTGGTGAAGCTTTGGACTTCCATCTTCTAGTCTGTATTGAACAGGAGGTCACACTGAAAGAGCAGCCTTTCCTGGCCTTTAAACAAATACTGATAATGTCTGAGGTTTTGAGATTCAAATTTGTCTCCTGAGCATGCAAATATAAACTCAGGATAAGAGCACAGAGAGTATTGCTTGAAGTTTTGGCCCAAGTGGAATTACTCTCTGCTTACATCCACGTAACTAAACATGAATTTGGCTGGCTGAAGTTTCTCTTCAATCTGCACAGTAACCACTTACTCTCATTAGGAATTTTTTTTCTCTTTACAGCCCTGTGCATTGCAAAATGTTCCTGCTTTGTTTTGACTTGACCTTTCATGGTCACTGAAAATCAATAGACTTTAATGCATTTATTAAATAAGGAGGATTCTAGGGATTAACATGCAAGGTTTGGTGCTGGAGCCAAGAGGAGAAGGTAGAGAATGGAATATTACTGCAGAGCCAAGCCAGGCTGCTGTGGCTCCAGGAGTGCTCTGCTCCTTTCCTGGATGGAGCTGGTGCCTGCCTGCTGATCAGGCAGCCCAAGACCCCATTGCTGCCTTGTCTTCACTCTTAAACGTCCTTCAAAGCTCTCTTTTCCTTTTTCTTCTTTCTTCTCTCCTGTGAAGAGAAATGCCTTTTTCTCCTGCTTTGGTTGAGCTGTACTTGACTTCCTAGGGATAGAGGGTAATGGGACTTCAAACACAGCTGGGTATCATTTGGGCTGCAAAAAAATTGAAGTATTTACTATGAAACATGCCTTGTTTCTGAGAATACACTGGCTTTTGTGACTTGATTTTTTTAAGTAATAAGATTTGTGCAACTTCTGTGCTCAGTTTAGTGTTCCATAGCGTGTATGCACTCACACATCCTTTCTGTTTCTAAGTTTAGCTGCCCATATTCCTGCAAATCTCTGGTTTACACGTTACCACAGGATGGCTGTTCTTTAGCCTGCTGCCAGACACGTGTCTGCATGTGATGAACAGTTTTAGGCCCTTTGAAGAGGGAGTAAGAGAAAGTTGGGCTTGTTCTTACTATATTCAAGTCTTTAGTCCCAAATATAAACCTATTAGTTAATTTTTTTCTGAGTGGCCACTGTATATGCNGAAACAAAAAGAAACTCAAACACAAAATCTGGGAGTGACAAGCTTCTTATGGCATGATCTGCTCCAATATACTAAAACCAGAGTTACGTATATGAAGAGTTTTCTTTCACTGCATGACAACTCTCACACAATGGTATCTTGATGTGCCAACATGCATTCAGATCTCGGGATATTAAGAATGATTTAGAAGGAAGCAGTGTCAAAACACATTGATCCAATTGTGGTGTTTCAAGATTTAATTATTTCTTTTGACCCCTTAGTTGCTACACAGGGAACAATGCTTTGTGTAGGTTAAAAAAAAAATAAATCTATCATTATAAGTAACAACATAAATAAATTCTTATACTGAACAAANCCAGGCTGCTGTGGCTCCAGGAGTGCTCTGCTCCTTTCCGGGATGGAGCTGGTGCCTGCCTGCTGATCAGGCAGCCCAAGACCCCATTGCTGCCTTGTCTTCACTCTTAAACGTCCTTCAAAGCTCTCTTTTCCTTTTTCTTCTTTCTTCTCTCCTGTGAAGAGAAATGCCTTTTTCTCCTGCTTTGGTTGAGCTGTACTTGACTTCCTAGGGATAGAGGGTAATGGGACTTCAAACACAGCTGGGTATCATTTGGGCTGCAAAAAAATTGAAGTATTTACTATGAAACATGCCTTGTTTCTGAGAATACACTGGCTTTTGTGACTTGATTTTTTTAAGTAATAAGATTTGTGCAACTTCTGTGCTCAGTTTAGTGTTCCATAGCGTGTATGCACTCACACATCCTTTCTGTTTCTAAGTTTAGCTGCCCATATTCCTGCAAATCTCTGGTTTACACGTTACCACAGGATGGCTGTTCTTTAGCCTGCTGCCAGACACGTGTCTGCATGTGATGAACAGTTTTAGGCCCTTTGAAGAGGGAGTAAGAGAAAGTTGGGCTTGTTCTTACTATATTCAAGTCTTTAGTCCCAAATATAAACCTATTAGTTAATTTTTTTCTGAGTGGCCACTGTATATGCTGTTGATTTTAGCAGGTTGGCTGAGATGTACCTGATACACCAATTTATGTAAAAATACACTACTTTTTCTACTTCAGCTAATGATTTTGAACGGAAATTTAAGGTAGGCTTTTTCTTTTGCATTTTATCAACCTATCCCTGATGAACTAAAAGAGAATGTGGGTGTCCTGCCACATCTTTTCTCTTCATGTCTGTCACTGGGCTTTTTATGCCTCTTATTTATGTGTGCTAATTAGGAAAGCATTGTTCTTGTGTGTTTAAAGCCAGTAATTTTCTCACTGATACTTTGTANAGGAAGCAGTGTCAAAACACATTGATCCAATTGTGGTGTTTCAAGATTTAATTATTTCTTTTGACCCCTTAGTTGCTACACAGGGAACAATGCTTTGTGTAGGTTAAAAAAAAAATAAATCTATCATTATAAGTAACAACATAAATAAATTCTTATACTGAACAAATGAGAATTGGAGTTTTATAGCATTTTTGCTTTCTTGGGACATAATCATGTCTAATCTGCAATAACAGAAGAGCAATAGATATGCACACAGAGGCAGTTAGGTGATCAGTAATTGATTGTTTTCTTCTTAAAGAGCAAACTCCTTGTATACCAAAATGTGAGAGTGCTTTCCCTTTATGGGTCAGCATTGATTGTACATAAAACATGTGATAGAGGGTTTCTGAAAATGGTAATTAAAATTGTAGGGTTTCAAAAGTGAGCATTGATTATATTTCAGGGCCTCTCAGTTAAAAGTTAAAGAGTAAACAACAGAGTACTCAGCTGGAATGCTCTGAGGCATCAGGACAAGGAGGGCCTTGAAACTTCAAGTCCTGCCTGTGTAATTGTTCTAGTCAAGAGCAGAACATAACACGTTAATTACATTTAAGAGAGGAACTCACATGCTTTTTCCTTTTGCTACTTCTAGCAATTTTTAAGTGATTAAAGCCCTTCATGAAGTAGTTACTGCTTCCTGTGGAGCAGGGTTTAGGTGCCCAAAGGGACCCCTCTGGTGCTGGACTTGCCTGGCAGGCAGGGAGAGGGGACGTGAGGGGACGTGCTGTGCCCAAATGACAGTAGTTGGCCTCAGATGTTACTCAGGTGGGGCATATCAAATGTATTTTTGTGTCTTATTTTCAAAGCTTGAAATTGTGTGGATCAGCCACCCTTTGGTGTAAATCAACAGGACTCAGCAGAGTTATGCCAATTTACACCACGTCAGAAAGTAGCACGGGGGGGGGGATGCAGTCATTTGTATAACTGCAGTTGCATGCTAGAAGCAACACAGAATGTTTGAAAGAGGTCTTATATTTTGTTACCAGTAGATTATGTTTAATTAAATAAAAGTACCTGTCAGAGTTGCCTTATAATGGGCTTGTACAGAAAGTAAAAAATAAATTGTCCTCATGAGATGAACCAGTACTTTGATTGTGAGACTTACAGCCTTGCCACTTCCCCTTAAGTAGGTGAAAATTGAGAGTGCAAGTGTTTCTAAGAAACTGTGTGCTTGTGTGATGTAACTGTTAGTGTTGTTGATTTCAGGGCACAGCACTTTTGCTGCCTAAACCACACACGCTGTCAAAAAGTCCCAAAGTGTGTTTTGGCTTTTGGTAGCACACAGGCAAAAATAATGTCAGATTGTCGATCCTGAATCACTGGATATCTGCCCTGAAAAGTTTGCATCAGTAATTTAGAGCCCAAATGGGGTCATATCTAGTTCCTAGCCTACTACAGACAAGTTCTGTTTTTGCAGAAAAGTGTACAAAGCAACTAAATTTTCGCCACAAATGAAAATACTGTCTGCCTTTGGAAATTAAGTTATTAATAGTCCTTAAATTTGTGCTTTGGCTGCTGGTAGTCCCTGCCTTGCCTAGCAAGAATGGGCATTAGACTGTCTCACATCCCTAACAAATGTTCAGATTAGCATTATGAGCAGCATTAGATGATCAGGGAAGAGTGACAGGATCTGAAGTGCTCACCTCCCCTTCATGCACTTCTGCTTGTCCAGCAGTAATGCACCTGCATTGTTTGGAATGACCTTGACTGTGGGGTGCTTTTAAGTGGTGAGAGTTTGCTGCAGAAAGGCTAAATCAGCCCAGTTAATATTCCAGTTTTCCACCAACAAGGATGAACATGGGGAACCTGTGGCACTTGAGGTATTTTGACCTGATTGTTCACAAACTCTGTGTTTGATCACTGGACTAGAAGACAGTGTCATCCTTGGAAAGGGGCTGTGATGGCTTTAATGCAGTTATACCCCCTTCCTGTCATACCAGTTGTGTGAGGAAAAAGAGTTTATCACCCCCACGTTTGCATCGAGAGGGCAAATTCCTGTCCTGTAGAACTTTGTGACTGTGAGGAAGCTTCTCAAATCCTGTCTTGCTGCAGTCAGAGTTTTATTTATTACTAGAAGAACTCTGGAAGCTGAAATGCAACTGCTGTGTTTCATTATTAAACAGGAGAGTTTTCAGCTTGGGTTTTAAACCTGGTGTTTTTAAGCCTGCAACCTCTCATCTGAAGGACGTGCTGAGAAGGGCTTCCTGCTTTCTGAATTAGTGTTTAATGTGTGGGAAGTGTACATCCCATTTGAAGTTTGTCTTCAGAAGCTTCTAATTAGGACAGAATGATTTGATTTTTCAGGAGGTACCTTTTGGGTTTCCAGAAATAACAAGACAGCCACAAGGGTGATGCAGAGCAGGTATCACAGGTTACTGTCATCTTTGCAACTGTCAGAAGTGTTTTGGTGGAAAGCAAACCCATGTGTTTGAATAAATAAATATTTTTTACTTAATTTATGGTTTTCAATCCAAAAGAAACTGTCAAGTTTGAGGTATAGTGACTGACTCTTTTTTTTTTTTTGTTTGCAGTGGCATGAAAATTTTCAGAAAAACTGAGTGATGTTTTAAGCTATTTCCCTGCAGGATGCGGAGCCACTTAGGTATTATTTTCCATGTAACTTTATACAACAAAGCAGGAGAAAGGAGGCAGGAGAGCCAAGTGTAAAGTGGCCTCTTGGGGGGTAATGATATGGTATGCATTGCAGAGAAAAAAAGGCAAGTGTTTGAAATCACTGCAGTCAGTCTGTGATCTGTGAATAAAGACAAGAATTACCCTCTGTCTGGTTTCCTGTCACAGCTGAAAGGCTGCTCATGCTTGCTCACAGAAAGCATTTTGTTTGGTAACTAAGTTTTCCTGGTCCTGAAAGCTGGGTGTGGAGGGGAGACCTTACAACTGGTGGTTCCATTTCAGAGGGAGCTCCTGAGTAGTTTGGGGAGAAGGATGAGGTCTCAGCTGTTAAGGCTGGTGCTTGCTTTGATGAAGCAGTGACCGAGACTGAAACACGTTTCTGCCAGACACTGCTGGACAGACTCACACAGGAGATAGTTTTGTAGCAACTGACAGAATGAGAGGACACAGTCTTAGGCTGTGCCAAAGAAAGTACAGATTGGATATTAGGAAAAAGTTTTTTATGGAAAGAGTGATGAAGTACTGGAATGGTCTGCCTGGGGAGGTGGTGGAGTCACCATCCCTGGATGTGTTTAAAAAAAGATTGGATGTGGCACCCAGTGCCATGGTTTAGTTGAGGTGTTAGGGCATGGGTTGGACTCGATGATCTTGAAGGTCTCTTCCAACCTAATGATTCTGTGACATTTCTGTGAAATTCTGTAGTTAATCTCTTTCCAGCAAGAAAAGCAGCATATTGTCCTATCCCAGGAAGCGTTCAGGGCCGAGCTGGAGAGCGCTTTGAGCAACTTGGTCTAGCAGAAGGTTTCCCTGCCATGCTAGGGTGTTCTGATCTTTATGTTCCTTCCAACCTAGACCATTCTGTGGTTCTTACGATTCTATGTTTGTGGATTGTGGAAGGACCTGTCTTCCTGTTTTCCTGATTAACATTTGAGGCACTCTGAACCTTCTAATCCCAGCAGATGTGCACCAACGAGAGATTTCTGGAGACTCAGGTCTTGAATCAGTGCTGTAACCATGTGTGGGAAGCAGCACTTCAAAACCTGAAGCTGCTGAGCGATGAAGGTCTCCAGGCTGGTCTGTGTGGCCACCGAGTGGTCAGTGGGGTCCTCTGAGTGGTGCTGGGCTCTGGCTTCCTTTGCAATTTAAGTCTGTAAAAGCAAGGAAGGATTTCAAAGCCAAGCAGCAGATGTGAGCCTTTGGCCTGTGAATTCATTGTTGTTCCCTGGCACCGAGATCCTCTGTCAGAGAGGGGAATTTAGTGCAAGCTGTAGTAGGTAGAAACACAGAGGCTTTTTGTTTCTGTCTGAAGTCACCTCGTCGAGCTCTCGGGCTGGTATGTTGGCAGCTGAGCAAAAGGCTGTTTATTCTACATGACTCTGAACAGTTTGGAATAGCTTCCACATACAAATCGGTGGCTTGTTCCCCCAAAAAGAGAGTCAGAAACTTTTACCTCATCTGTCAGTCATTGCTCTTGCTTTTATGGGTCAGCTGTGAGGAGCCAGTGTGATTACAGCACCATGTGTAGTCTCTCTCCAGGCAAGTTTTACAGCTTTGCCAGTGGAATGCAGATTTTGCTTATAGTTTTAAATTATTATCAGTATACTTTTGAAGACCTTGTTTATTTAGCTAAGCCACTTGCCTGGTCTCAAAACTGGCAGAAGAGAATCTTCCTCCATTCCCTTTTTGCTTTGCCTCTGTCCTCCAAATAGACATAAATAATGCCCTTTTTCCTCGGTCTCCTAAAAATGTAGGTTGCATTTCAATGAGAACTATGAAATTTCAGGTGACTTCTGTTCCTCTCCTATTTCCTTTTGCAAAACAATTTCATGCAGTCGCAGTCTGTCTGTGGGATTTGTTGATCCTTGTAGGATGAAGTGCCTGCAATTCCTTCTGCTTTTCCTCCCTTGGAGATCCCTCGCACGCCGTCTCTGTGCGCCGCGTATCAGCTGTAGCAGATCCTCTCTCCCTGTCGGTGCCGGTAGCTCTCTCCTCAGCAGTCTCTTACTGTTCAAAGCTTTGAAATGATCAAAGAGGAGGATGAGGAGTAACAAACTGCTTTAACATTTGTTCTGGCAGGGATGGAGTCGCTCACGTGAGGTGTGTTGTGGGGCACGTGCTCTGGGAGGTGTAAAGTGTCACTGCTGCTGCTTTGATAGAGCCACAGGGAGTCTGATGTAGAAATGAAGAAATTTCTTCTTCCTTTTGGCCCCTTTTTGGTATCATGCTCCCCAAGATCTGCATTTCCCAAAGTCTTAAGCTTCCATTGCCTTCAAATTTTTCCCCAGCTTGGAGGGGAGGAAGGGCATGACCAGGATTGTTAGCCAGAAGTGCCCGAATTTTGAAACTTACCCAAAACCTTTTTCCTCTTTGTCTTTTAAGACCCTTGTTTATGGAAATAGTTTTTCCTTGTAGTCTCCTTTTTCCTGTGGAAGATGAAACTGCAGATTAAGTAACGTCACCCATGGGAGCTCTCATGATGGTTATTGGCTTCCTTTGAAATACTGAATTGTTCTCTGTTCCACAAACTGTGACGCTGGCAAATAGGGATGTGGGGATATAGATTTTTGCAATAGTATCTATCCGACCGCGGTTTGAGATATTATTTTCTTATTTTATTTTTTAATGCCTCACACGTTAGCCTTAAGAAGAAGGGTAAAATCTTTTCAGTCTGAAAGGGACCGTGAACAAATAGATGGTATTGAAGGGCTGCAAAATGTGAAGCCACTTTTCTGCTATAGTTCCTCAAAGCAGCTTTGTAGGTCAGATCTGATATTTCTTTTCAGCTCCATCTGGGAGCAAAAGCAACGTGTAAGCTTCATATATGTAGCTTGAAGTCAGAATGATAATTTTAAATTTAAAATCACTTTTTGTGTTTAATTGATGAGTGTCTTTTTTAGCTCAGTAAATAGAACCTACAAGAGCAAAACAAATTGCTGCTGCCATGGCATTGTAAAAGAACTTGCTTCCACCTTGCTTAAAAGGAATTTCTGTAAAAATAATCTGCAAGAAAAAAAAGTTACATGAATGTTTCAGTAATTCACAGTGAATATGAACTTGTCTACTAGCACAGGTTTCATCTTGTGGGAAGAGAAAATTGCAGCTAATTTATGATAGGAATGTCAAGAAGAAGGAATTAATAAAACAGAAAAGAAGGAAGTCTTCATTCCGGGAATGTGCATTGCTCTTTTCAAAGAAAAGTTTTGGTTCACTTATGTTCTTCTGCTTTAGCCTTTTCAAAATTTGTGTGTGAGTGTTTGGGCTTTAACTCCTGGAGGAGATTAACAACTCTTCTGAGTAAAAAACTGAATCTGACTGATTGGGGTTCCTCATGTTAATGGTTCCTTCTACCTAATAAGCTCTTGACATATTTTTCTCCCATGGGATAAACAATTAATAATGATTAAATATGACAATTTTAACAGTTGTTTTTGCCCTAATTCAACAGCTGACTTAAAGTTGAAAATTCTTTTGCTGGTGTGGTCCACTTACTTTTGTCTCAGTTACGGACTTCCTCTTGTGCAGTTGTAAATTGGCACCATTGCATCATGTTTGTGGATAAAAGTTTAATGGAAATTCTTATGTCAGTGTAGTTGCCCAACAGAAAAAAATTTGATTGTTCTGAGATAGCTCAAGGGAGAACAGAATACTTTATGGAATCTGAGGTCACAAGTTACTTTTAAGTATCTTGAATTAGGTGTTTTTAAAAAGCAGGAGAAAAAAAAATTGAATTATGCGTTTCGTGGAAATCTGTCTTTTGAATTAGGTCACCTGTTCCTAAGCTTCCATAGTCTAAATCTGTATATCACATGTGCAGTATTTTATCTCACCCAAAAATTACGGGTGAGGGGAAAAAAATCAAAGAAGTTCAAAGAAGTTCTGTTTTACTCAACCTTGGCTAAGAAAATGTGTGTATGATCCCCAGCCTGCCTCTGGAAGGCTTTATAGTAATAGTGGGTAGAGGAAGAGAGAAATCTATTACTTAACCTTGAAAAAAACCCACTTTCCCTGAAAGAAAACTCAGTAGATGCTGTCGGCTGCATTCCACTTTCAGTCTCTGCAGATGTTTGTGGAAATGGAAGTGGATTTAAGTGTCCTTAAGAATTGTGTGGTTGATGAAATCAGCCAAATTCAGGGATGGGCAGGCATCTTCCTGCAGCATGTTTTAGAACTTGATTAATACACAGATTTCTTGCCTCCTTTTCTCACTCTCAGTAAAACTTCTGAAATTAGTGGCAACTTCAGTTTGAACTCTATTCCTTTGATGCTGCATCTGAAAAGTTCTGAATGTGTACTGTGCTTCGACAGTGCAGGGTACAGGTTGGTCAACAGGGACTCTGAACTTGTCAGAAACAAATGTGAATTAATTTTTTTTTTCCTTGAATGTTGCAATTTTGTTTCAGCTCATGTGGGCTCTGTCATATCAATTGCTGTGGAGTAAATTATTACTAAATGTTAGGTGGTAGTGGTGATTATTTCAAAGATAGCATAATCTAGAAGAGACAGCTTGCACAGGAAAAACAGTCAGTCATATTAACTAAACTGGCAATAACTGCCACAAAACATCATCATCATTTTATAGCCCTTTTGGTCATGCTGTTGAATTAGATGAACTATGTCCTTGTTTGTGTTTCAGAGAAGAAATCTGAAATACAGTCACTTCAGGGAAAATGCAAGAGCCGTGATTTATTGATGTTATTTTATCAATTTTGCACAGGTTTTGCAGGGAGGAGGGAAGGAAAGAAGATTAGGAATTTCAGATGAAGACAGGCAGAAATGGTCACAAATGCCTGTCACACCCAAGAGCAGTAATCAAATTACTGCTGTGAAGGAAAATGATATCATTGATTGTGAAATTTGAAATTGGTGCCTAGAGCACTGGGAAAGCTGACAGTGTGAGCCAGTGTATTTAAAAAGGAGAGTGGGTGCAAACATATTAATGTGGTTTTAAGGAGAAGGAATCTTCTGCAGGAGGACATGGTGTCAGTAATTTATGGGCACGAACAAAATGCTACATCAGTGATTTACTGTGTCATGTGGGGCTATTAATGTGATTAGGGTTCAGAGTTTAATTTACTTCCCTCTTTAAAAGAGAAGAATTATCTAGTGTAAAGACACATATGAGTTGTTTTAAATGGGGTGTGAGGACCCTTCTGGGTTAAACTGGAGGAACTGTTTTAAAGCAGTCAAGAGAGGCAATGGGCATTGCCTGTTCCTGTTTCTTGGATATGTGGCATCCATGAGGAGTCCCTGTAGGTCCCACCTCTCAGGGCAGAGCAAGCAGGGGCAGCTCTGGTTCTGTCTGGGCTGGCACCAGTGAATTTTGTTAGTTATTTACATATTTTATCCGAACCTATAAGAACTGTTCTGTTGGCAAAGATTTGAAGTTACTTGACTTTCTTAGTTTGAAGCAGAAAAAGAAAGAGGTGCTTCATTCTTAGTGTCAAATGACTTAGTTTCTTCTGAGGATGCTAAGACCAGAACTGCCTCTTGTTGTGACTGTCTTGGTGTCCTCTGTGGTAACGTGAGTGATACTTGCACAGTTTTCACAACAGTTAAAGTATTGCTTGCAGGAAGACCCCAGGAGCTAGACATGGCAACGTTACTCTGATTTATGGACGAGAAATGAAGCTCAGAGAAAATTCTAGCTTTCAGGGTTGTGGAAGCCAGAGGCTCTGGGGAAGAGGACTCATCACCCCAGAAGCAAGGCTGGTGTGGGTAAAAAATGAGTGTCTCATTGCTTCTGTCATTAGGAAATCTGTTTGCAGTCTCAAGCCCCAATGACTCCAGACATTTGCCACCCAGTTCTCTAAATCTGCTTTTTGAGCACAGTTTTCTGTTTGCCCTGCAGAGCTGCTGCTTGCTATCTTGAGCATCCTCCTCTTTCTCAGTTTTCAGTTAATCTCTCCCCACTCATCCCAGTCTGTTCCTCTGGCTGGCGCAGAGCTCTCCCGACAACTCTCATCTGTGGGAGGGAAGTGTGATTTAACAGGGAGGAGAGAGAAGCTGAGTGCTTATGCCCGTGAGTGATTTTTGAGCTGTAAGTTTATTGCCATATACACCTCACCTTGCTTAAAGTCTCCTCTGGAGACCTCTTCCATCCCTTGCAGCTTGCTTTAAACTTTTCTGGACAAACTTCTTGGCTGCTTCTTCCTCTCCTGCTCTGAATAAAACTTTAGGCAGATGCAGTGCTTTTGCTGTGACCTTCAGTATCACTCCCACAGCTGATATGAAATACCATGCAAACCTCGATGCAATTTTCCACGGCTGCTGTAGGCAAAGTCTCGTATTAATGGAGGAACCACAGGGGATTCTGATTGTGCCTTTTCTTCTGATTGTCACACTGGCTTAAAGATAAGTTGGGGTTGTCTGGCTTAAAGATAAGGCTTGGGGTCGTCTGGCTGTATCTCCCTGTGCATTTCAGTTAGGTATAAAATAATCCACACCTAGATGCTTTTCTATTATCAAAATGCTTTAGGTGAGTTTGGACTTAAAGGCTTTCTAGGTAAGATTGGTCTAGGGGAGTAATTTGTGAAGCAGGAACCTTACTGGGAGCAGGAGGAGGGATTGAGGCTGTAGAGTGAGAGGATTTTGGAAGATGGTGGGAACTGGGTATTGGATGGGGAAATTCCTGCTGGGAGTCTGGGAAGCTATTTCAAGAATGGGTTTGGATGGAAGTTGAAGTACTGGTTGGGTGTGTGGTGAGAACTGTGGGTACTGGGTGGGCTGGACATTCTCCAGCAAATGGAGAGGTGGAAACATCATATTATAGCAAGGAAATAATTGGGCTTTGTGTGAAGGGGAAAATAAAAAGAAAGTAAAATGATTCTTTTGGTCTAAAACGCTTGGTTTGAAGGCAGCCAGAGCGATTGCAACTTTCAAAGAGCATTTTTCCCAAGACGAAGTTTCAGCTGGCATAAAAGCTAGCATTTGACATCTTTTTCATATAATGATTATATTAACAAAAGCAGACCTCGCTGTTGGCTGCTTTTGTAAAACAACTCCAGCACGGCTCTTCATTCTCTTAACTCCTGCGTGCGACTTGAAGTCAGCTCAAAACTCCTGCTGGAATGCAAGCAGGTCAGCTCCTCTGACGCAGTTAGAGGGGTAGAAAGTGCTCCACATGGCTTGACAAAGGCTCTTTGCAATTGTTCATTTTTGTTCCAGCGGGCAGTTTTAATACGTTGATGTTTGCAGCACTCTCGCATTTAACGTTCTCATCTCACAGGCAGTGAGAGAAGGATCGCTCAGGCATCTGCCCTGAGATGCTGCTGTACAGCCTATGAAGCCTGCAGTTACTGGGAGTTCCTTTGTAATTAGTGATATGTTAATTGTTGTTGCAAATACTGGCTTCAGCTGCTGGCTGAGGGTTAGGTATTCTTAGAGCAGTGAAAACGGACCTCACTGGCCAGAAGGGACTGCAGACAGCCTTTGTCGAATTGTCCTTATGTTTCTGGTGTCCTGATGTGGGGGTGGCTTTCCTTAGGCTGCTCTTTCATTTCCAAGTTGTGTTACAGTTGTAATTTTCTCTGAAGTGCCCAAACAGAGATTTATTTGTGCTCTCCGTTTTCCTTGTGGGATGCATCCACAGTTAAACCTCACACCTTTATGGGAAGTCCATGTCACTTCTTAAAGGCTAAAATTCCTAGCTTTTCTCCAGTGTGTTGCATGCTGAGTAATTTCAATAGCAATCCTGATTTCTTTTGCCTCTAAGAGGAGTGCAAGGGTTAGGGCAGGACTGTGTAAAGAAGGAGGCAATCTGTATTTTAAGCCCTTCCACCCACACAGCCTGGTGGGGTGTGTATGTGGGAGGAGGTTTCTAAATGGAAACTTGTGATGTGAGGAATCCTAGGAGCCATGAGGATTGTGTAAATGTTTGCTCTTTAAAGCAGAAATAGTCTGCTTTCTCTACTGAGAAAAATCACTTTGCTTATGAGAGAGCACAGTTTATTAACTGTGGTGACTGGAGATGAAGCAAAGGGAAGGGACTAATTTTGTAGACTAAAAAAAAAACCCCAAAAGAGCATTTCTGCACTGTTCTGATTTATTTTTATAATCATGTTATCTTCATCTGGTTGCCATCATTCAGATACAGCTGACTAGAGGTGTAGGGAAGCACAGAAATTCTGAACAGAGCATAAATATGAGAATGAACATTTGTTTCATTACTGTGAATGTACCCGGGATAGGTGAGAAAAAGGAATTTGAGATAAGTGCTAGACATCAGCTTTGTTATAATTTGCATTTTATTAATAAATATTCTTGGAAATCATTATCCTTTATCACCTTATTGAAAACTGCTGCTGAGGCTATGGGGGTCATATTTCTTACTGGTATAAATTGGTGTAGCTGAATTAGAAGTGTGATTTTCTGCTAGTCTTGGAAGCTGCTCCAGTTGGACAAGGGAAAGTTATCTCTCTTTGTCAGACTGAATTGCAGAACTGGGCTTTGCTCCGTTTTGCATTTCCCTGGGACAGATAACAGGCCTTTAATTTAGTGGAGGAAGGCATGTGAATAACCAACAGCTCCAAATTAAGGACAGGAAAATTAAAAGTTAGACACTTCAGGATAGAGAAGGCCAAACTGTGTGTTGATTGTACATTTTCTTGCTTTTGGTGTACTCACATCATGACAGAATGACTTTCTGGGAGACTTCTGGTTGGACTGAAGGTATGGCCTTACTACAGGGGGGACTGTGGGGGACTGCCTTGTGTGACTGATCGAATTAAATTAGCTAATGGTGTGTTGTGGTCTTAAAAATCCCTGATATCCAGTGCAAGCCACCTTGCTGCTGATGGTGCAATATTCCAAACCCTTTGACAAGCTGGTGAGTGTCTTCATGGGATGGTTTATGCAGTCCTTTCAAAATGTAGTTCCACACTGTAAGGGAAATCTTGGTTTTGTGAAAAAGACGCTCTGTTTGTATTAAAGCTAAATAGAGGTTTATTAATTAAAGCTTTTATTTTTGTTTTTTTTTGCTGTAAAATGGGTGGAAAATACAAAAGCAAAGCATCCCCTGGCTGCAAAATGGGGATTGTTCTGAGTGATTGCTGAGCGGATTTGAACAGGTGAGGTTTTGTAAACTCCCCACAGCACAGTTTAAGGGGAAAGTGTGACTGAGAAACAATCTAGGTTACAAAACAAGAGAGAGAAGGGATGTGATCTGCGTCCCAGTGTCCTGTTCCACCTCTGAATGAAGACTGCTGAAGTCCTGGGCAAGTGAGGTCGATGTCTGCCTTCTCTGGCATGGATGAGTTGATGTTCCTGCCCATAGCTGATGTTTGTTTAGGATGGCCAGAAGTGCCCATGGCAGCTGCTCTGTCTGTGCAGGAGACTGGAGGCACTGCTGGGTGTGTGCTCCACACACTGGTGGCTCAGAGAGATCATTTTCAATAACTTACCTTGGTTTGTTTCTGAAGAATTCTGAATTTTCCTGCAGAGTAACTCAGTAACCAAGTGCCCTGACTGGCTGCTGAGCACCTGGAGCCAGGAGGGTTAGAGAAGCTTAAAGGGGCAGAATTGTATTTATTGAAGATTATTTCTGAGGACTGCTGTCTCTTTCTCCCACTTCAGTAGGAAACCAAATTTCGTAGGAATATATTTCCTGGCTCTGAAGTCATCAGCTTTTTTGTAAATTTTATTTTATTTTTGTTAGTATTTGTGTGCTTTTTAGCAGTGCTGAATTGATCATTTTCAAACGGTGTAAAAAAATATTATCTTGTTAGGGTTTTATATAAAACTGTAGTAGCCCCACTTGTGTACCTGGACTGAAAATGCACCTTTCGTGCAGTTCTGGACAAAACTCAGAAAATTCACCAGAATTTCACACAAGGTCTACTATTACCTGTTCTTTCTACTCATTGTGCCGGCTGACCCCTCACCAGGAGGATATATGTCTGGGAAGGGACCTCCTGGGTCATTAGGTCTGTTTTCCAGTCATCGTAAGCAATCACATCACATGAGCCCTTTCATTAACTGATCCAACTCCATTTTAGAAGTATGAACACTTTTTGCCCCCACTACTTCCTTGGAAAACTGGTTTAGAACCTTGTTGTCTGATCTCCAGCAGCTATTTATTCACAGCTGGTTTTCACCCCCTTGTTTCTGTGCCAGCACTGTCCTTCAGTGTAAATAGGCTTTTCCCCCCTGAGTGTTTGCTTGTCTGGTGTATCCAGAAGTTCAACTCTTCACAGCCTTCCTTTGGTCAGGCCAACAATCATCCTCTTAGTCCTTTCCACCCACTCCAGAGATAAAAATCAAATTACCCACATGATAAATTCTTCTTGGCGATTGCTAATACTCTAAAGAGAAAAAGTCAGAGGCAACTTTAAAGGACAGCTAAACTGAGAATCTCTTAAACTTCTGTTTTGTGGTCTTTGTGAAGAATGTCATCAGGTTTTTTGTTTCATTGGAGCCGTGGCTGCTGATAACTTCCAAGCTCAGCAATATGAGGGCCATAGGGGTTTTCATCCTGGAGGTTCCGTAGGGAAAAAGTCAAAGAGGAGAGAATTGGGAAAGTATTTCTCGTGTAGCACAAGTAATTTTGGGGGGAATTGCAGAAAATACTGCTTCATATGGTGGTGTGAGGTGTCATTGTAGACCTTGTGGCAGAGATGTTCCTCTTGAAAAGGGGCTTTGGTATTTTGGTGTGATCCAAAAGAATCTGTGCTCTCTGTTTACCACCTCTGCTCAAGATTTTATCTCTTTAAAGAAGGAAGCTGTCCTGTAGATATGCTGTAGCTGCATATTCCTTTCTTCTGGTCAATGAGAAGTCAAATTTCAAACCATTCTTTGCCAGGCAGGTGATAATAGCTTTAAATGTAAAGAAAAGGATGAAATGACTGAGCAAATAGCTTTAAATTTAAAGAAAAGGATGAAATGACTGAACAAATAGCTTTAAATTTGAAGAAAAGGATGAAATGACTGAACAATTTAGTGCATGGAAAAACAGCTGGAAAAGAAGTGACAGACTGAGGAAATGGTGGTTAAAGTCTGCAAATCATGATATGGAAAAAGCTAATAGGGGATACTGTTCATTCTCTTTTATAATTGAAGAATCAGAAAGCATAATATAAAAACTTTGAATTACTTCAGAAATGTACAGAGCAAGATTATTCCTCACTCATAACCTGCTTCTGGAAATCTCTGTGCAGGATAATCTGGTAGCTCAAACTTTCTGCAGGTTCAAGACGTGGCTGTGAGAAATACCTTGGTGGTTCTCATGTGCAGAGAGACAACCTCTGCTGGCTCAGGAAGCCCTGGGGCCGCAAGTTGGGATTATTTTGGAAGAGCATGGTGTTTGTATCCTGTTTTATTTTTCCCAGGTGAAACAGAAGCTGTTTTAGTTCAATGATTTAGGTCAATTGATTTAAGTTCAGTGAACCTTTGAGCTCATCAGCTCCAGCTGTACTTAAAGTGGTTTTGTACATACTGTATGCTCTTGTATGTCTTTGTAAACTTTGCATCTTTGCAAGTGGTAAATATTAGGATGATAATGTTGGTTAATAGGTCCGTTTAAATGCTGCTGTGGGATTTGTTGTCTAACATGCAAGTTGGCCCTTGTCTTTCCAAATGAAGATACCCAAGAAATCCAAGTCTTTCTTGCTGCAGAATAGATTTTATAGGAAAAACTGCTGGAAGAATTGGATAAAGAGCCCTGAAAACGTGGAGAGGGGAAGAGGTATTACAGTTTGTATTTAAGCTCAAGCCTGTATGTTTGATCGCAGGGAGGTGTTTGAAAAAAGCTGTACCAGAGCTCTGAAGGATTTTTCAACCTACAGCTCTGAGCTCTGGGAACTGGGCTGCAAACTCCTTGAAACCCGAACAGATGTTTTGGTGTAGAGCTTCAAAGCTTTGAAAGGCTGTTTTCCCCACATGCCTTCCTATGTGAGGAGACTTAAGAGCTGCTGAATAAATTTTATTATCTTTTCTACAGAAGCACTATCCACATGGAAGAGGCAGGCTTTGAAGAGTCATGGGCTCAGACGCGAGACAATAACCACATAACGCAGCCCTGATTGAACAAAAATGGAATGGAAAGGAGGGAGAGACCCAAAGGGGCAGAGTTTTGAGATGCTTCAGTAGCTTTTTCATGGAGTTAAGTAAACACAAGGGAGCTGTATTGACTTTGGCTCTGCCACATTAGATAGAGTAATTCCTGATGTTGGGCAAGAGCGTAGATGAGTAAGAACCCAGATGTTCATCCTGTTGCTTTATGTGCATTTAGAAATTAGTCTGACAGTGATGAGTGCGACTTGGGAACCCACAGAGATTTGAATGGGTAAAAATGTCAGGGAAAGGCAATAAACGTAGCTTATCCTGTATCCTTTCACCCCCTTCCCACACACTAACTGGGGGTGTGTTGGTGCTGGAGGCTGGGCTGGTGCTGTACGAATGCCCAGGAAAATAAAACCCCTGCTGTAAGAATTTATCAAACTTTAAAAAGTTAAGACAAAGGAAAACGTCTGGAAATACGGGACTGAGCCATGAGAAATGAGATCCAATTCAGTTGAATTACAGTGTTTCCAACCTGGAAGTCTGGGGTGCTTTTCAAAACCTACCATCCACTGCTGGAACAAGAAAAAATAGTGCACTATTATATTATCATAGAATCATTAACAGTTCTGATTTGTTTTATAGTTTCTGGGGAAAAAAAAAATCAAAATTCAGGTGGTGCTTTTATTAGGAATTTGTCTGTATTTTCCTGTAGCCAGGAGCAGGCCAAATCATTTTAGAAGGGCTTCATGCAAGAATTCCCTTACTGTTCCTTGCTGCAGTTTGCAGTATTTGTTCTCCTCTGTTTAGACTTTTGTTTTCCTCAAGGCATTGCAGTGAGTTGAGAATGGGGGGGAAAAAAATGAAGTATTTTTATCATAAAGATTTTTCAGTTTAAAGATCTGAACCAATAATAGAGTTACTTTTTTCTTTTTTTTTTTTCCAAAGTGGAATGCAGCCCTCAATCACACAACTGCCAGAAATTCTGGCCCATTTTTAAACTATCTAAGGCAGGATGGAGTTCATTTGTAAGGTCAAGATCTACTTATAAGTAATGGCACTTCCCGTGGGGAAAAACACTAACCCAATTTGTGAAAGTTATTTTATTTGATGGTCAAATAAACTCAATAGCACATCAGGAATAGGGTTCCTGGCTGTGACACACAGAGCAGCATTTAGGCAGAAGGCTTTGATTTTCTTATGAATGTATTGATGGATTTTCATGTGGATGTTTAACTTTTGAAATCATAGCTTTGGTATTCTGAAAGACAAATGAAACTGTAGGGTAAAGGAACAAAGCTAAAGCAGCTCCAAAAATACAGGAAACATGGCAGCAGGAGGGTCCACTCAGGGAAGATTGTAAAGCTTCGCATTGCCAGAGCCTCTTTAGCAGCTCCTTCGCGTTGTGGGTTTGGCAGAAGGAGGATGACAGGGCTGCCAGCCTGCCTAATGATCTTCATCTAACGTTTACCTTATTGAGAGGGGAATCATTCTGTTAAATTAGCATCCTAGCATATTTGCTGTCCAGCTACTTGATGAATTAAATAGCCCGAACAAAACGTTTCACGACTCGTTTATCCATAAAAACCGCTGAATTTTCCGCGCAAAGGGAGTGACTTTCCAGCAGCTCTGTGCTGCGATGCTCTGTACCCCTTATCTGAAAAAATATATATGTTTATGTGTACAAAGAAGAAGTTCAGTGAGGCTTTGGGAGGTGGGATAGCACACAGACAGGCCCTGCTCTTGGAGCGACCCGAGCTCCGGTGCTTTGCCGCATGGCGCGAGCCTCCTGCTCGGAGGAAGCACAGACTGGTAATGACAGCCCACGAGCCTTTGACACTCGGATCACTCCATCCATCAAACCTGGCACCTCGTGCCAGCCCAGCCAGCTGTCCTCTTCCATCAGTGTCCGAAAGTGCCGCGCCGAAGGCCACAGGTGCCAGCTGCCAGCCTCGAATAACCACTGGGCCTGCCCCAGGATGAGTGTATTTAGGCAACCTGTTTAGATTGAATTGTCTGTCCTGACAGTCCCTTTTGAGTTTCAGTTTGGAAAAAGGAGAATAAACAAATTACAGGCTAATGGACAAAGCAGCACATCTGTAACAGGAAATCCAAGCGTAGGGCTTTATGCTCCCCAGTTGTGAGACACCACCATAAGGGCCTGTGACAGCAGGAGATGCTGCTGAGGGTGCAGTTGACTTGTCCTGCTTGGTTTGCTCAAAATTTGTAACCTCTCAGTGAAGCCTGTGGTTCATGGATCCACCAGCCCACTGAGAATTTTATGTCGTTTCTGTTGATGTCTGTTGAGTGTGCCAAAGAGGACATGGAGAGGAAGACTCAGTTTTGTGAGAAAATATGTTATGAAGATGCTCATTAGAATTGAATTAGAATTTGAATGAATTACTTAATTATTTATATATACTGATATACTTAATTATATTAATTCTAATAACAATTAGAATTTCAATGTGCAGCTGTGGAGAGTGTGGCTGTGAGCCCTTAGCTGAGGTTCAGTTGCTGCTGCACACCTGAAAAATCTCCATGTATGACAGGCACACCAAAAAGGGGTGAGAAAGTCATTTCAAGTGATTTTCAGATCCATGGGCAGGGATACTTCTGCATCCTTAAGCCTTGAGGACTCCAGATGTTGAGCATGTCAGGCTGAGGAGCCTGGAGGTATAAGAGGCTTATATGGGCAGTCAGGCTTTTACAATGGAAATGGGTATTTCAAGGCAAAAAAAGAAGTTTCTGTTGGTGCTGTAGCCCAGAGACTGATACACAGTCAGCGATTTAAACTGTTTTCACCAAGTCTGTCTGCTGCTCTTCTGGATTCCAGTGGTTCCAAGTGCAGCAGTTTGCCCTTGTATATCTATATCAAGGTTTTTTTTTCTCCTACTATCATCACCAGATCCTTGTCCTCACTTGATGTTTTCTAGGCTTCTCATTCCTATTCTCCTATTCTCCTATTCTCTCCTATTTTCTGTTATTTGCTCCCAAAATGCAATCACTTGCAATTTCCCAGGTTGAAAAAAAAAGAAGTTCCTTTGAAAAAAATGTAATGGAACATCCTCAGGTTGAAATGGGCCCTGAGCACAGCTGATGGCTTGGGGACTTTAATTTACTAAACGTCAGTGGTTTGATGGCAATTCAACATGACTGGTGATTGCCTGCATCGTGTTACTGCTGTGCTGAAAAGGCTGTTTACCTTTGGAAGACAGAAAGCTCAGGTGAGCAACACAAAGAGCAATTTCCTGTGACCTGCTAATAATTTTTTTTTTCCCAAAGATTCCCCAATTGCTGAGGAGCACAAACTCCCTGGAGAAAAAATTTCTCTTTGCGCGTCTGCTTGTTTATATATCTGTTACAAGAGGTCAATCCAGAAAAATGGTGTTTGCAAAAGAACACTTTATATATCAGGAGTTTTCTTTGCTGCAAAGTCATCCTTAATTTGGCCAGTGTGGAAGACTTTTCGAGAGATTTTCTCTCACCTTTATCATCCCAGCTTGACACAGCAGTGGAATATTTCTCTGTGTTTCTAATATTTGTTGTGGTACTATTTAGAACAGTGAGTGGCCCTGTACAAGTTGGAGAGCAATGGTTCAAAAAGAAAAAAAAAGCCATCTGGTTCTCATTAATTTGCTGAAATGATCAGAACATTTCATAAGAGAGACTATGCTGCATGTAGGGAAGAGAGTGGCAGGGGCTCTTCATTTGTGCAAGTGGATGCAAACTCACCTGCCTAAGAATGATCTCATTTCTAAAAATGAATTTGGGGTCCAAGGTCCTCAGATAACATCAGACTTGATGGTCTTTTATCCATAAACTCTATTTCAGGCAGTGGCGTGTTCACTTCCTCCCACTGCCAGGCAGGTGATTATGCAGAGAATTTTTTTTTTTTTGTGTGTGTTAGTAGGACAGCTAGGATCTTACTTACTATTTAAAGAAAAAAGTGAATAATTTTCAAAAAGAGATTTATAGAAGTGTACATGTGCAAGTAGAGCAGCTGAAGCTGAGACACGTGTCCAGTGTGTTTGGGTCAGCAGCCCCTGAATGGCAGGCTTGGGAGCTTCGCACGAATTTCTGTATTTCTGCTGTGCTGCTTTCCTTTTAACATTTGGCCTTTAGGCCTTTTATTTTGGGCTTTTGTGTGTGCAGAGCAAAATTTGTTGAAATGCTGGTGCATGAGCTCCGGGCTCCTCCGGCCGTACGTGGCCCATCTGTGCTGGACAGGACTCACGTCCACTCACTGCTGCTGGTGAATCTATCAAAGCAATGACCAGCTTGCTAAGGATGATTTTATAGGCTCTGCAGCTGGTTTGTTTAAAACCAGATTACTGTCACATTTAGAAACATTTAGCACTACTGGTCCAATGAGGAATAATAATTTAAAGAGGCTGACTAGAGCTAATCAGTTTGTGGGAGATGAGAGTTAATCAAATATAAGAGGTTGAGAAGGCTGATAGAGATAATGAATTTGGATAAGTGATACAGACCCTGCCTGAACATTTTCTCTGGCCATGGTTGGTTTATAATACTAAAGTGTTTGCAAAAGTTATCAATCAATCAATCAATAGGTATAAAGTCCTTTGTGTGAGGAACCTCAGCAGTGGGGAGAGAAAATTGCCCGAGTTGGAACTCAAAGTAGACATTGCAGGAGATTTCTTTCAGTATGGGAATTCTAAGAGTTAATTTTCAATATTTTTTTGTAATATGTAAGAAAAGAGAATTGGGAGATCACCTTGAAGAAAAATACCCCTGTGAGCTTTATCCTGCTCAGGTCCTGGATGGCTGCTCTTGGTGTAGACCTGCAGCATGTACTTACTGGAGAGCCCTGGCACGTGTTTTAACTTCTCTGACCTTTGGTTCTCCATCTGTAAAATTCATGTGCTCTACCTTTCCTACTCTGTTTTGTCTATTTTATGAGTTGTAGTTAGGGAAGTGTTGACTTTATAAAGAAAGGCCAGCTGAGGTAGATGCTGTGAAAGGTGTGCTACGGCAATCCCTGCCTTCATGTTACCAATCTTCCCCTTTTATCTTACCCTCAAGCCCAAAAAACAGATGCCTCCTCCCCAGCCCCCCCTTTTATTATAAGTCAAGGAGAGGGGCAGCATTAAGGTCAGAGTTTGTGTGACAAGTAATCTCTTAGGTACTTTGTCAATTAGGGATGCTTTAAGTGAACAAAAAGTAACTGTTTAAGCTTTTCATTAGAATCTGTGCTTGCGTAGTAGAAGCCTGACCCATCCCTTTTTGTTTTCAGTGGAGAAAAATTCTGCCTGTGCTTTCTTCAGCAAAGGCAGCAGTTGTAAATATTTTTCAGCTTCTACTGAATTAATTGTGAGATGTCCTGCTCTCTGCCCACCTCCTTCTGGCAGTGCTGGCAGAGCTTTGCTGGGCTTTGGAGGGAGTTTTGTCTCATACCTCTCCTTAAAGAGAATCATAAAATCATAGAATGGTTTGGGCTGAAAGGTGTCTTGAAGGTTATCTAGTTCCAACCCCTTGCCATGGGCAGGGACACCTTCCACTGGACCAGGTCACTCAGAGCCCCGTCCTGGCTTTGAACACCTCCAGGGGTGGGGCAGCCACAACTTCTCTGGGCAAAGAGAAGAAATGTGACAACAGAAGGACCAAACCCTGAGAGGTGCTTTTAAAACATTCAGAATTTGGGATGCCTGAGATTTTTTTGCTCCCAGCAAAAACCCTCTTTGAGCTGAAGAAGCTGGTGGGGAAATAGAAGGTAACTCCGTTGTCCTGCCTCAGTCAGGTCAGGTCCTTCACGCTGCTGGAAGAAGGATAAACTCTTGTTAACTGTTGACATCAAGGTCCCCTATAAAAGACAAATATGCCATAGGAGCGTGGTGAGAGGAATTGGATTGGGATAGAGATTTTTAATCAGCATCAGGCCTGACAGTCAACTAACACCACAACCAGCTGAGTGATTGAGCGTCCTGAAATGGTGAAGTGTTCAGTAAATGCTGTATTTTGTGTAATGCTGTAGCAGTTGCTGAAGGTGTGGCTTTGTTCTTTTTTTTGTAATCAAGATCAGAAATGCCTTGTTCTATTTTGGCTTTTTGATATGCTTTTGTCACAGTGCTCAGAAATGATGGGGCTGCCTGGTGACTTTCTTTAAATCACTGTGCTTGTGTGAGAGGATTGGTTGCTAAAAACATCAGGAGTTACAGAATATTTTTTTTGTTGTTGTTACTGCATCAGTAATGTGAAGCTCTACTTGAAATTAAATCTTTATTGTGCCATACACTGTTGAAGGCTGTCCTTTTTCCGTATTTCAATCCAAGGTGACCATGGTCATTGTGAATCATGAAGGAAGATGTGGCATCCCTGCCTTCTGCCTGCGGATTTGAGATGCGGAGGGATCTGTGGCCATGGTTATGGTCACTGAGGTGTTTGCAGTAAAACCAAACTTAGCTTAGCTTTAGCCAACAAAAGCTGCCTAGCCTTTTTCTTTTTATATTCCCACTTAAATATTGAAAAGAAAGGCACCTCCATGCAGTTGAATCCCTTTATCTTCAACTTCTGTCTGAGGATATAATGAAATGCACATTAGACACGGTGGTTTCTCTCCACCCGCTCCAGAAGGAGCCTCAATAATCACTTTGGATGGAGCTCTGAGAAACCTGGTCTGGGGAAGGTGTCCCTGTGCATGGCAGGGTGGTCAGAACTAAATATCTTTAAGGTCCCTTCCAACCCAGGACATTCTGTGACCCTTGTAGGTGGGTAAATATGAGTGTGACGAGCCCCCTCTTAATTAGAACAGAGAAGGGACTCCAGTTTCCTCGTGAGTTCCCAGTGTACATCACATTCCTTTACTGCACTCTGACGCTCTTAACAATATGCACATTTTATTACCAAAATAATTTAAACGCCAGGGGTACTGTTGGAACTTGCCAAGTCTTACCTCTGTGAAGTCACATTTTCCTCCCCAAAACACCCAGTTTTAGTCCTACTTAGTATTTTGCGTCCGCAGTGCAGAAAGGTGCCAGTTGTGTCAGTCTCATTTTGTCAGGAGCAGTGCACATGTTCATTTGGAGTTTTCTTCGTGTTTCTAATGGCAGGCAGCACGCAGAGCTAATTAATGGGGTACGGGAAGAAGTCACTGATGAGTACAGATTGAATAGCTTCAGATAAAAAGAGCTCTGGGTCTCCTGTTGAGTTTAAAGAACAGCCCTACTGAACTTTTGATATGCAACCAGATGCAGCATGTAGAAGCAACCAAATGAAGGGTTAGAGGGGATGAAATTAGTTCAGTTGACTCTTATTTTTTATGTATACACTTCCAGAAGTTATTACCACCTTGTGGGTAGCTAATCTAAATACAGAGGTGCTTAATTTTTTGCTCCCTAATTATACAGGTCAGTACAACAACTTTCATTATCTCATTCAATGTTTTCTTGAAGTGGATGGAGAGGTTGGGATCTTGTTGTAGTTTCAGCATATCAACCTGTTTTGTTGCCTTGCAATGTAGAAATGAAGCAGGGAGAACTGAAGAGCCATTCTTGTATGGGGTTCCTAATAGTAATACACTTAGAGTTTAAATGGTTTTAGCTGTTTCCCTTTCATGTTGGGAACATTAGTGTAGGTGGAATAGTTGTTGAAGAAGAATTTCAGAATTGAATGGTTCATGCTCAAAGCAGTAGCTTTTCTGTTTAAAATGACATAAAAGTATGAACAGACAGGAAATGCAGCAGGAGCTACTAAACCATTTTGATTATACTGGTTTTCTGCTCTGAGGGTAGAGAGGGGTAGCATAGGATGGGACTTGAGGTAGATTTCTTGTCCTGCTTATCTGGGGTTCAAGCAGAGCTGATTGACAAGGAATGATTTATGACCAGATACACATTTCATCAGTCGGAATATTTCTTCTTGAGTAGAGGAGCATTTCTACAACCTACAGTCACTGAGACACAACACGTCCCTGTTGCACGTCCATTCCATGAAGGTTAGAGGTGGGTGTCCTTGATCTTTTCCACCAGATCTGGTCCGTGACAAGTGTCTTGCCTTTTCTTCGTGGGGAATCCCGTTCTGTTCTGCATGGACAGATTTCATTGCTGCAGGCATTTCAGCCTGGCACAGCTCCTCCATCCAGATCTCTGCCCAAATCCTTGTCCCTGCGCAGGGGAAGGAGGCTTATAAGGAACAAAAAGCTGGGGAGAAAAGATGGAAAGGTTTTCATCTTCAGGGCTTTTCTATGCCATTGCAAAGACTTCCTGAAACTGTTCCTCTGGTATTTGTTCCAGCCATCAAACCCAGCAGGAAATCCATAACTGGGTGCATGATTTCTTTCTAATTTCAGACTATAAAGTGAACACGGGGGCATGGTTCAATACTGAACGAAGGAGAACATCAGTGTTACTCCTTACAAACCTTGATTTTGATGTCTGCATGAATTTGTACTCTAAAGAACTTTCGACCAGGATAGCAAGTGGCCTCATCATTTGCTGTGAAGGATGAGAAAGATTTGCTGTTGGATGCAGTTCAGCTGTGGGGTTTTGAGCTAATACTAAATTTCTCCTTTTGGGATGATGTGCTTGCTGTACTTCCTGCATTGAGTAGTCATTATTGATATCCCCATCTTCCCCCTGCTCCCTCCTTGACTCCTTGGGAAGGTCACATGCCTGGGATTTACAGCTCTTTTTGGTGTATGGTGGCTGTTACAGCAAAGATGAATGGGAGGGGAAGCTCTTGTATGTTCCTCTGCCTGAAAACTTTCTCAAGGTTAGAGATCTCGGGTGACTTTTATTGTTGCCTTTTCTGACAGCAGCCTCTCGATATGAAATAGAACCTGAAATAGAAGAGTGGCAACTAACTGGAGATAGCCCTAAAAGGACTGGCATGGAGATACAAATTGCTTATTGTTTATGGTATTTGTCTACTTAAAGCCCACTTCTCTCTTGAGAGCCTGGCTTACTTAAAAAAGAATTGCTACACTGAGAGAAGTTTTCTATATCCTAACTATGTTATAGAAACATGTTGTGAAAGCAGTTGCCATGAAATTGAATTATAGGTGTTGTATTCTTCATTGCTTGAATTGCTCTATTATATCACAGGCCTCATCGTTTTGTTTTGAACAAATAACTGCAATTTAGTAGGAGACTAAGAGATGGTGGTATTAGCAGTCAGGGGTTGTTTAAGGCTTCCTTAATGATGGAAAATTGTTCTTATCCATTTACCATGTGTCGTCTTTGTAAAAATGCATGTGCAGTGAATGGAAAAGGAAAACTGTTCCCTCATGGCATCTTTTTCCTAAGTTTGTTTTTATATTTTTCAATGTGTGAAACAAACCCCTGTAGGTTTTTAGAATAGTCAGGGCAATATGGTCATTCATATGTAACTTTGACACAGCTCTGATGCATCAAATGATGGCACTGGCTGTAGTCAGATATTTCACTTCATTCACTTTCAGTTTGCTGGAATTAAGTTCATGGTTGCTCAACCTAAAACTTCCCAGGTTTTCATGGAATAAGGTTTTTAAAAGATCCTTCAGGAAATTTTTAAAAATAACTCTCTGTGCTGAAAGCAATTATTGGTTTAGGCCAGAATTTAAAATCAATTTTGTCTAGGTTTAGATTGCTAATTGCTGCTCTGTGTGCTGCTTTCTCCCCAGCCCACTCATGCCCAGTTGCCTTTTCTTGGATGTACTTTGCAGTTTACCCTGGAGCTTAATGTATGTGAATTGCTGCATTTGGCTTGGAAACAGGGTAACTCCAACAGAAAAGGGATGCTTGCAGAGATCTTGGGCTTGAAAATTAACCTTACTTCTCCTACTTCCTATCCAGGTCTATATTAATCTACAAAAGAAACTCTATACTCAAATTCAGAAGCAAAACCTGATGTATCATGTGGCTCAGAACAAGCTTTATCAGTTTCCTCTGTTCCAGCCTGTTACTAGTCTAGAGATCTGGTAAAGTGTTACATGTGTGTATTCCTCCAATTTCACAGATTGCACAGAGAAAATGAGGTTAGGAAGGATAAGGAGAGGTCAGTCTGTCCATCCCTTGCCTGAAGGCAGGACCTGTTCTTCCAGGTCCTGCTTTATCCTTGACAGATGGCTGTCTGACATGTCCTTAAAATTCCCCAGCCGTCGAGATTTGCTTACTTGCTTCGAGGTGTCACTTGTGGAAAGCCAATTAAATCAGCTTCAATGGTCTTATTTTGCCCGTGTTCCATTAGCAATTAGGATCAGTTTTCTTGCTTGTTTCAGGTTTTTTTATATACTTGTTTTTTGCATGTGAATTCTTGTTTTATTCTCTCCTTTCCTGCTCCTCTCCTGATTTGAAATGTGATTTTTCAACATCTGCTTTTAGCCAGTTTGTGTCAGGCCTCTGATGCTCTGCCCACTTGACTGAAGGTAGTATGCAAGTTCCCTAATACTTCAGAAATTTCAATTTCGTGGCAATCTTTGAGAATAAAAAAGGGAGTAGGGCAATTTTTGGAGTGAGTTCTTTTGAATGCATATTTTTGCTGATAAACCTTATATCGGTGCTTTAAGTAAATTCTTTTCTCTTGTCTCTTGAAATGTGATATGAGAAAATAAAACTGCTTCACAAAGTTCTGTGAAAAATTAATGTGTACTGTAATTTAGAAGATGGATCACTGGAGGGCATTTAAATGTTATGTTTTTGTTTTCTGCAAATTTTATTTTAAGGGAAACCAAATACCTAGTAAAGACTGTTTCAGAAATTCAACTAAGTGCTGCTGGTACTAAAAGAATTAAGAGAGGAGAAATGAGGGGCATAGACTGCACAGCCTAATGAGGGGACATAAGCCTAATGATGCAAAATTGCAAATTGCCCAGATTACAAAGCACTGTCCCTTGCATGCAGCTCTGCTTTTAGGGCTCTCCGGAGCTGCAGTGTGGGCTCAGGATTCAGATGTGCTGGCAGCGTGGTGTGCCTGGTGCCAGCCCCAGCAGCCTCAAAGCCTCCGTGGCACTCGGTGGTTTGGTGCCATGTGCTGGCAGAAACCTCTCCAGGCTCTGAACTGCGCTGCTGGAGGAAGTTGCTGTGGGCAAGGTAGGGAATGAACTTGTGGGGTGACAGGAGGGAGGTGATGTGGTGCATTACCAGAGACGCAGGTTCCCTTGCCCAGAACACCCTTGACTTTTTGCTGTTGGAGGCAAACTGGTGCCTAAGTAAGTGATGGTGCAGCTGCAGCTTCCCCAGCATGTGAGGGAGATGCTGCCTGGGCTCCTCCTGGCAGCCAGGGGAGCGTGTGGAGCAGCTGCTGCACTGCAGAGTGAGTGTCCTAAAAGGGCAACGGGGTTTTCATGGGACAGCAAAACCAGAGCCCAGGGTTGCAGATAACAGAAAGGTACAAATGCAGTTTTTTACAGAGGGGCATTTACTTTCTTGCTGCTTGCTCTTCCTGACCCATAAAAGCTGCCAACTGTGGTGTCAAGCTGATAAAATGTTCACGCAGCTCTAGCCAGAGCAATGAACTATAACCAAAAAACCGAGGAATGTTTGGGGTTTTTTTTTTCCTTGGCTTTTGCCGAGAATTCAAGCAAAAGTGTAAAAATGTATTTTTCTCACCGATGCCACTTTCTACTCCTAAAATCTGTCTGTATAATCGTGTCTGTCTTACCTTTGGGATGCTGGTTATTCCTTCTCCTTTAGTTCATACAGGTCAAGGACGAAACACAGCTTCAGTTCTATAATTTTGCAAATAGTGAGATACCTGATAGTCTTGTGCAGCCTGTGTACCTTGGAGATGTGATAACCAGATATTTCTGCTGCTGGTGGCTGATTGCTCATCTGAGTAAACTGGAATAATTCAGGGGAAGTCTTAGGTTTCTTTTTCCTTTAGAATAGAACAAAGCATTTTGCATTGAATGCAAAATCATTTGAGATAAGTGATGAGATTACTCAGTCAAAGCAGAATAAAAACTGGGAGGGATGTAATTCATTGTTTTATTTTTTTCAAGCTGCTGACATGATGTGAGAGTTGCTAATGCAGTCTGAAGTACAAATGATATGCAAAATTCCCTGATAACTACCTGGGAATTCTCATTCCATCAGCAACTTCTATGTTATCATAAATGAGACAGCTTGAAAGGCACTTGTTGCGTTTTGTATTGCATGCAAAAGTCATTTACACTTCAAATGAACTGGCCTAGATCATTTTTGATTTTTTTTTCTGCACAGCTTTCATAAGCAATGGAACAATGCTGAATTACTACTCTATAACATTTAACAATTCAAGAATCGTGGGGTGAGGAGACGTGACAGATAAACACCCTGGTGAAGCTGCTTAGCAGCTGGGATTGTAGAAACTGGGCTTCAGTGAGTCAGATGGGGATGTCTGATCACCTCTGAAAATTGACAAGTGTTCAGATTTTAATTGTAATCTGTTTTTATGTTCTGATGACAGAGCTCAGAGGGTGAATGTGTGTTTGTCTCCTGGGACCCCCAGGCTCAGCCCCAGTGGCTGCTTCCCATCCAGTGTGAATGGTCAGAGGCATGAATTCAGGGGTGAAGCGGAGAGGGAGGATGGGCACGGAGTTTGGTCTTCATCCAGGAGGTGAAATAAACCTGAGGGAGTGTCTCCAAAGCTCCAGGGCTCAATTCTCAGCTGTTGTAAACCAGCAGAGTTCAGTATAACTGAGGCTGAGGATCTGTCCGTGGGACTTTATCTGTGCCTTGTACAACAGATGATTAAGTACAAATGCATGTTGAGGTGATGTGGGCCGTGTGTAAGGATGAAGCAGGAATGTGCCTAAAAGCTTCCTAATCTCCAGTTCGTTCAATTCCTGCTATTTATCTCCCCATCACCATCCCAGTATCTCTGTATTAATCTGGAAGGCTCCCCATGCTGAATATGATGAATGTGCAGAAGTCCAAGAAGGCCTGGAATGCTCATGGCTGCGGTGTTAAAGATAATTATGTGGTGTTTCTAGTCCAGATGCAATCCTGGAAAGCATGAAAACAGCTTTGGGGTGTATGCTCGTGGTGCTAGGAGAGGTCAGCAGGAGGTAGATGCTCACAAACTAATTGGACTTCTGGGATTTTGTTTTAAGGAGCGCCTTCACATAAAACAATGTACGCGCCCAGGATGTGCTGCTCAGTTGTTTCCTAAACTGACAGTCGTTTTAAGATAAGAGATGTTTTTATTTCACTGAAGCCCTTTTCCTCCAAGTCCAAAAGAGCCTGGAAACTATTATCTCGCGGAAAAATACCTTGGGGTATGTGTGTGAAAAAGGTGATGTGTTCTGCAGCGCTGGCAGGGTCACCCTGCGTGCCTCAGCCTCCTTTCTGAATGCTGTTTGTGAAGGAGAAAAACTGGCTTGAAATGCAAAGGATGTGAGTGGCTGTGGGTTTTATCTAACACGGTACAAAGTGGCCCATCGTGAGTTGAGGGAGGTGTTGCTACCTGGGGGAGGCTCTTCATCCTCCCTGTGTGGCTGGAGTGATACGAATGCTGTGTGTTGACTTTTAATGAGTGTTCATCAGCTGTGTGTGTGTGGAGGGCTTTACAGCCTGTCACTGCAGCCTTATCTCAGGCATTAGGGAGAGGAGGCAGCTCCTGTTTGTGGTGCCTGATGTTGGGCAGGGTAAAACACCTCACCCTGTGAGCCTGGAGGGGCCAAGGCTTGTGGGTACTGAAAGGGAGCCCTGCACTGCTCAGAGAATACCAAACAGGGAGTGCCCAAGGACGAGCAAACATAGGAAAATGAAAAGGAATCCTGAGCAGGCAGTAAATACTGTGCTTAGGAGGCTTCTCTTCTCATCCCCTGAATTTATGGCCTCAGTGCCTGCACTTTCCATCTCACATCACTGTTGTTCTGGGCCTGCCTAGGTGGTTGTGTGCTGACTTTTTTCATTGTTTATAATACTTGCATGCCAGGGTAGTACTAACAGGGTTGTGGGACACATTTTAAAGCCCCCAGATTTGCTGCTTTATTTTTTTTTTCCTGTGATGGTGTTACCCATTCCCAGTACTCTGCTGGTCTCTACTTGCCTCTGAAAGGCCCTCGATGATTCCCAGTGCTCTTCCAGAAACACCTGCAGCCTCTGTCCTTGAGATGTCTGGAGACATTTGGGTCTCTTAGGCATAGCTCTGAGTTTTGGGAGCAAAGTGGGGATACAGTGTGGATCCTGCTGCTGGCTTTTATTGGGATTTGTGTTCTGTGGACTTAAATGTGCAAGATCTAATAGTCCAGCCTAAGCTACTTGTCTGGGTGTCCCGTTCAGTGAGTGGGCAGGGGTGGCTGCAGATGCTGTGTCTGTTGAACACCATCTCTCTTCTCACTTTTGGGCATAACCAGTGTGTGGATAAAAATGAGGGGTTTTTTTGTTTGGTTTTTTTTTTTTTTTCCTTTGGATTAACAGCAAATCACTGTTTCTTTGTAAGGTGATGGAGAAGGTTTGAATTTTCCATGCTGAAAATCACCCAGCAGCTGTTTAAATGAAAAATCTGTTTTGTAAGAAAAACAGAACAACTCAAAAATTACCACTAGCTAAAAAGTACTCGCAGCATCTGTTGTTTAACTGTGTCCATGTTGCAATTAACAACAAACTGTAATAACATATCAGCATTCAGCTCCATTAATTTTATTTCCTTTTTTTATATTATTTTATTATGCTTTCAAGTGGCTTCTGCAAAACTACAAAAGATACTAACAATACTTAATAAATGAATAGATAAATATAGAAGCCTGTTATAATTTTGTGCAAAGTCTGTTGATGTATAATTTTTCTTAAATTGTTACAAAATTATAACACAGGAAAAAGTTATTTGAGCAATGATTGACTCACACCTGTTCAGCTACTAAAGCTTAATTGCTCGTGATTTTGTGTTTGAGGGCTCCATATCTCACTCCTGTCACACTGTTCAGTTTGGGATCTCTGTATTATTATTGTCTTATTTTTCGCTAGCACATGGCTACAGATGTGTGTTCTTTGAGTTATTATGGTTCAATATCATATCAGCCCCTGTGTTTAGGTTTAAAGCTGTTTCAAATCAGTGTAAACTGGCCTAAGGCTGGCTGCAATGAGCGATGGAGGCAGCTCCTCACGCACCTTCCAGACCCCTTGCCCTGCTGTGGAAGGACGTGGTTGCAGGCTCACAGGTCTGACTCATCTCTTGCCTCTGGCAGTAATTTAGCTAATTAGCTCAAATATATCACCTGAACTTAGATGAACTCCTGTGTGCAGGTAAAATCTGGGGCTCCCAGTTTTTTGCTCTGCTGACATCAGTGTGTGCCTGGTCTGACTGACTGTAATTTTTCTAATTTGTGAAGCAGAACAGGAGACCCATCCTGTGTCTTCCACTTGCAGACATTTAATTGAATAGTTCAGTCAGCTATTGCTTCTATATATCTGCAGAAGTACCCTGTCCACACAGATGATGTATCAAATGGAGACACTTAAACTGCTGTTCTGGTTTTTGCTTTTTCCTTTTTCCCTTTTTTTTTGTGTACGTGGTGGGAAGATGATACATCATATGTACATGTCTCTGTGTTCCACAGTAGGGAGTGTAAGGTCTGTTTATAAATGCAGCTAATGAAATTGGGGACCGTGTGGCCTCCAACCATTTAAAATAATGGCATGAGCAATCTCACTCCATTACGTTTGAGTGGAAGCAGTTCATGCTAAAGTGCTGGTTCCCTCAGGAGCCAGGGAGCCCTGATTGAATCTTACTTGCAAAATGGCCAGTGAAGATAAGTTTGCAGGGCATATGACAGCTCTGACTCAACAGAAACTGCAGTGCTCAGGGACAGGGCTGCCTTGAGCCTGTTAATGCATTTTTCTTTCTCTTTCACTGCTGTCTTGCGAGCTTTGCAGCAAAGGCAACTGCCCCGTGTTCGTGTTTCCCAGAGGCACCGAGGTGCCGCGGTGCCAGGAGGGTTGTGCTGGGTGATGCTGCTCTGCTCTGCTCTTGGCTGCAGTGGCTTCGGGCTTTCTCCTTCCAGCTCCATGGTCCTGAGCAAATAGTTCCATCAGGAGGGTGGTTCTCCAGAATTAAAAACTCTGTCCTTTCTTCTGGCATACTTTTATCAGAAGACTGATTTAAATTTATGGGAATTTTCTTGACTACCACGAGGTCCTTCTAACAAGGGGGATGACCAGGCCATTAAGCAAGCGACCCTCCTTTTTTTATCCTTTTGTAATGTGTTTCAAAACACAGAAATTTTGAGATGCTTAACAAATGAGTTTTGACACGGGTTGATGAGCTGATGTGTGCTCTGCTGCAATCTGTCTGTCTGGAGCGGTGCCCATCGCTGGCGGGGTGTTGTTTTTGTGAGGAGACAGACAGACCATCCCCTCATGGCCACTTGGCAAGGAGAACTCGCTTTCTCACCACCACTGGTCAGTAGTGTGGGGATGAGAAGCTTGAAAATACGTGATGCTCCTGCCTTTGGCTCGAGATACGCTGGATTCTGAGCCTGCTTTCTGTTCCTGCTGGAAAAGCTCTTGGGGACTATTTCAGCACTCTGGGGGAGTTACTGTGCACCAGCCACCAGCATAATACATCCCTGGTTTTGCAGAGGAAAAATAAAATTGCTCCTGACAAAGGCCTGTAATATTTGAATGTAAATACAGCTGACAGAAGTTGCAGCTGCATGCATATCAGGACAGGGCAGTACTTGACTGTAACCACGAAGACTGAAGTGAACTCAGAATTCAGTAGAACGCTACAGAAATGGGCTTGCAGGGTACCGGCCTGTATCAAGAGCAAACAGGACTTCTGCAAGACAAATAACAATTCCCAAATGCTTATCTAGCACAAACACATTGAGCAAAATAAACTTGACTCTTGCGAGTGAACATTTCACGCTGATGAGAAAACTTGGTGACGTCTTCAGTGATGGAAAATAACCGGAAAAGGGGAAATTTCAGAGGGAGAGAAGAGTAGAGTTGGAGATGCAAATCTAAAAGAGAGGCAAAGCACCTGCAGCTTCTTCCAGACTCCCTTCACCCCTGTTCCATCCCTGAGTGGTTGTGGGATTGTGGACAAGGGCTCAGGTGATGTGGGGAGCAGCTGAATGGAGCAGCAAGGTGCATCTGCTGGACCTGCATCCCCCTGGACACAGTGGATCACCCTGCTCTGTCTTGTCACTGTGCTTGCTAACTTTGTATTTTCTGTAGTGACATTGTGCAAGGCAGGCTCAGCCTTTGGAGAAGCTCTGGCTGTTATTATATATATCTCCAGAAATAACCCTCTGCACATCCAGGATCAATCTGAGACTGCCTTTCATGTGCGGCTTTTCCCAGCCTTCCCACAGTTTTACAGGCATATAATAATTTTACCAAAAGAAACATTGCAAATGCAAGGAATCCAGAGTTAAGCTTAAGTACATCATAAACCTCAATGAGAGGGTTATTTTGCTGTACTGTTCTATCATATTGGGGAATTAATTTATCAGAAGTGCAAGAGGAGGTTGGTGCTTCTCTCTCCCACGTAGCTTAGAAGTGTATGGGTGAATGTAATGGTACTTCTCAATTTCCTGGAATTGGAGTGTGATGGGGTTTTCTGAGAATACTGAAGGACTCCCACTTCTGTGTGTTTTATTGAAAATGGTGTGTGAACAATGTCCCACAAACATGGTTTGAAGAGCCTTGTGTTTCATTGCTGAGCTTGAAGCTTTCAGCCTTGAGATTCCCTTTGCAAGTTTGTGAAGGGAGAAGGAACACCTGGAAAAACCTGTGATGTTCTGAATGTAGGGGTTGTAATTTATTTTTTCAGTTAGCCTGGCACTCTCACTGGGGTAAAACCAAAAACCATGATGGCACATGTCACGTGTTGGTGTGTAGACAATATTACATTTGAATGCCATTTGAAAAATGTGATGGTTCTAGTGCATATTTGCAAATTATCTCATGCTTTTATAATTAGCTTTGCCTAGATAAAATGTAATAAAATACAATGTTTGTCCTCGTGTGAAACAGTTGATTAATTTAATCACAGCTGTGATTAGAAGAGCTCATTTTGCTTCTGAGTTTCTTTCCAGTTTAGTTTCTTTTGCCTTTGAAGATGAGATTGCTGCTGATTTGGGGGATCACTTGGAATTCCTGTCTCGTAAGAGGCAGGGCAGAACACTGAGTAGTACAAAGACTCTTGAAGCTGTGATTCACCCTCTCAGATCATGTTAGGATTTGGATTTCAGTGGTGTTAAGGACAAGAATTATGCACAAAATACATTTCTGAACTGGTTCTAAGTTTGGTGTGGCTTGAATCTGAGCTTTGGATTCAAACCTGCTCGAACTAATAAGTTTTGAGTTATTAATAACTTTATTTTACTAATAATTTTTAAAGAGATGGAAATATAATCCAGTATCCATATAATCTGCTACTGGCAGTTTGAATATTTGTAATATTTAGCACACCAGGACTGCAAATGAACTTGGGAGTTAGGAGTGAAAAAAGTAGTGTTTCTGTGTTTCTTCTCTCAGCTGGGCAGGAAATTCCCCCAATAACCCCATGAATTTAGGTGTTAAGCTGAGATCAGATCCCAAGGCTTTCACCTTTTCTGTTTGTGTAAGGGCTTCATTTTGACCTGATGGAAAGGTCATAAATCAGGGCAGCAGTTTCCCATCAGTGTCTTTCAGGTGGACTCACCTTTCACTCTGTCGTGTTCTGTGGTTCCCTCCCATTTCACAGTGCTTGGTTTCCGATCTTCCCTCTGTCCTTCCTTTGCAACCATCTACTTTATTTTAATCTTCTTGACAGACCCCTCTTATCTGTTCTTGCCAAGCTCCATTTAACCAGGTCTGCCTTGAGCAGATTTGTCTTTCTGCCTTCCGATTTCTCTGCAGGGCACGCCGTGAGCGGGCCCCACGCTCCCATCAAAATGTAATTTTTTGATGATTTTAGGCTCTTGCATCTGCAGTTTCTCTTCTCCTGGGAATATAAAACCTGGACCCGGCCATGGGTGGGAAGCTCTGTTGTTTCTCAGTCTTCCACTCTTCCTCCAAACCCAGTCCTGGCCTCTGCCAGTCTCAGACCTCCTCTGTTGTAGCAAAAAAACCCCCCCAAAAACCAAACACCCGCAAAAAGCTGTGCCTTGTGCCTCCTACTGGTTTTGTCCCATTTGTTTCAAAGGCTAGGCTGGCCACTGGCTCTGTTTGAGTAGTAGAAAATGATTTTGTAGCAGTGAATTATTGTGGGGCTGGTGGCCAGCAGCCTCTGTCTGAAGCCTCTTTTTTGGAGCATGTGAAGATTTATGGGCAGCTCCAGCGAGTGCTGAGCACGCTGTTGTGTGTTGGGCCAGCTCACTGCGCTGCACGTGGGAGCATCTGAGCTTAAGATCTTTTTTAGTAACTGAAATATATTCCTTGGGGAGCCTGAAGTGGTCCAGATGTTGGGTTGGTTGTTGGGGGTTTTTTTATTTGGTTGTTGGGGGTTTTTTTAAGCATCCAAAAATACCATATACCAAAAAGGATATATGAAATTCAGAGCATTTACATTTTCTTTCTCTCATTTTTTTAAATTCAAAATTAGAGGGAAGAGACTGTTTAATTTTCTTTTCTCCCTTGTGGCTGAATCTTTCACAGCAAAGAATTGCATTTTTCTCTCCTAATTCTCCTCATTTCGCATATACCTTTGAGTGATAATTTCCATCCTTTCTTGATAAATAAAGAATTTTCATTTCAGGACACATTTGAATGCTATTTTAAAATAAAATTGGTTTTCCATCTTTATGTAATTAAATTGTGGGGTCAGAAGGAAATTGTATTGGAATTACAAACCTGGTGTTATTTCCTCTTTTTGTGTATGTACTTAAAAAACAAACCAAAGCAAAACCACTAATAGAATATGCCTGGAAAGGAAGCTGTAGTGTCTGATGCAGCAAGGGACAAAGACTTATTTTTTCTTCTGTCAACAGAGGGAGGTTGCAATTAGACTCTGGCACTGAAGTTGCCTTGTGTAATATAGATTTTGAAATTTTCAGTGTGATTCTTCACTTTTTAATAAGCAGAGAAGTGCATGAAAACTTTCACAAATTAGCATCACTATCCAGTGACGTCTGTAGGTGTGAAGAGGGAAGAGAACCTCATGAGAGTAGGATGATTAATTGGGTAAAACACTGTATCAGGAAAAAAAATTGACATGGAGTCCTGTTTAAAGCATGTCTCAACTGGTTGTATCCACACTTTATTTATTATGTTTAATACTGTTGTAATCCATTAAAGGGTATAAAATGGGCTGCTCTTCAGTTCAAGGTGTATTCTAGTAGCTGGTTTTTTTATTAGCATAAATATTAGCTGAGGGAGCAAGCGTGCTTTTAATTTCTCTTCATTCCAAAGTCTGTAATTAGCTGAAGTTTATCCTTTGCTAAGGGGAAAATACTGCATTTGGGCTTTTGTTTCCCTTCTTCATTGCCCAGCATTTGGCCAGAGCAGCGTGTTGTGGTCCAGCAGCAGTGGGGTGTTTTGCACGTGTCATATTTTGCATATTCAGAGCTCTCTAGAAATAATGCCAGCCTTTTGCCTCAGCGTGACCAGATAATGGGCTGGTCCAGTATAGTTAAATGTGCTTCCATCTATTATGAATGTGAGCTTTTTGTTTCTCCAGTTTCCCCTCAAAAAAACCCAACAAAAAGATCTGGTTTTGTGTGTTTTGACAGCACAAACTTGCTGAGGTGCTTTGGGTCAGTCCACAGGCTCGTTCCTTCCCATGCAGTGCAGTGACTGTCCTGACTTTGGGTTGCTTGAGATACCTGCCTGTTCTGAGTTTTACTGCATCTTCTTTTCCTGGACCCCGAAAAATGGAGACTTTAAAATCATTTCACCTTCACAACTTGTAAATTACATTAGGTTTGGTCTCTGAGCTAGCACTGGACCTCGTTAGGCGTGTGATTTGAACGCATTTTGTGTGTGGAAACACGCCAAAAAATCTTGAAGAAAAGTTTTTGCTTCCTGCAATTCAAATAATAGTGAGTATTTTGTGGATCCTGTTGGCTCAGTGTAAGGCAACAGCCTGGCCCTCAGCCTGCAGACTGAGGTACCCGTTGTGTATGGGCTGTTCTGAGCCTGTCACAGACAGAGGCTCACTGCAATTAAAGTCCCAAATGTTTAATGAGATGGCGGCAGATAATATTGTCTGGCATTTTAGATAATACTCAAGATGCTGAAAAGCTTCAAGAGGAATTAAGGGGAAAGGATGGGCTGTTCCTGTTGAGGACAGAGTGATTGGTGAGGGGATGCAGCTGCATCCCAGCAGGGTGGGTACCAGTCCTTTCCTCGCCCTGCCTGGCATTGCTTGGACCAAATGCCTGGGAGAGTGGCACATCACAGCCACCTGCAAAAGTGACACGACTGCGATTCTCTGCCTCCTGGGGATGCGTGAGAATAAAGCTGATGGTGATGAGGTGCTTATGGTACAGCAGAAACAGAGCCAAACAAGGCTCTTGAGACAGGGAGGTGGGAGGGGGCTGGGAGCAGAGCCTGGAAAGTGACTTTTTTTTTTTGTAAGCAGCTGAAATTTGCATGTAGGAAGTTTGTACCCACACAACGAGATTAAAATTGCTGCCTGTCTCATCTGACGAAGTTGTTCCTGCTCCTTCAGCACTGCCTTGTGTCTGTCTCAGAGGGAAATCAAGCACTGAATTTTGCCAACTGCCTCATGCCGCCGCTGGTTCCTCCAGCCGCCACCTCGGCCCTGCAGAGGAGCCAATCTTTCTCCGTGAGAAATCTGAGTGTTAATAATTTCTGGCAAGTGTTGTGCTGAGGCAGACAATTCTCTAATGCCAGCCAGGCATGTTGAGGAGTTACACTGGACAGGGCAAGGAAAACACTTCATTCATGTTTGAAATCCTCGCCTCTCCGCAGCCTCCCGGGGCATCCGTGTGAGCCTGGGCAGATCCATTTGACACGGATGCTTTCCCTTGGAAATGCTTCTGGTGATGGTCTGGTGTGCAGTGGTGGCTGCTGTTTTATGTGAGAATACTGCCTGGCTTGAGTTTTTTGTTTTTTTTTAATTTTTCCCACCTTTTATAAGGTGAATGAAAGTGGTAAAGATATCCAGATTTAACCTTGCCTCGTGATGGGGTACCTGGTTCCTTAATGTCACTTGGTCAGTGGGAGCTGTGGGCCAGATGTATTCAATTGGTGTTTATTTGCTAAGTGTAAGCCTGGTTAGTTATTTTATTGTCAGTTTTATTTGAAATTAGACCTTCCCTTCCCCCCTGCCCTTAGTATTTCTACCTGTTGTTTTTCTCCACAACGTTTTTAAGCTGTTTTGCAAATAGATGTTAGAAATTGGGTTGACAGGGGAAAAAAATGATTTATGATGAAGGAAAAGTTTTGACTGTGTTTTCAGTGCTGTTTTATTTAAAAGTCATTGGGGAAAAGAAAAGCAAGGTGGGCTAAAAATTCCAGCATTTCCTTGTGATATTTTTCAATTTAGAAAAAAAGGATGGTTTATAACTAAGTCTCACTTGGAATTGCTGGTGCTTGCCTGATCTCCAGGGGGATTTCTCGAGTGTGGTTGTCCATGCTACATCAGGATCTCTCTTCCTTGACAGACACGAGATGTGTGAGAAATTAGTGTCTGTGCCAGGAGAATGTCATTAACTACACTGCTTGCATGTGGGAAGACCTTTTTCTGTTCTTTAGGATGACATCTTAGAGCTCTACCCTATTGATTCACCTCTTAAGTCTGAGCTACTGTGGGGTCAGCAGGTGTGTGTGGGCTTGGGGATAACGAGCTGCTCTATCCCACTTAATCCACAGTAGCTGACCGTGGGTAAATATGAGGTAGCTCAAGGCTGCTTGACTTAGGTTTAGGAAAATATTTATAATCACAAGTATCTTTTTAATATCAACATTTTCTAGGCCAGGTAGCTTCAAGGGTTTGTGGAACTGTTTTAGATCTCCATTTTATTGTGTAAGTAGGATATAAACACCAAATCAAGTGTCTTTTAGTCTTTATGTTCCCAGTGCAAGGGATATTTTTGTGATAGATATTCTTAAAGATTGTTGAAAGCAACAGAATAGTTCTGTTTTTAAAATATAACATATTCCATGCAAGAAGAGATCAACACAGTGCTGTTTAATGCCATGTAAATATTTGTATATAAATAGAATAATCCTTTTTTAAACAAATAACTCCGAGGAGAGTAGATTTCCTTTGTGCAAAGATTGTGCATGTAATAGTTTTCACCTACCAGTTTAGCAGTGCATTCAGATTGTAATTTTATTTGCCCGAATTGTACCGGGGACAATGGCAGAGGAAGCTGCCAGCACTGCTCACTACACAAAAACAGCAGTTCAAACACTCACAGGTATTTTGCTAGTGACACTTTCTCTGTCTTCCCTTTCTCTTTCTAATGGATCTCTGATTGAAATTATTGTCCAGTTTTCAGAAGGACTGAACAGTGTGTGGCAGTTCACGCTTCACTAAGAGGTTTCTAATGAAGTTAGAAAAGCTGTAAAGTGAGATCAAATTTCACTAAGCACATTAATATTATTTCACTGCTAAATTCATTTTTTTAAATAATGAGATGTCTAGATGCACTGCACTCTAAAATGGATGCCCTTTAGATATCTAGAATGAAATAGCATTTGCGTTTAATGATACTTAGTTTTTATTTCCCTCTTTTTATTTAGAACAAGTGAAAGTGACACATTGCTGTAATATTTCCAGATTGCTACATCATTCTTATAAGGTGGGAGGGTGCTTTGTATTTCCCCTGGCAGTCCTGAAAAAACATTGTTAATGACTTAAATTAGAAATAATTTTTCCTAAACACCTGTAGGAGTAAATCTGTGCAGCAGAGGCACTTTTAGAGATCAGGATCCAGCTTTCTGCATGAAGTTCCCCCATGCCCAAGCAGGATAATGGAAGTGATTGATGTCTGAGCCGAGTTGTTTGGGTTTTTTTATTCTTCTCCTACCTGTAATTTCCTCTTGCTCTCACCTTATGCCATATGAGGTGCCAGTGAAACAGCTGTCCTAGGATCTAATACGAGATATTTTCTCAGCATATGGTGGGAGTCTTAACTTGGGGTGTGCCTTGAATACCAACAGCTTTTGCTGCAGCTGTGGCATAGAGGTGTTGGGATGACTGCTGGGCAAACACCGAGTGCTGCTGGAGGGAGACGCAGTGGGGCATATCCCAAAGGCAAAATCCACTTGCTGGGATGCTTCTCCTCCTCCAAACCAAGATGATTCCTTAAATCCGTTCATTTATTTTTATCGGTATTAAAGAACAGCTGTTAGCACTGAAGATCAGGTCTGTAACATGAGCTTTGAAACAATTCACATCCTGAAAATGAGGTGTGAGCTGGAGCTGGTAGATCAAAGGCCAGCAGTGAGGGCTGGTGAGGGGCAGAGCCAGCAGGACATGCACAGGGACACGGCTCCATCAGCTGGTTGTAAATTAAGGGAATTATTGTTTAGTTAGAGAGTCTCAGTGCTGTAGTGTTTCTTCTTAAATCCTGGTGCCCAGCATAACAATACTTCTGCTTGATGTATGGAAAGAATTTACATGAATATCCAAACAAAGCGACTACTTGGAGAGCACTTAAGTGAGCAAAATAAAGAGCCTCAAGTGGAACATCACTGAAAGTTCGTACGGAAGGGACAAAAGGTTGGTGAGGAGCTGAAAGATATGACACCCAAACATTTCAGTAATATTCAATGACTTCACTTTTTGGCCAGTTATGGGGTCACTTTTAGTTATTTGGAGCCCACAGTCAGCGATTCCCCTGTCTCTGAGGGGCAGGAATGTGTGCTTGGCTGATTCTCCTCATGCATCTTGAAGGAAGTGAATGGTTCCAGTGCTGCTCTGCTGGGCTTTGGTGTGAAAGCTGCTTCATTTCCTTACAAGATTTATGTGCTGCCTTCAGAAACACATGGGTGGCTTCTTGCTGAAGTTCCTGCTTCTACACTTCCTAGGTGGTAGAAATCCACATGGATTTGTTACCTTCAGTGGGGTGATGTAATTAAGGTGAGCTGAGATCTAGCCCTTAGGAAATTCTCAATATTTTAAGCTAATTTGAGCATAACTTTAAAGGCAGTCATAGATGAAGTTAAATTCCTGCTTTAGGAGTGGTTATTATTGTTCATGTTACTCCCATATTCTTGTATTCCACTTGGACATGAGTAAGCACAGCAGAATGAATCCCACAATGTTGATTGTTTCTGGAAAGGGATGCTGTACATTGACTAAGAAAATACTGAATTATTAAGTAGTTATCTAAATATGTTGCCTGTCAGAATAAAATTAAGGGGATGGTAGATGCAATTGTCATACTGAGGCTAAGACCTGAGATTTTTGGATGGAATAGAGATTATTTTTATGTAGAACACAACAGCAAGACTATGAAATGCTTCTGTTCTGTGAAACCCTTGCTGAAGTCACCAGAATTGGTGTTGATTTGTATGGGAATGGTTCTTTATCTTGCACTGAGATTTTTTCACCAGAAATAATCTAAGTTTTACCTCAAGCATGATGCTCAAAAAAATCTTTCTAATTTGCAAAGGCCAGCCCGTGAAAGACTTTTATTTTTGTATATTATTTAAAAGATGGGAATAAGCATATTTTAAAGATGAGGATAAATAATCTTCTATAAAATGCATATGTTAGAGGCTACAGAGGGTTGGGAATGGAGGCTTTCAGCCTGTCTGTGTCGTAAGATATCTGCCTCTGATTAGCAGAACCAAACTCGTCGGTGGCTATTAAGGCTCTGGATGCCCTTTAGTGCCTACTGGAATTGCCATTTTGCTGGCCATACATTCTGTGGTGCCTCGGGACCGTTGCTCATTTGCTCCCATTAATGCACAATTTCCATTCTGCCTCTCCTTTAACCTCACATCGAGTTGTTAACGGGATTGCCTGGCAAGGTGCTGTGTGGTGTTTGGAACTGCTCCTGGTTCTACTGGGAACCTCGGCTGCCTGGCAGAGGTGCTGCTGAGATAACAGCCAGAGATTAACCAGAACTCATTTCTTTGCAAGGCTTAAGGTGAAAAATAAGTTTTTCTTCAGATCAGAGGCAAGAACTGTTTTCAGGTTCCATTTGTCTTTGTTTTGTACATAGGACCTGCTGTCTTCTGGGATAACAAGGGCATTTTCATCCGGCTTCTTCCTTCTGCTGGTGTCTGTTTCCTTCATGGGACCCTTTCTGGTTCGGGCAGGGGTCCTTGGTACTCGTTTGTGATGTGCCACAGGGAGGATGGTGTAGCTGGGAGATGGGGGACACGTGGTGGCTGTTGTGGGATGGTGGGGTGGGCATTGCTGCTCCTCAGGGTCCAGGCTCAGCCCACTGGAGCTTTGCATTCCAGCCCTGACCCCCCAGGGGAGAGCTTGCAGCTGACAGCCACGTTATTTTAAAAGCATGACTCTCTCCCATCCCCTTGCCATGGAATGCTGCTATTCAGGGTGCTTCATGCACTGCTGTAATTATATCAAAGCGTAGATATTTGGTGGTAGGGAACAGCATCTGCAAATTCTCATTTGTTTAATGACAGAATGTTGGAAGGGGCTGACAGTGCCATGCTAATCGTTGTGTGTGCTTAATAAAAGCGGCTGTGTGGTACGTGTCAACTGAACATGAAAATCATATCGTTAAACATGGATCTGTGCAAGCTGCTAACTGCTTTTGATCAATTCATATAAACATGATGCGTCCCTTAATTGTATTAAATTTAAGCAAATTTAACAATTAATCTTCATTTAATTAGCACTGCGGTTTTGACAGCCTATCATTTAGTGGTTGTTGTAGACTCTTTTAAGCAGTCAAACCAAATGCTTGTGATTTATTTATCTATATATTTATGTATTTATTTATTTAATTTCACTGCTTTTAGAGAGGACATGTTTTGGGGCAGCACCTTATAAGGTAAAGGCTGGATAAATCACTTGAAGTATATGTGCAGCTAAAATACTGCCCTGACCAGCTGATCTGGCTTTGAAAGCATCGTGCTGCATTGCAAGCACACAAGAATCTTTAGTTTTATTCTTTGAAACTTGTTGTTCACAGAGACTGTCTGGCAAACAAGCCCATTCCTACTGCTTAGGGAGCAAGTGCAGAGCTGCAGAGTTGAAGAAAGCTGTATTAATCCCACCTCTGGTCCTTCAGTCTCATTGATTTTTGACATGGCTACTGGAAAACCACTGGCTTTTTCTTAATTCACTGTTCTTCTTTTTGTTTTAATTTTTTTTTCCTTTTTTCTTTTTTTTTTTGTGATCAGCTAAGGCTGAAACTCTGTGGGAAGGATTTAGTGAATATTAAAGAAACAGTAATTTAAATTACAGGGAAAAGGTTATAAATCACTGTGCTTGGTACTCATTCTAAACTTGATCTCATTTAGAGACTTTTTTCCATGTTGACAGAATTAAAATATTAATTTGGTTTTCAATGATTCTCTTTCAGCTGCACTTTATGGTTCTGCCTTAGGTTTTTATAGATTTTGTCACTTTAAAAATTGTACCACTAAGTGCAAGGTTTTAATTATCTGATTTGCTTTTCCATTTAAACTTCCAGGATGATTTTCATCTAAAGATCGTATCTGCTGTGTATTTGATTATTGGATGTAAATCAATCACATGGAGATATTTAGATATTTGTGTTGTCTGTCACATGCATTGGAAAATGACACTCAGAAATTAATGTGTGCTGCTGATTTGGAGTTATCCCATTCGGATGCAGCTCAGGAAAGTAAATCCTCTCTGGGTGCACCACTGCTCCGTGGGCACGGAACTGGGCTGGGAATGGAGAGCAACTTGAGGCAAAATTAGCTCCATTAAAGTTAAAAAAGTTACATAGGATAAATTATTTCCAGATCTTAAATCTCCAAAAATAAAAGCATGTTCCCAATTTGTACCTCATTGTGATGAGACATAGATGATTTTAGGAAAGGAAGCAGGATTATCCTTCTCAAAGACGAATCCCTCAGGAAATACACTGTGTACGTATTTCCTTGTAAACTCTTCAATCTCTGCATTCCCAATGATTCAAAAAATCAAAATATGAACCTCTATGGTACGATTTTGCAGTGATCAGCCCTTTGGTCCTTTACAGCCACAAGTAATCTATTGCTGTGTAGAAACTGGACATTTCTCCAGCTGGTGCCACAACTTCCAGTCTTCCCAAAAATTAAATTATTCCTTGAACTCTTAAGTGTGATGTAAATCTCTAAAGAAGTCTGGTTCTTCTCTGTGGCAAACAAATGGGATGTCTCCACAAAGGAGATGCCCCTGCAGCATCTGCTGCAGTGATTGCGAAGTGGTGGTTGATAAATTCTCTTCACATTTTAGGTTGGTTTATGCTGTTTTAATGTCTTGCAAAGCTTTTTACTCCAGCCTAGATAGAAAACGAAACATTGCCAGTTGCATGTGATGTAACAGTTGTTGGTGATCTGCATTTGATGTCAGAGGCCAGCAGAGTCTGTGGAGATGGGAAATGGGGAGAGAAGAGGTGAGGTACAGGACAATGACATCATTTTTAGCTTAATAAAACACTGGCTGTAAAGATTTCACCCCCAGGCTTCTCTGCCTTGGAGGATTCTGTGTGCCCGGGGTGCATGCCCAGGGTCTGAAATACAGACTTGGCTCCTGTGTCCCTGATACTAATTCCACACATAATGAGAACTTCTTAATTAGACCTGTTCCACAGGAGCACTTACTCTCCACTTATGCAATGAATTTTCTGTAAGTAAAAGTGTAGTACAATAATTGTGATGCATGATGGGCGTGTTTAGATAACCCTCCTATTATTTTAGGAAGTGCAGTACTTCAAAGAAAACTTATCCCAAGGTGTCCCTTAAACTTTTCTTTTGTATTACCCTCTGGATTACTCTCCTATCTTCTTCCTTTGATATGTTAATTCAGTCATTTTTTCTACCAGGGCTCATTGCTCCTGCTTTTTTCTTCTTTTTTAAACTGTAATTTAATTTTGTGGAGAGTTAATGCTTATCAGTCTTGTTTTACTAGTTGACAATTTCTGGGACCATTTTTCTTCTTTGAAATGAAAGTCTGCGTACTGTTCTGCCTGACTTTTGTGTTTACTAATCCGTGTTACTATTTTTCAACAGATTCTCCTTGTTACTGTTTGTTCTTTTTGAAACAGCAGCACTAATTTTTTTCTTAGTTTTAGTTTGAGCTGTTTGGATCTCACAATGCTTTAGCATAATTAAGAAACATCTATCAAAGCTGCTGACTGAAAGGTTTTGTCAGTCTCTCTTCCACACACATACTCGTCAACTTCAAAACTTTAACCAAGAGTAGTCAAATTTGCCTGCAATTCATGAAAACTTGTCTCTTGTGGGAAACAAATGCTTGGATTTGAAGCAAACTAAGCCTCAAGCACTGGGAGCTTCTGTTTCTTGGCCAAAAGCTTCACCTGTCAGTTTTCAGGAAAGCTTGTACAGCATATGAGATTTGACTTGTTTTCCGTCAGCTACACAGCAAATGGTAATGAATTAATTTACAACTCATTATTTAAGCCCTTTGAGCAATAGCTTTAAATATCTATTTGCTGTTGTCTCAAAAATTAAGCACCCAGCTCTGCCACCCACGCGCAGTCCGTATGATGCAGATTCTGCAGGGCTGCAGTTTGCTCACACTGAATTGTAAAAATCTAATTCTTTATCCCTTTCTTACTCAGCATAAAGCCGATAAACCAGTTTTGTTGTTTGTGCTTCAAATTTAGCAAAAGTCATATGGTTTAGCAGGAGCTTAATTATATTTACTGATGAGTTCAGCCAGCTCTTCCAGTGGGTTTTTTCCCCTGATGGCACTGCAGAAATGTGCAGGCAGTGCAGCTGAAAATATCCCTGCTCAGTTCCTTCCCAGCAGACAGCGGTGCCCTTATAATTCCAATGGCGCTGATGCACTAAGATGGGAGAGCTTCAGCCACCAAGGAAGAGGGGAGGAGGAAAAGCCCAGGTTTAGAAGTTCATTGACATGTGGCCCTTCATGTCACTGCAGTGATCTCAGTGAGATGCTGGTATTTGGGGACTGGGAGGGTTTGCGTGGTCACAGTGGGGGCTGAAGTGGAGCATATTAAATTAGATTTAATGGATACCAGTCCTAGACTCCCAACAGCATGGAGTCACCTCCCTTGGCTCTCTGTGGGTTTGCTTTCATGGTATAGGTGGCATTTACCTCGTTCTTTATTATTTTACTCATTTTGATCTTTGCTGTGAGGGTGATGAGGCCCTGGCACAGCGTGTCCAGAGAAGCTGTGGCTGCCCCATCCCTGGAAGTGTCCTAGGCCAGGTTGGACAGGGCTTGGAGCAACCTGGGATAGTGGAAGGTGTCCCTGCCCATGGCAGGAACGTTGGAATGAGGTGATCCTAAGATCCTTTCCAACCCAAACCATTCTGGAGTTCTGATTCTCTAATGCTGATGTTTTTAACAATACTTTTCAGCTTGTTAGAACTGTGCTGTGTCTTTGCCTCTGGGCACTTGAATAGCAATTAACAGTATCAGTACATAATGAGATACTCTCTATATGTTGAAATAGAAAGTCCTTCTTTTCCGTTTATGTGTCTAGAGAACACCAAATGAAATTCAAACCTCTTGGATGACTGTTTTTTTCCCCCAGTCTTGTGCTTTTTCTTGGTGTTTGTGAATCTTGGTATCCAGGAATTATCACTCTTGCTGATGGAATTAGGTGTCTGTGGTCCATCAGCACAGAAATCTTCACTGAGTACCTCTTTGTAAGACTGGCTCACCATCAGAAGCTAAAGTTGGACAAGCCCTGAGCTTTGGGAATATCTTCACCTCTCTGAACTGCATCCTTTTGGCTGGAGCTAGATCCAAGAGCCAGCTGCACTCAAAGGCAGGCAAAGTTTGCATCTGGAGATGGATTTCAAGTCTTATCTATGCTTGATTTTTTCCCAGCTCCTCTGTGAGCTCCCCTGTACCACTGTGCAGTTGCTCTGACAGGCAAGACAGAGATTTTGTAATTAGGAGCCTTCCATCATATGGTGTCCCTGCTGCGTTTCATCGCCAGCTGTCTTCCCGGGGCTGAGGAAGCTTTGCTTTTACCATGCTTCACACAGCATTAAACTGTGTAGAAAAGGCTAAATATTGTAGGCCAGATGCTGCTTTCCCTTTGCCTTTTGTCAGCCTAGAGAATAATTTCACTCCTGGGATGGCACTTTGCTCCTGGTAACTGGTGCCTGACTGCAAGAGGCTCCTGTTCCTCCTCAGTCCTCCTTGTCCCCTGGCCCAGGGAGGACCTTTGGCAGAGGATTATTTCCATTGCGAGCTGGTTGTGTGGGGACCACCTTTCCTTTTTCATTTTGGGAGTTTTTGGTGGGCTTCACTCCAGTTGCATCACAAAGGCAAGCAGAATATATAGTGTTTTTTCTTTTATTTTTCTCTCATATATCTATTTTTTAAGAAATCCTTAAAACAGGAATGGCAGTGACACCTGTTAATATGACTGGAGCTAACCTCTCTAGTTACTTATCTAATGAAACTGAAATTTTCTGCAGTATCCACAACACCAAGAATCATTCTTTGAACTCCTCCCCATTTCCTTCTCCATTTCTGTTTGGAAGTGCTCCTTATCCGTTTTTATCCTGCGAGGGAGGAATTTTTTGAGCCTGAAATGAAGAAGCAGCCCCTAAGGGGACTTTAATACAGAGAGGTTACAACTCAGACAATAATTTGGGTCAATTTAAATGGCATGTGGGTGTGGGTTTAAATAAATAGCTTTAACCTTTAGCTTACTGATGGAACTGAAAATAGATACAGGGTTGGGCATATTGGAAGAAATGTGCCATTGCTGCCAGCATTACTTTGAATAAATAGATCTCTCTTCAGGGCTGTCAAACCAGCACCTTTGCCAGTAAGAAGCAAAAAGATATTTTTTCTTTTTCCTTTTCTGTTTTTTAACCAGCAGCCAAGTCTAAAAGAAGCTCTTACCTTTTTTTTTTTTTTTTTTTTTGGTTTTTTTTTTCTCTGGCTGCACTTTTTAACCAGCAGCCAAGTCTAAAAGAAGCTCTTACCTTTTTTTTTTTTTTTTTGTGGTTTTGTATTCCCAGGCCTGCACTTTGCAATTTTCTTATATCACCTAGACTGTCAATAACATTCATAGACCTTTGTGGCTATTTAATTGCCCAGTTACACCTGTGTGTAGACTTTCCCTAACCAGTTATATCCTAAAGGCAGGAATTAGAGCATGTGTTGATCTTAGTCAATGTTTGCTGTGTTTCAGCCAGGAGCCCTGTGAGCTGCTTTTCCCCCACCTATTATTTGTGGCTCAAGAACTAGAGGAGAGCTCATGGAATTATTTGCTTGGTTTAGAGGCCAAAAGGTGGTGGACCTGCTCTAGCTTGATAATAGTCCTTTCTAGGCTGAGCTTTATCACTGCTGCCTGGATAGTAGATGTGGAGTAGATACAAGCCCCTCTACTTTGCATCTGCAGGAGGAGAGTAGAATTATGAGCAGAATTCTTCTACAAATGTGTATCTGGTGAAGAAATACGAACTTCATTGTTATGTTAAGCTCATGCCAATATGAAAATCTGATCCAAAGTATTGTAATGTGGCAGCTACTCAGTCGTCTGCAAGGAGTTGATTTAAAGTCAGAATTTGCAGGCAGTTGGTGGGAGGGGAAGAACAAGTTGCTTTATCTGAGGGGACTGAAAAACTTTTTTGAAACTCAAATGAAACAAAGAAACCCACAAAGCAAATGTCATGGAATCATTTTCGTAATGTATCAAAGCTGATGGGTGATATTTTGGCACTAAATAGCTGTGTTCTAAGGGTTTGTTGCATCCTTCAGCCCTAACCCAGTCAAACAGCTGAGTGCCCTCGCTCTTCCAAGCTGGAGCTGCATTTTCTTTGCAAAGATCAGTGGCATTAACAGCAGTGCAGGTCTCCCACCTTCCGTAAGGATGAGGCTCAGCAGCGTGGGAATTGCCTCGGTAAATAAGGTGCTGATAAAGAACTACCAACTTTAGATCTTGTAAAGGCAGCGAGGTTTCTTGGAGGAGGGCAAAGCTATTTTCAGCTGCTGATTCGCTCGTGTAGCATAAATGTAGGCATGATGAAATACGCAGATAATGTTTCATAGTAACCATCTGATTGCTAATAATGGTGAAGAAAAATAGAGTCGTAAGTTTGGCGTGGGCTGCAGTTTTAGCACCATTTCCTTCTGCAGGTTGTTACTACTGGCTGTACCTGCTGAGTAGCAGATACAAAGTGTGCCAAGGACAAATAAATTCATTTTCACCTTTTATGCTTTGCTACCTCACTACAAACAGGTCCCAGCTGTGTGTTCTGTGTACTGCAGTGTCGGCCCTGCGTAACTGCGTCACACCACGGAGTACCACGCTCTGTGGGAAGGTGTTTCAGCATACATTCCCATAATAAAACACCGTAAATTTGCTTATGCAGAACAGATTGGGAGTGATTCACTAATGTGTGAGCAAATTTTGCAAGGAACCTCTCTTGGAAGAGCAGCACAATTGGTCATGAGGTTGTGATTTCATGTTTTGTGGGCGTGGGACGAGCTGTGGAGTTGCCGAGGCTGGGGGACAAACAGCAGCAAGGTGCCACCAAAGGACAAAAGCTCAAGAGCTGAAGTCCAGAGGGTTGGACCTGATTTCACAGCAGTGAGACCATTCAACATCAATGGTAAGGACTTGAAAGAGAGATGCTTGAGAGAGGTAGAGAAATTCTTCCTTTTCAGGTTATCTGCCAACTCTCTGGTGAATCAAGATGAGGAAGAAAACAGCCCAGGTGGTTTAGCTGTTGTGTAACTGTTTGCAAAGGTTTCTCAAACCGTTCCCTGGAGCATCTGCTTTTGCTGCTGTCTGATTCAGGTTTATGGTCTAAACAGAGCACTTGTCTGATCTGCTATGGCAAATTCCAAATTCTGAACATCATACAGAATAATCCATAAGTAAACAGTGATATTTCCTGTAAGGTGTGTAACTTCTAGGCCCTGGGCATTTTTGTGGTTTTATGTGCATCCCTTTGAGACTTCTACCCTGCTAACCAGCGGAGTATTCAAGGATCTGTCCAGCTAAGGAATGCAGGTCGCCGTGAGCACTGAGGGCCATTTGGTGTGTTATCTTCATCTGCAATTCTCGTATGAAAAATGGTCAGTGTTCTCTTCCCTGGGTAACAGCAATATTGAAAATGCCCCTACACCTGTGTGCCTGTGTACCTGTGAGTCCCTGCAGGGAGCTGTGAGACTGTACATGGCTGTGTGTGTGCACAGAGGATGGAGGGCAGCCTGTCTGATACCCAGTTACCTGCGTGGAATATAAATGCCCGTGTCTGTGCGTGCAGCTGTGATGAGGTAGCACAAACAGCAGAAAAGGTGAGTGTTGCAGAGTGCCCTCGGGGGGAGTGGTGCACCCTGCAGTGACAAAACCTGTCCTGGCTACACCACCTGATGTGCAGGAATCAGCAGCCACTTGCCCTCTGACCCTGGGTTGGGATGGGAAGGGTGAGTCTGGGCGGGAGATGTTGGTTATTCATGTAACAATTTGTGTCAAGTAGGCACTTTCTTGTTCATTCCTTTTGATCTTTTTACATACCCTAATTATGGATACAGTCTTGACAAAGATGATAAAGGGCCTCAGGGGTTATAAAACAGGAGGCGAGGTTAAGAAAATTATGTTTATATTCATTAGAATAGAAGAGATTAAGAGGGGTCGTGACCAAGGTGTACAAAATCCAAAAAGTATTGAAGAAAAAATGATGCCACCAGAATATTTAAGAGAGAAGCTGTTAAGACGGGTGGATGGAGAGCAACTGGGATTTTGATTGGAATTGGATGTGAGACATTTTTTCAAGGGTGTTGCTCTTGGTGAGGAAAATAACCTGTGCTGATCAGGGGGCTATAGGCAGACATCTTAGGACACAGGTATGTTGTTGGCCAGAATTATGGGATACATCATGTAACTTCTCTTTGGAATGTCTGAGTGGGTTGGGTTGGGGCAGAGACTAATGATTAACAAAGGGATTCACCTTTTGAGCTTGTTTGGAGTAAGGAGCTGGGGTGCCAAGTGTTGGAAGAGGGAAAGTCCCCACTTTTCATATGGAAAATGCTTTGTGCAAACTCTTTAACTAAAACACTGCTGTAGAGTAGAGGCTTTTGGGGGCTCTGTGCACAAAGACAGATAATTTTGGGGGAGCAGCACAGCAAAGAAAGCTTTTCAGTAATTTGTAGTAGTACCAACCTGACAAACAAGAGATACGTGGCCAACACCACCAGCTGTGCAGCCACGTAGCCTAAATCAGAAGGACATAGAGGCAAAATCAGTTATGGCTGTAAAGGGTTATGAAGAAAATGACTTACAAATGCACTGGAAGTAGGAGGAAGGCAGAAGTCCATCAGGAAGAAAGGGAAGCAAATAAATGGACTAGACAGAGAAGCCAGAAATACAAAATGCCATTATTTTGTGATGCTCTTCACAGAAAGGTTAATAACTGTGTCAGATCTGTAACAGTGTTCCCTGTAAAAGGGGTTACGAGCAAAGGCAAGAACAAGATAAGGAGTATTTAGGTAACTGTGATATATTTGGGTCAGCATGGCCTGATGAAATGTACCCACTGAATTATTTACAGCTCTCAGAAGCTTATGGAGAGTAGGGCAATTGTCAGAATTCTGGAGGAAGGCAAACATAGTATCTGTCACCACAGAGGACACTGCAAGGGAAATAGAGATTTGTAAATACCCAAGAAGATACAGGGCAAATTACCTGTGAGCACATATCTGTGAGCAGCACGTAATAACTGACATGCTTTAAGCCCAAACTAATCTGATTTCTTTTTCTGACTGTGTGACTAATACCCAAGAGAAAAGGAAAGCAAAAGCACTTTGTCTGTAGCCAGGAGTGTGATGCTCACGTGAGCACCATGTTCTCTTACCTGAGAGAAAGCTCAGACTTGTGACTGTCAAAGTTCTTGATCAGTGGATCACTAAATCTCTTTTAGCAGAGTTAGCGAGGATTTCACTGCACAACAACTACTGCTGGCTGTACACCTGGCTTTAACGAAATCTTAAAAGCAGTTTATTAATGTTTAACTCAGATGTTACTAGACATTTTAGCCATGGGGTGTGAGAAGTATCTGCATTAATAATTTTGATCAGTTGTTTGAATGATGGACCAGAAGGTACATTCCCCAAGTGTGGGTGAGCGCCAGTCATTGAAAATGAAACCCAGTTGCACATACAGAACTGTTGTGTGGGGACCACTGCTTCAGGTGAGCTCAGGGGATGTTGCTGTGGACCCAGAACTGAGGGGTGGCTGCTGTGACGTGGTGTTCCCTGAGGACCTGGACAACTTTGAAGAGAAGCAACGAAACCAGGTCTAGTGCCTCTACTGTTAGTCTGGGGTCTGTTGTACTGAGCAAATGCTGCATCTTTACTGCGGGGAGGTAACGTGGGGAAGTGGACAGACAGCACATTCAAGGCTATTTCAGAGCAGCTGCTTAAAACTGAATTATGGTCTCTTGCTACCAGGCTCAAAACAGGTAGAGTTGCCTTGATAAGAGAACCAAACTTTCACAATCTGTATGACATGGAGCAATTTATGCGCTGGTAAATCCAGTTACGGTCCTGATTTAGAAAAACACTGAAGCATCTGCTTAACTTTTTGTCTGACAGGTTTTAACAGGTGCTAAAAGCTCTTCCCTGAATGAATTGCTTTGCTGAATCGAGACCCAATCAAGCATATGCTTGTGTTAAGCAAAGGATACATGCAGTGCATAAATTCTCTGAAGGGGGGGGAGGATTATACATTAGGATATTTTTAAATGTCTATTTTTAAAAGTGCTTTCTCTCAATGGAAATGGCACAGACTGCAGTGCTGTCCTCTTTGCTCTCTCTCCAGCATCCCTTTCCCCAGTGTATTTACTATGAAAGAGCTTTGCCGTGGGCCATAGCCTGTATTGCAGTGGAGTATCACATACTGAAAACTTACCTGACATCGTGCAGAAATGTGGTGGGTGGGTGGAGGATGGGGAGCTAGAGGTAAGCCTTTAAAAAAGTTTTCCTAAAGATAATTCTTTTTAAACACTCCTCAGGCTTTTGCATAAAGATTGCAGAGTAGGCATTCCAGCAGCTTAGACGAGCCCTGGATTTATGCTCTGTAATAAATGTATCCATAGGGTGCTGCGTTGTTGTAATGATAGCAAATGACAGTAAAATTAGGAGAATTAATAATGACCCAGCTGGAATAATTTAGCACTGTGATAAGTAAACTCTAACCTAATACTCAGCATACTGGCAGAACTATTTACAAAGCACATTGAATGCAGGAGTCTGAGGGGAATCTTCTATAGAAAACAAAGTGAAACCCTAATCACAAACAAATGCCATAGCATGTCATTAAGAGGATTAAGTGGCTTGAAATTGATGTCTAAGGCATTTTGGTTGATTGTTGCTAAAAATACCACATGCTTGACAATTATCTTCTGTTTGCCATCCTCTCTCCTGCTAGTTGTCTGTCATGCAGTATTATCCTTGTTTACCACCCCTGCCTCATACCAGGTCTTTATCTGCGAGGTTTGCAGCTTGGTGCCAGAGCTGATCTGGAATTCACAGTCTGATGTGTTGGCATTGGTTGGTGCCAAACCATTAATACCTTGATAATGGCAAGGGAGAGGCCAGGTTCAGCAAACACTGGGCTGAAACCAAAATGGAACAGCACGAAACTTCTGAGTTAGTTTTTTAAATAAAAATGCTTGGGTTTTAGTTTGAAAGATTGTATTTTCCCTAAGAAATATTTTCCCTAAGAAATAAATAAGAAATATTTTTACATTGGAGTTAACAAAGTTCTTAAATTTAAATTTCAGTGAAGCATTTTACAAATAAATGAGTTTTATATGGACTTGAACTCCTAATAGCTTTCTGAATAATTAGTTTTTCTGAAACTTTGACCTTTGGTGTAAGTAACAAATTTTTAAAGGTAGAAAAATTTCTTACTCTGCCCTGCTTAGTGATTCTTAGCTATTACCTCATTGGGCTGTGCTTTGCTGAGAGGAAGAAGCTGCAGATGTATTTAGGCAAGTCAGATATTTCTGAGGGAAAGCCTTGAAAGTAGCATCGTTGTATCTGAGTGAGTGTCACCATCTGGATCGTTTCCGATCTGCTCGGGCTCTCAGTGAAGGAAGTGTTGCTCCAAACTCTCAGATACACGGTAGGGGCCGTGGTTGCTTCCGTGAGTGTTTATGTGGGGAAGCTGATTGCAGCCCTGAGCTGAACGGGCAGCAGGGAAAGCTCCAGTTCTGATTTAAATCCAAGGATTAATGTGGAGCCTTGCACTCTGTGCAGGTGGCCGTGGGAGTTGTGCGCGTGGAGCCTGAGGGTAGGAGCCTTCACCTGCATCACCTCCAGCCTGCAGCATCCTGCCCTGCAACCCCTGGGATGTCCTGGAGGTGTGCATGGAACAGCTCCAGCTCCAGCTCCAACCTGGTTTAGCATTCTCACTTGAAATGTCACCCCTTGTCATTCTGGGGGCACTGAATTATCCTGTCAGAAAATGTGTCTTCAGCATCACAGGTTGGGTGTGGGTGTTAGCAAATTCTTCTGGCTTTTGCCATTTGGTGTCTTGTACCCATGCAGGGCTGGGTTGTTCTGAGCTGTGCTGCTTTTGTAGTCAGAGGAAATTGGCGCTGAGAGATGCTGGCATGTCTGCCCTGTTGGCAAAAGGATCAATGTCCTGCATAATTTGAGAAAAGACAGAGGTCTGTTGTAGTGCGAGAGCTACACACAGACAAAGAAACCTCAGGTTTTCAATTAGAAGTTTTGGGGTTTGATTTTTCTTTCCCCTTTGTCAGTTTTATAATAGTAGTATCAACAACAACAAGAATAGTAATAACTGTATGTCCTGAATCCACACACGTGAGGTGGCAGTGTGAGATGCTGATATTTAAAGCCAGATTATTGTCCCCCCAAGACTGAGGTTCAGACATTCCGTGTTTCTGGGCTGCAGGAAGCAGCAGAGGAGTTGCAGGAAAAAAAATAAGGACAGCAAAGTTTTAAATTGTGGTTCAACCCATTCCTTCTCACTTAAAATGAGATGCCAAATCCACTGACCTGCTATCTCTCTGTCATGGATGCTTCCGTCCTTCTTTGGCAGAACAATTACAGCATGGTTGGAAGTTCAGACTCTAATCTGGACGTAATCATCCTGTTCTGAGGACGCCTGAATAAATAAATATTGATTGAAATCCTAGTTACTGTCTCCGTGAGCGCTGCCTCGGGGCTGGCTCTTCAGTTTAACCTGTGCACTCTGCAGACCTCAGTCAAAGGGGGCTTTCACCCAAGCCTGAGGAAAAATGAAGGTGGCAGAAGTCCATCGTGTCTCCTGCTGTTGGCCGTGGTGCTGCAGCTCTTTAGTGATCCTGTACCTGCTGGGAAAGTTGTGTATTTAAGGAACCATAAGTGGGAAGGGAAGGTGTATGCTTGGTGAAAGACATTGCCAAATGGAATTAGGATTTGTGTCTAGCAATCAAAATTAGCCTTTCATCCTACATCAAGGTAATACACAAATTGTTCTGTGAGCATTAGTAAGTTAATTGTATTACTTTGAGGATGCATGCATAAATAAGCATTGAATATATTTGCTATCTTGCAAATGGAAATGAAGCTAAAATATCAGCAAAGGTGGAGACTCCTCACTACTGGTGTTTCTTAACCCTCCTGTTCTGGCTGTGAGCTGGATTATTTTGAGTCACTGTTTCCCTTTTCAGTTGATTTAACCAAGTGTAGTCCTACATTCAGTGAGCATTTAGATGACCAGGTGAGATGCAATCTTCATAAATTATTAAGACCAGTGGAAATCCCTCACACTGCACAAAGGATTTTGGCTGCAGAGCAGTAAAGGAGCTTGCTCTGAGTCACAAGTGGCATCTTTATAAAGAAAAAAAAAAAACAAAATCTTTTGAAAAAACTATATGTAGCAGACTATAAATGACAGAAATGTAGTTGTATATCAGAGCAATCCATTAAACACACACAACCTGCTGAGAGATGCTACAGTATCACTCACTGCTCTGTAAGTCAGTACATAAACTCGTTTTTAATTTTTTGGCAGACTTACGAAGCCAATTATCCTGGTAATAAATATTCAGCTTTAATGGGCAAGTAAATAATTAATGTTATTGCCTTTGTAAATTTAGCTTTTCAGTTATAAATTAACATAATTAAAATAGTAATGTTTCAGTATGCATTTTACCAGCCAAAATCTAAATCAAGCAATTAAACTGTAGGTTTTTCACATCAAATGAGTTGAGTTTATAATGATACAAACTGTGGGCATAAATTTGTTTTTCATGGTCAGATTCATTACAGAAACATGAAGAAAAAATATTCTGCAGTAGATGTAATCAAGTATATTATTTGAAAAACCATTAATATACACTTTAACTACGTTTTGTTGTCCTTTCACAGTGAAATAGGAAGGGGAAAGCACATTTCCCATGAGTCTCTGGCACAGCAATAATTGCCTGTGTATAATTGTGATGGCCACTGTACAATGGCTGTCACTGCATAGTGGCTGTCACATGTCTCTGGATTGATTGGAAAAAACACAATGCACAGTATTGGATCTGAAAATGATCTGTAGTCATTAACTTAAAAAAACTCCAGTCTGAGCCACACAGACTGAAAATTTGATCGTACACTTTTCCTTCTCTGCCTATTGTTTTATATTTTTTGTGATGAGCATGTGCCGTCCTCCCGTGTCAGCCTTCCAGCTTCGTGAGCAATCGGAGCAGTAAAGCTTTCCTTGAGAAGAGGAGGTGAGTTAGGAGGAACACGTAACTATTTCTAGTTGATCCCCAGGAGCAGAGTGTGTGGCTGTAACTTCAGGTTGGCTCAAGAGTTCACGGGATTGCATCAAAATTTCTGAATTTTCTTGTGAGAGGCAGTTAAGAGGTGTCTGAAACCATTTGGCTTTTCTGAGAATTAGAAGCTTCAGGGACATCAGACTGTAGGAACTTGAGCCTTCCTCTATTTTTTTTTTTTAACTGGGGATGTCACAAGAGCATTTGAGTTTGTATGATTGGTGTCAGTTTGTGACTCTTAAAAAGACTACATTTTGTCAGAAATGGGAAAGACTCAGAAGTGACTCTGACATTCATCTATAGACAAGGACACACACAGATGAAAACTTGAAGTCTGAAAATTTGGTCAGAGAAGTCCTGAAAGCTTGTACTGAGAACCCAGAGCTACAGACATTTCTGGTCTTGCAGCCTTCACAGATTATAATTTATCATGTGCTGAGCAGTCTATTTATAGCTCCTCAAAATGTTTCTGAGAGCAGCATTTTGCAAACTGCCAAAGGTTTGCAGATTTGTAATGAGAAGAGTTCCTTGATGCACAGGCTTGCCCACATCCAAACCTGCTCATTGACATTTCTACAAGCTGTGATTTCATAGTCCTTTTGTGTACCAGAATCCAGTGGGCAAATTTATCCCTGGCAAAGGCCCACTGAAGTCACACCAAAGATAAATTCAAGTCCATAAATTTTATTTTAGTGGTGTTCAAACGGTTTGCAGTGTTATGCAGATGCATGGCTATAGGCTTTTTTGCAGTATCCAATTGTTTAAGCTGTAGTGGACTAAAAAAAAAAATTACCTTTGAGCTGAATTTTTGCTAATTGGCTTAAATACACGTAGAACTGCAGTGTGGTTTTAACAACAATATTATCTGGAGTTTTAGAAGCCCTTTAAAAAGAAGAAAAGCACACGAAACGCTCATGCATGTATCTGTGGGTTCATATTTCCAAAGAGATTTTAATTGGACACAATTAAGTGGTGGTGTGATGAACTGTGGGTGGGAGAGCAGCGATGCAGGCACCTGATGGCACAGCAGTTCTCTTGTAAGCACTGCTAACTCTGTGTGTCAGTGTGCGCAAATTTTTATCAGTGAAAAGGCCAATTTCTCTCTCAAATGCTGCCCTGTTAGAAATAGTTTTAATCTGTATTTAATTATTGTACTTTAGCTGTGTCTAGATTTAGACAGGGTTGAGGTGCCCTGTATGAGATTTTTGCCAGTGGTGGCTAAATGAGTCTTTTCATTTCATGCCAAGCTCTACCTGGGTTTAATGACATATTCCTGGCTGGGGTCTGGCCCTGGAGTCAGCAGCCTTGAGCCGTGTCTGACAAGAATCCAGCCTGTTTTGTGATGAGGGTATTCTACACTCCCTTGCGTTCGATGGTCCCCTTTTAGCTGTTTTGGTTTTCAGCACAAATCAAAGATTGCTCTGAGGCTCCCGAGCACCTGAAGGCAGTTCAGGCCCTGCTGTTCAGGCTGCCTCTGCCAGGTGCTGTGTTTCTGCTCCCTCCTTCAGGATTTACAGCACTTCAAGGCAGCGTTTCCCCACGGAAGCACTGTGACACTGTGCTGACAATTCACCCTTATTTTATGGGTGAATTGGAGCATTTCAGGTATTTGCTGACTTTGTCAAAGTCCGACAAACCTTCTCTCTCTGAGAGCAGGCAGCAGGAGGTGTTTGCATGGGTGAACTCGAGATCTCTCCCATGTGGAGGCTGAAGAGGGATGTGTGTGTGTGTGTTTGGAAAGGGAGAACATTAAAGGAGCTGTGATTTGCAGGTGCAGTGGGGCTGTGAAGTGGAAGGCCAGCTTCTGGGGCTTGCAGGTGCTTCTCTTTCCTTGTGGTCCTTTTCAACTTGCATCAGCTTTCTCCAAACTCCTGACACTTTTCCTAGAAAGCTTCAGCATCCTCCCACAGCCCCAGGTCTGCTCTGGCCTCTGCTTGGCTCCCCAGTGCACTCACGTGGCACTTACAGTCCTTGTGGGCTGGTGCAGCACCTGCTCACCCTTTTCCCATCCCTGATGCTGTGCCAGATCACATCATGCCCTCTCCTACGTCCTTTCTGCTGAAATTAAAGCACTTAAAGGCTCTAGGGCTTTACCAGGCTTCTGTGCTGGTTGCCAGCTCAAGTTTAGTTTCTTCTTCTGCGATTATACGATCCACATAGGGAAAAGGACGTTTTGGAAGTCAGGTTGGTGTTTTTCAAGTCATTGGATTTGATATGCTCTCCAGGCTGACAGGTCTCTGCACTGAGTGAGGAGCCTTCCTGTGTCATTCGTGGGCTTTGTTGACTTCTACCTTCCCTGGGGTTGTACGAGTGTAAAGCTGCAGCAATGAGTGGGACTTTGTAAACAACAAATTTATCCAAACTTTTCAAAGTTTTCAAAATGACTAAAGTAGTTGTTTTTCCTAATCCACCTAAAGCTGGCTTAAAGCGCCAAAGAGAATCACATTTTAGATTCTCAGGAAATGCAGCAGAGTTTGATGCTATGTGTGGCTCATAAAAGCAAAAGTTTGAAAATAATAACCTGAATTTGTAATGGAAAACCCTGCTCAGATTCTGGCCTGACACTTGGCTGACAGCTGTGTGTCCTCTAGGTGCCACAGAATCCAGTATACTTGTATTTTCTCTAACATTTGGGGTAGCAGCTTATCCCAATGTGTTTCACAGAGATAAACAATAACATTACAGAGTTAAATGACTTTGGAGATAAGTAACTTAAGCAAAGGACGAAAGGTTTTCTTAGCAATGATATTCAATAGTAGATGGAGGTACATGTGTTTACTTATTAATTTTACAAAACGAAATGGGTTAGAAGTGGCAGTAACACAAAACAAAAATCCCTGAGCAGTGACAGATCAGGGCAGCAATGGCAATTGTTCTTTCTGACCAGTGTTAATGCAGGCCCATCATAAAGCTCACTGATTCCAGCGAGAGTAGAGTGCAGCCAGTGCCAGAAAGGTTGGGAGGTTTTATCTGAAGTATTCCAAACAGAGAGTCCCGGAACCAAACGAAATTAAATCAAAAAAAAAAAAAAAAAAAAAAAAAGGAAGGGGNAAAAGCACATCTGAAGAAGATACAGAGAAGTTAGTCGGTTTTGGGTGGCAAAATAGAAATGCGCTGAGTTCAAATGAGATTAAAGTTAATAGTGGTCAAGTTAATACCTTTGATAGAGAAGTATAGTATGTGTATAAAAAGCTTATGCTCTGATGTCCTGATCCTGTAATAGGATTCACTTATGTACTATCAGCTGTGGTAAAGAGATGGAAAGGTATTGGAACCTTCTAGTAACAAACAGCATTCTTCAACCTGGAATGTACTTGAATTACAGAACATAGAAAATACATCCCAGAATAATTTCGGTGCACTTACTTTGCTTGGGTAGAAGTTTATGTTGGGATGGATCAAAAACTGTTTTTTCCCTGGTTAGCATGATTTATTCTGCATTGCACATGTTGATAACTTTTGTTTCCCTCGGGTCAGCTGAGGTTTTCACAGCACCTCCCACCTCTGCAGCGCTGTGGCTGCAGAGTGGAGCCCTCCTCCTGGGAACACCCTGGCAGAGGTGTGTGGATATGTGAGCCACAGGAGGAGAGGGGAAGCTGGAAAAGAGATGATCTGTCCCAGCTTTTGCAAAACATCTGTCCCTGGCTCAATGTAAAAGGGATGAAGAGGATAAAAGAAAGACACTGACTTTGCCTTACCAATGAGTTAAGGACTCTGCCGTCCTAAATTTGGAAATGGAGCTTTTTAGTGAGTTGGGAAACAAGTAAATGTTGATGCAGTGCACTTGGGGCTGGAGAAACTTGTTTCAAATTTGTGATGAAGAGACCTGACAGAACCGGTTACTCCCCACTCCATGTGACAGTGAGACCTGTAGCTTAACTGTGACACTAAGATGAGCGATGGGATTGTTTCCTTGTTAGATCCCCTTTTAAGTTAGAGTAAGAGGAAATCCACTTAGATATTGTTCCATCAGCAGAGGTTGTATCACACAGCTGCCTCTGGTACAGACCTGTCAGCTCCTGTTGGGAGAACTGGGTTAATTTCATTACTCGATTATTTTGGTGATCTGTCCAGTTAAATGGAAGCTGGTTGCTACTCACTGCTGAAGTGAGTTCAGCATTGCTTTTTTCCCCCCACAAATGTGCTTCCAACCCTTTGAAAGCATTATTTGACAAGGACATATGCATTGCAGTAACTTCATCATTGCTTTCAATTGAACTGGCAGAAGAAACAATAATCTCCTCAAAGAGCTTAAGTACAAGGGCAGATCTGAGTCTAAGGAGCCCAAGAGATCTTATTTTATAGTCTAAGCAGACTGTAATAGTAGGAGTAATAATAATAAAAACACTTAATAGTGTAATGCAGCGTTGGCAGCTGGAGAGTTAGACACTAGCCTGCAACTTAATGCTTTTGAACTTGAGAAGCAGCTTTGGTTAAAACCAAATGCCTGCTGAAGAATGGAGTTTATATTATATCAAATTGTAAGTGTTTCCATGGTATTTCTTGGGTCCATTGTCAGAAAGTATTTACTTATGTGCAACAGCAGTAAAACCTGTGCAATGTCATAGCATTTTCTAACCCAGCAAGATATTAATTACACTCTTGAACCTCATAAGGTAAGATTGATAGTGTTATGATGGGACTAGTTCCTACAACAAGCATGATTAACCACTTATTTCCTTTTTCCTGGATACCGTTAGTTTGTACTTGGATGAGAAAAATCAATGCTGATCTTCAGCAGCATCACAGTATTCTATTGTATTAATCTCAGTCAACGTATTCTTCATTTTATTATTCCCTGCATTCTTTAATTGAGTTCAATTCCCATCACACCACCAGCCCCCACCAAGTTTCTAATGGTGGGTGTTATCACTTGAATTTCACCTCTCCTATTTCACTATTTGTTTTGTTGGCAGGGAAGGGAAAAAAAAACCAAGCCTCCAAACAGCTGAGTGCCAGTAGTGCTGATGACTTCTGTTTTATTTATGTTTTGCACTGGGCCGTGGTGAATGATAAAGTATGTCTGGGACACGGCTGTGGGCAGCACTCTGAGTGTTAGAGTTGGAAAGGTGCCAGAGTTGCATTGCTACCGATTTTTTACCATTAGCCTTCTGGAAGGAGGGTTTCAAAGTCTTATTTTATTCCCTTCTTCACCCGTGTCACCTTTACAGTAAATTAATGTGAGATCTTCCCCAGAGATGGAGCTGACAGGGTGAGCTGTGGATCCCACAGCTTCCCCAGGGACCGGAGCTGGGAGGAGGCAGGAGCATCCTTTGAGATAACGGAGTGCTTGGCTTGGAGCTGGAGCCCGTGGTGGGGCTGTGCTGATGCTGTCCTGGAGCTCTGCAGGAAACACTGAGCTTGATGCCGAGGATATGGCAAAAAGCAGCAGTTGTTCCCCGCTCAGCTGTGTGGGGAGTCATGTCCGAGGCTGTAATTAGAAGATATACCTGCTAATGAATTGGTGTAATCCCCTGCTGTGTGCAGAGTCTGCTGGGGGATCTCTTCTCCTGCATTTGCAGAGGCGGATGACCTTGCTAAATACTTAGCAGTAAAAATGTGTTTTCCCTTGGCTGTTTCACAGCCTTTCTTCTGGCTCTGCCAGTGGAGCTCTTCTCTATTAATTGAAAATATTTACCCAGGTTTAGTTTTAGGGAAAGAGAGAAGTTAGAAGAATATACATGAACGTGTTCCATATGTGTCATGCACATCTACATGGATGCACACACATATGGAATTCTGATTTGTTAATGGCCACACTAGCAGTAAAAATAAAAGAAACTTAATATTTAAGCAAGGAGTTATGTTTTCAATTATTTTTCAGTCACCAGCCACTTTAAATATTTAATCTTTTCTGCGCCCAACTAATTTATTCAATTGCAGTTAGGTAGATTGTAATTAATTTTTGATGAGACAAACTAATACTAATTTGAATATCTACTACACTGTAATATTTGCTTGCAGATGTGTTGTTTAGCTTCTAGATACCTCTTTTTTGCCCTTGCTGAAGTTGCAAATGCTCATCAACGTTGTCATATCAGTCCGCAAGGCCCAAGCTGCACCTTAAGCTGTATGACACACAAATGTAAGGATGAGTGTGCTGGGTCAGAGGAGGGTCCAGCCAGCTCCTGTCCTCACCCTGACAGAGATCAATAGCTGATGCCTAAAGACAAGGATTGAGAACAGGGCAAAGGTACAGCAAGGCTTCCTGAGAGTCTCTCCCAGACTTCATTGATTTGTGGCCTGGAAACATCCCAAGATAGGAATGGTGTCTTCACATTTAATGCTTGATCTTATTTGTTACATCTAAAGTATATAGCTATTTTGTATAATTCATGCTTTCCATCAGCAAAGGACTGAGACTCCTCCAAGGGAAATACTCTCTTTTTACTGGAAAAATGTCTTGTCTGCCTTTTCTGATTAATGAGATCATCCATATGCTGGCTTTTGTGAGTGGAAGACAGATCTGATACGACTTAACTCTGTTAACTGCATGTAAAAACCTGAATTGGTGGGATAATGAAAGTAATTTGCAGTTTGTCGGCGTGTTCCCTCTGATCAAAGACGAGTAGAGGAGCAGAGCAACTTAGAAACAACACAACAAAACTGTGGGATTTCTAGGACATGGGGCATTTTTGCAAGTTCAGCCTTGGTTTTGTTTCAGATAGGAACAGTGCCAGCTCTTACAGCAGCTGCAGGCTGAAATGGATGATTTTTGTGTCAGGGATCATATAGATTTGGGTTGGAAAGGATCTTAAAGACCATCCAGTCCCACCCCCTGCCATGGCAGGGACAGCTTCCCAGGTTTCTTCAAGCCCTGTCCAGCCTGGCCTTGGACATTTCCAGGGATGGGGCAGCTGCAGCTTCTCCGGGCACCCTGTTCTCACTCAGCAGCCGTGGGATGCTCCTGAGGCTCTGGGCTTGGCAAGAACTGCCCAAAGCCAAGGAGGTCCGAGATGCATCTTGGCAGCTCTGTGATGGGCTCTGCAGGGTCCTTGAGTGTGAGAGGGAAACCAGCTGGACACTGACCATCAAGACAGGAGTGACTTACTGAATGTGAAGGGGTTTTTCTGCAAAATCATGTAGGTTTGGGCAACAAAAATGGCATGCATTCTTTTTTAAAAATTTTTTTCCTCTTTTTTTTCCCCTTTGTAAGGTTCTGAGCCAACACAAATTACAGCTTGTGAGGATTTCCGTGCATTTATCTTTTGTAGCCTTTTACTTTTCTCTGTTGCTGGCTAGGATGGTCCCTGGCCTGGCTCCCTCCCTCTGTGTTGTGTGATGCCCATCAGCAGAGTGTGGAGGAAGCACATTGCCTTCAGACTGGAGCATCCACACTTTGCTGCTCGCTGGAAACCTGGCCACTAATTTAATTTCATTAAGTTGCTCCATCTCAGTTATATCATGAGAGACGGGAATTGTGCACAGTCACTGCATTTTGTCCTGAATAAAGCTGTTCTGCCTTCATGTCCACACCTCCTGTTACTTCTCCTCCTTCACATTGCTGCACATTCATTGGCAAAAACTAGACAGGAACTTTCACAACCCCACCTTTCCCAATCTGAGCCCAGGCCCCTGCACTGAGGTTGCAGTGATGATCTGGTCCTGTTGCTGTTACTTCCACTACTCAGCTCAGCTGATGCTGTGGTTAATGCACAAAAATGTGGCACTGATTTTCTTTAGTGACTATTCTGTGTTACAATTTACGAGTAGAAATGAAAAAGTAATTGTAGCTGTGGTCTCCAGAGATAAAATCCCTTAAAAGCAGTAGAATTAGGTCTTACTGCTGCCTGCAGATCAAACTACTGCAGCATCAGCCATTCCTATGCCCCTAAGTCACTCAGCAGCCATGTCAGTGGGCAGTCTGATTTTTCATGGTTGGCCTGGAAGAGGACAGGAGCTGTGAAGGTCCACTTTTGTCCTCCATGTCTGAGTTAAAGAGAGGCTGAAAATGTGTATAACAATTACAGGGCTGAGGTCTGCCATCCTGACTCCTGTTGTGGGTGTCTCGCAAGGTGTTGTGGAGCCTTTAGGAGTGTATGTAACATATGAGGTCCAGTAAAGTAATTAGTGCTGGATAAAGTGACTATATTTGATTGTTCTGATCTATGTGACTGTGTGTGCTGTGTGGACTTTCAGCAAAAAAAGAAAAAAAACCCATTATATACATTAATGTGTGTGTGTTTGTGTGTGTGTATATATATATATGGCACTATGATGTTAACTTCCAGTATGCTCAGTTTCCTGTGCTGGTCACTGAAATCTTCCTTCTTGCAAGCCCAAAACCTAATGTGATTTCCAGATAGATGTAACCTGTTCATGGGTTCAGGGTTTGTTGTGAAGATGTAATGGGATTTTTTGGTACTTTGAGCTGCCACAGGCTTTCTCCTCTGAGGGAAAGCTCTTGTATATCTCTGGGCTTTTTTCCCTTTGCTTTTTTTTGCATTCCTAGGCAAAGTTAGGGTATCTTCGTGGCTGCTGAGTTAATCTTAGAGAAGCATCTCTGAGTGTGGTTTAAGGACATAAGCCATGGATATATCTGACATAGGGAGCTCAGATCCTGCTCTTTCCTCAGTCCTCACCTGTTTTGTGCTGTTATGCCCAGTTTTGCTTCACAGGCTGTGTTGTCTCAGGGGGGGAAGGATCCTTTGGGTGTTTCCCATATGCCAGGGATTAGGGATGAGCATTTGAACTCCTCGGTGCTGCTCTGAGGTTTCTGGTTGCTGGCAGTGCTGCTGCTGGTGGTCGCCTCCATCGCTGTCCCTCACCTGGTGTCTGCAGTGAGGCCCCACATCCCTGCTCAGTGCCAGGGTCTGACCTCCTGAAAACTCTGAGCACACCTAGCAGTGATAGTGAGCTGGAAAACGTGGTGATGCCGAGCCCCCTGCTCCCAGAAAACCCCAGGACGTTCACTGGTCTCTGACGATTGCGTTGGAGGCAGAACTTTGGGAACTGCTGCGTGTTGGGTTGGCAGTCACGACTTCCCATCTGCTGTGAGCTCCTAAGCTTTGAATTTCTTGAGTAAGAGCCATTTTAACGTGGAGAGTATTAAGACTGAGGTGATGTCTCTCTGCTTTTAATATGAAAGTCCTGTTATTCTTCAGAAATGCCATAATGAATTAAAATACTCCCTATGGAGAAGTGCATTACTTACTTTTGTATTACGATATTGGACTGGAATAAAAAGCAGCCAGGCTGTCATTCATTTCCTGGTCTAGGGACACTATAAAAGTACTGTAAAGCAAGAATAGCTTTGCACCACAGTTCTTGAATTCAATGATTGCCCTCTGAAGGTGCCACACATGATGGATTGTCACAGACTCCCTGTCCTGCCTTGACATTTCATTCCTATCCAATGTTGTCTTGTGTTCTGCTCTGAATCTGCCAAACAACTGACCCTAGAATTTAATGCCACACCTTCTTCTCTTTTCTTTTTCCAAGCAGCATCTTCTGCAGCTGAGGCTCTGAAATACTGGAGGACACTGCATCTTCCTCAGGGACACGGGCAAGGGAGAGCTGGAGCCTCTGGGGGGCTCGGAAAAGAATTGTGGTTGGTGGTCGCCTGAGGAACTTACCTTCACCCCAATGTTGCTCTGAAACGAATTGTGTCCAACAGTCAGGTTTGGTAAGGTATGTATTTTTTTTCCCTGCTCTTGTAGTTTTACTCTTTTCTGAATGTCTACATATGGGGAAAACAGAGCATTAGCAGCCTTTGAGTTTATTGCTGTATTCATGCCGTGCTCATACTGTGTCTGTAAATAAGCTTTGCTCTCCCTGAATTTAGAAAGCGTTCATCAGGAGTGAAGTGTTTTTATTGTCTTGGGCTTGAGGGGGTGTGTGTTTATGTGAAGTTCTTTATTGAACGAAATGCTCGCTGATGGTTGTGTATTGCTGCTGGTGATGGATACTTGGTGATAAGAATCCATGTTTTGAAAATCCCACTTGTTGTGTGGGACTAATGACTGCAGTTCTGAGGGTCAGAGATGGGAAAAAAAAAGCAAATTAAGTAGCCCATTTGTAATTCAGCCCTGTGCTTTCCTTTGTGCTTTGTATATTCTCACTGTTTGTGAAGGATGGAACTACCACTACCAATTTCCTGTATAATCCTATTCCCCCTTTGTTGTGTAGCACTTAAAGTTTTTGCCTGTGTGGAGATTCTCATACCCACACAAACATCTGTGCCAGAACTGTAGCGAGGCAATATGAAACCATTTTCTACCAAGAAACTGAAGGCCAGGTCGTATTGTTGATGAAGATTGTGCTATATGAGATTTTAGGGTAATATGGTCTCTGATTCTATGGCTTCTTTTACCTATGTCAGGTTATTTCTGCGAAGGCAAAGTTTTCTGATAAAAAAAAAAAAGCCAACAAATTTAAAGCAATGGTTCCCAGATCCCAGTAGAATGGTATGAGATGATATTATCCTTTTTCATTTAACACATGGATATTGACTTCCTTTGTATGACTGAACCAGCACTGTAATCTTGTTGAGAAAAGTACAGCAGCAATATAACACCTGCTCTTGGTGTTAGTGGAGGAGCAGGGAAAAGAAGTCAAGACTTTCTTAAAAGCCTCTAAAACAAACTATGATGCATCCAGGTGAGTGTACATTAGTTCTCCTGCTTTTGATCTGGTTGCACTTGTCATGTTTCCTCTGGAAATTGTAGGCTGAAACTCTCATGCTTCAACAGAGCTCTGCCAGTGTCTGGCAACTGCAGGGAAAAGTTGGTTGGAATAGCTTAAATTGGGTGCTTAACTTTTAAATGTTGAGGGTCAAGAAAGGTCTGTTCCAACCACAGCATGTGCTGTTAATTTGTACAGGAATTTCAGGAAAACAACACGGTTGCCAGGGCGAGGTTCCCGTCATTAGCACAGCACAGCTCTGCTTGTCTGCCTGCTCTGGTGGCGCCTGGTTTCTGGAAGAAGAGCTTGTTAAACATTGCTCCTGCCTTTATTATCCTCTTCACTTCTGTTTATTTCCAAGCTGCTGCTCTTGTGGTTACAACACTTAAAAGGGAAGATTGTAGGAGAGGTATTTCATAATCAAGAGAGCTTCTTGACTCTCGCAGAGAAAAATTTGGCACTGTTAAAATGTAGAAATCCCAGCAGTTTTGCTTATTCCTTGTTTGGGTTTGAGATTTCTGAGTTGACACATGTAAATCTTCCTTGCGATGAGGGTGTGAGTTTTGCTGGGTACCCAGGGGATCCCAGGGCATGTGAGGATCTGCTCCAGAGATGTTGGTTGCTGGTGTGACTGTGGTACTGCTCCTGCCTTGGACAGGGGGGTATTAAATGAGCTCCCCTGTCATTCCTGAGTCAGTCCAACTCTCACTCTAAGGTCTATACAATTGATTTGTGTGAAACTATTATTTAGGCATTAAACTCTCAGTTGGACTTTGATTATACTTTTGCATTTTATTTTGTGACCATCAGACCAAAAACTTGGTTCTTATTTAAATCTCATGCTTATGGAAACCTCATCTTTAAGAAGAACATTGCAGGTTGAGAAAGTTGGGCTAAAATATAAAGATCTGGCCAAACTGTTGTTACTCACTTGAGTAGCTGAGGCCTTTCTTTATCGATTCTCTTCCTCTCAGGGGCTCGTGATTTCCAGAGTGCTTGATTGCCATCAACTTCATCTGTTCCCACAACACCCTTGTAAGATAGAAGTGCTACTTATCCCCATTTTGTAAATGGTGAATAAGAAACAGAGTCACTTCTAGGTCACTTTTAAGTGGCAAACATCTGTCCCTGATTTTCAGGCAGTGTAAGTACACAAGCTGCATCTGATGCCCACAGCTGGAGGCAAACAGATAGCCCTGGCTGAGCACAAGATTTGGATGTGGATCCTTCTGAGGTCACTGCTCCCACCTGATCCAGTTTCTTCCACGTGTCCTGCTCTCCCAGGTAGAGAGGGTTTTAATTGAGTGATTACAGTAACACTCAATGGTATCAGGACTCAACGTTCCCTCCCTGTCTCTACTGAAAACTGAAACATCTGTTTAAATAATGTGAGCTGAATTCATTCACCTTTGCAGCAGAGTGTTGGCTCACGTGAGACAAGCAGATTCCCTTTTAGCAACATTTATGAAATTGTGCTGATGGTAATCTTATTGTATGAGGAATTGGTTTAAATGGATCTGCAGATAACGTGCAGAGTAATATTTTTTTTTCTGAAATTGCTCATTTTTAGATTAGTAGAATCCGGTTAGTAAAATGCTCTGTTTGGCTGAAAAGGCACATTTAATTAATATGTAAGAGAAATTTTTAAGTAGCCATTAAACATAGTTAATAAATTTTATCTTGCAAGTAGAATTGGAAAAAAAACCTGTTCATGTAATATGTTTTATGGCTCTCGTAGCAATTAATTGTCTTCATTACATGAACATAAATCCTCAATGTAATTCACCTTTTTCAGATTAATTGCTGTGGCAATTTTCCCTTTGCATTGTTTAGACTAGTAATATTATTTCTCTTTTCTAAAAGTTGAATCTCAACATCACATTTTTTACATTTTCCAGGTGTTCTGTAAATCCGTTCCAGTTAAAAAAAATCTCTTTATGCTGCAGGCCAGTGCAGGGGTGGTGTTGCAGCTGTGATGCTCTGGTCAGGTGAAGCAGAGACTTCAAGCCCTCCTTGACCTACGGCAGAGCAGTGGGCAGGTCTCCCTCTCTCATTCATTGTATGTGGTCTGATAAAAACATATTATTTCTTTCTTCAAATTTTTCTTGTCTCTTATACGATTTTATTTTTTAAAGCAGGAAAAAACCCTCTGATTTTATATGCCTGTGGGTTTAGCTGTCACAGTAAGACCCTCATGCAACTTTTCAGTGTCTTTGCTGATGGGTGCAGGTGGCTGTGTTGGAAAATTTGTCAGTAAAATTGTCCTCCAACATTATTGAGGGAAAATTTTGCTTGGAGCATCGTGGGATTGCTGCTTGAATTCCCAAAATTAAATTAAAAGCTTTATTTTGATTAAAGCTTTTATTCCCCTGGACTGAATTTTGCACACCAAACAGGACAAGAGGATAGCATGCAGGATCGTGTTTTACATATGTTTTTTTGTCAGTGAGCAGGCTGAGCTTGTTTGCATGAGTAACATTTATGCAGATGTTTTCTAGTGTTCCTCTGGACTGTTTTGCCAGTGTGAGGAAATAAAACAGCTATTATATTTGCATGTTTTTGTTGCAAGATCATCAGACTGGCTGTTAAGGTATCAGTTCCCTTGATGACACCACTTCTGCAGCCCCATTCACTCAGCTTCTCCTGACAGGGCTTTTATTGAATCCATCAACCTGACACATATCAAAGCACAATTTCCGATAACAAATATCTTGTTGTAAAATGAATTAAAAAGCTGATAGCAGCGGCAGAACCAAGTTGAATTTCTGAAAGAAAATAAGAAACTCCAAAACTAACATGAGATTCCTAAGATACCAATCACAGAACAGTAATATAATAGTCCTTTACCTGTGCTCCTGAGGTACTGAGAAGTCAGTGGGTCTGTCTGAAGTCATACAAATGGCCTTGCTCCTGGGCTGGCAGCCTGTGGCTCTGCCTTCTGCCCTCTGATGTTTGTAGTGGTGCTTCAGAGAGCGTGATGAAGTTGGGGTTTGTTTTCTTCTGGAGACCTTTCCCCTGCCAGGACCAGCAACCTCCTTGTAATAACTTTGCAGTCCAGTCGTGCAGAGATTTGGAGACTGAGGGGTGGGAAATGCTGGCTCTGCGTGGAGCACACGTTCTTTCTGTCAGAAGACAAAGCAGTTTGGAGCCCCTTGTCCTCTGCAGAGTTGCTGCTTGCCAGCCCATGGGCCATGTCTTAGGCAGAGTCCAGCCAGGGTGGAAAAGGGCCTATGTTTCTTTGGGCTGCAGATGTTTTGAAATTAGCCGGCTCAAACCTTTGTCTGAGAACACGTTTTCTCCGTCTCCTTGCAACCCTCTCATATCTGTCTTGCTCTCTTCATTCTGCTTTTCTATCCCCTTTGGTTTTGCATCTCTCAGAGGACAAGCATCTTCTGGCAGGGCTGCCTTTGCACTGGTACTGCTCTCACTCTGCCCAGGCTCACTTACCTCTGATTTTTGGCTAGCATGCACTGTAAAATGCTAGCTAATAATAATCATGCCTTTTGCTGTGTGGCAGGCCTGCTTTTTGGATAAGTATCCACTGACAGTTTGCAGCCTAGCAGAGAGGAAGAGGAGGTTAGCCAACAGTTGATGTGGAAAATTAATTGTGAACTGCCATCCTCCTGCCATGTAGTTAAGGCAGTTCTGCATTCCAAGCTTTACATCCAGCTGCGCGTTTTCCTTCCTCAAATAGTGGGAATGCTGCCAGAACAAAGCTTAGTGGAGAATGTTTCATATGGGACTGATCACTCAGGATACTCTGGAGCCTTTACTGCTCTGCTTTCATCTGTGACACCACCCAAGGAGTAATTTTTTTACCTTTTGTTGGATGAATGTTTAGCTTAATTGTGCATCCAAGTTGATAAAGATTTGTGTGTGTGGTGGGGAAGTCACCCATGTCCCCTTGTGCAGTCAGGGAGCAACATTTTTGTGTTTCAGTGTAGTGGTGACTTGGTAATGTTCGGGTTCAGATGAGCCGCAGCTTGTTATATTTTCATCCTTCAGGATGACGTATTTACTTCATAATGATCCTCAAAAACTGGCCTCTTACATGGAGGGGGGAGAGTTTGACAGGCACCAGGCAGCCCTGGGAATGTAATTAGCTGCAGGAGCAGTTCTGTCCCTGGACAACCTCTGTCTTAAGCTCACAGAGGCAATTGCTGGAAGCCCCAGCACCTTGTGCAGTTCAGGAGCTGTTCTGGTCTCATAATTGAAGACTGGGTCCCACTACCTTGAGCTGAGGACTGCAGAGCCAGCACAGCCCAATCTAAGTGCCAAAGATGCCCTTCCTTAGGGAGCCCTTTAGGATATATGAAAGAGTCTGAAAGAGGTAGGGTTTTGGAAAGCCCTGACAAATTTGTTAGTGGCTATTTGGGGCTGAGCTAAAGAAATGAGCATTTGGTGTAACTTTACTCAATGAAGCCTTTGTTTAGTCCAAGGGGTATTGGAGGGTGTGATGGAAACAGCCTTGCAGAGCCACAACAGTAACAGGTGTGAGGTGTTACGGAGAGACTTTTATCTATAACAGTGTCTCTTCAGGCCAGAAAAAACCCTTTTTCAGTTAAGGTACCAGAAGTCTCCACTTTGTACGTTTTTGTTATGAAATTCATTGTCACAGTTCCTGACTGATTTACTGGTTAACTGAGGGGTGATCTCTAAGAAATACCTAGGATTTTGTAAAGGGCCAAATTGCTGCCTGGTGGAAGTCACTGACTCAAATCAGGATGGTGTGGCTTCTGTTTTCCTTTTCCTAAGCTCTACCTCCTGACTGACACAAATTCTGCTTTCTTTCTAGTGCTGTCATGCTGATTTTTTGCAGCCAGGGGACCGTATTTGGAAGCACAAACCCGTTGCACAGGTTTAGATGTGCTGCAAATAATTATGAATGTCTAATGAAGGGAAGCTAAAACATACTGAAAATGTTTGGAAATAAGAGGGAATGGGTGCAGCCAAGCGTTAGCTGTGAATGGAGAGTTCTTGTTGGCATCGTTTAATGGGAACTTTCCAGCTTGTCGTTCCTGTGATGAATATATACATAACAACAAAACCAAAAAGGCAGAGTTGCTGGAGGTGAATGGAAGGAGCCTTTCACCTCTGGGGGAAAAGGGACAGTGAAGTGAGCAGCATTTCTCTTGATGGGTTGACACCTCCTCAGTCTTTGCTTCCCAGTTACTGGGAAGGGGCTAGCAGAGACCCTGCTGCACTGGCCTCCTCTAAACAAAGTTGTGTCTTATTCCGTCACAACACCAAATACCATCTGCTTTTTACTCCTGACTCTCCGGGAAAAAACAGGGAGAATTTTTTTTTCCTTTTATTTTTTTCTCTCTCTACTAGGTGGGGCAAGGTAGTTCCATGTATATCTCTCCAGACAAGCTTGGTGCCTTTGACATGAGTGGCCAAATGCCTTTTTGTCCACCTCAGGAAGTGGTCCCTGATCATTGTGGACATTCCTCTCTTCCTTTCTTACCAGTGCTGTTGTGCTTTCCAGTCTCAGTGTTGCGTGAGAAGGAACACTGCAGTTTTATGTAAGGTGGTGTATAAAGACTTGGTGAACCATCAAATTGATGTGCACTCAGGCTGTGTTGTGATGCCATCACCCACATGGATGGAGAAGCTGAAAATCAGAGCATTCTGAAAAGGCCCCACGAGGGTTGGGACTGTGCCATTTCCCTGGCAGACCTCGTGCCTCTGTCAGATACTGGAGGTTTTCAGCTTCTCTCCTTCTGCCCAGTCATATTCTGGTGGGTCTGCACCAGCATGCTGGGATAGAAGAAGCATAAATAAAATAAAGAGAATTCAGGACGTTTTCTACAAACCTCTTTGCATTTTATGTGTTAAATTGGGTGAGGTGGTGCTTGGCTGGCAGTGCAGGACAACACCTCCCAAAGTGTCCTTGAGTTTATCGCTGAAGTAGGAAGGTTGTAACTCCTTCTCTGCACTGGTGTGCTGCCCTTGGGAGTGACGCCAAAACCCAGAGGATCACTGGAAATTTCCCCTTGGAATGACCTTAAAAGGGGGCAAAACAACAACAAAAAAAGTCTTTCTCCTTAGGAAGGCTTGTTGGAAGACCTCTCCTTGGCTCAGGAACACGGGAGCAAGGGGGTGGGCAGCCCTGCACTCTGCTTGCTTTCTGTCTGGGAGGAATTTCTAGTTGTTAATGATTAATTCAAACGTTTCTTGTCATGAGTACAGTCTGCACAGAGTGATAAATCTGTGGTGGGTTAGAGGTGGAGGTTGCTCAGTGCTGACAATTAGTTTGAGCCACAGGCTTTGCTTTCATTGGCATTTTCACAGCATTAACCTGGACCTTGTCAATTAAAATCCAGACACATTTTGATGAGGGACATCTTCTTCTAATGATAATTGTAATAATATCACTTTTCTTCATTTAAAACCTGTCAGGCAGGCCATGTTTCCTGGAAAATAACTGCCCAATTTTCACATTGCCTAAATAACTAGGAAGTATCTTTCAGTTTTTTTGAGCTGACATTTCATCACCAATAACTAAAAGCATATGAGGCCAGAGCTGTTAATCTTCGAACACTTACCAACTTCAGTCAAGGTAATTTGACTTTATCTGCTAAAATAAGCAGGTTTATTAGCCTTCACTTTGGAGGCTAATAAACATTTGATAATTGCCTCAAGTCGTTGGTGGGGATTTATCCTGTTTAGGTCTTCTGTTTGATAGTGTAGCTCCAGAGCATGTCCTAGGCAGTGATCCATTTCTGCAGCTCACCTGTTCATTAGGTGGAGGAGGAAGCCTGGTGTAAAGGTTGATTAAGGAACTTGTCTGAGTTGCACAAGAAGACTGCAGTAGAATAAACCCTGGAAATCCTCTGTCTGTTATTGTGTATTAACTGCAGTGGGTTTTTTATGTGTGTGTAAATACTACATTTAGAATCTCTTTCAGGCCACAAAAATGAGTATTTATTAGTTGTAATGGGAGTGGGATATCAGATTTCAGTTGGAAACCCATTGTGTTTTTATTTTAGCATGGCATGAAAAATAAAAAAGTAAAAGTCATGTTTAGTTTTGCATGGAACAATACTTTCTATTTTTCTGGAGGGTGGTTCGTAAGTGAAATCCTTTACAAATAGCCAGAGTAGGGAAGCAAAAAACTGTATCAAGTAGAACTATCTAGACCTTGCAATGTGTTTGATCTGAGCTTGTCCATGTGGGTGGAAAATGCTGCACTTCTTTATTAAAACTTTGCTTCTCCTCTGGTCTTTCTCTGAGAGGGTGCAGAAGAAGGAGCTCTTAATTACGAGCACCTCTAGGTGATGCCATAATGTAAGTAACAATAACCCACCTTATTTCTGTAGCAGCTGGAAAAATTTCATCAGTTGTTTGTAGTTCAAACTCAGGGCACAGCATGGACTCAGAGCAGGAAACCCAGGACAAAATACTGCACTGAAGAAAGATTGAGGAATGGTGACTGAGGACTAAATGGGCTTGGGCTGCTGTGCCTGTATTCTAGAAGTTCATAGTTGTGCTTTCAGTCAATGCAAAGAGCAATCCACCTCCTCTGTGGTAGGGCTTTTCTTTTCCCTTTCCACTATGAACTGGCAAGCCTGTAATCTGCATTCTGGTGCATACAGAAATCAAATTTACAACAGCATAGCTTGAAGGCTGTAAATATAATCAGATATTTTTCCAGTGAGCCTTTATCAACCGAGCTGTGTATCTCACTGCTCTCATTTTTTTAAGAGTGCATTAGGGGTGATCAATAAAACCTGACCTACCTCTGCGAGTTAAATAGGCCTGAGTTTAAATGACCAGACTTAAAGAGATTAAGATTTGCTAACAGTGATTTAAAGTGCAGGCAAGGTCCATTTACAGGCCATTTCTTTTCCACTTTTGAGGTTTGAATTGCATTGGAAAACGTGTCACATTGGACATTAAAGCGTGGAAGTGGAAGCTGACACTTTGTTGAGCATGTCTTTATGTAGGAGCTGCCTTCCTACCCTGCACTTCACTGCATCTTACTGAAAATGTAATGTAATTAACAGATGTGGAACACACCTAAATGTGCAGAGGGAAGGCTCTGTGAACTGGGACTCCAAACAGAATTTTCTGTTTGCTGCTTTTGATCTTTGGGAGGTGCCCAAGGAGGAGAAAATAATAAACGATAAACAAACAGACACAAAATAATAAAATATCTATATATCTATGTATCTGTATCTGTTGTTTAACCCTTGGAGGTCAGTGTGGAAGTGCAGGCTGGAAGAGCAACACTTCCCTGCAGTGCAGGTCTGGCTGGGCATGAGGAAGGGATGGATTGGTGCTGTAGAGCAGGCTTTTATTTCCCCACCTCATGACTTTTAAGCATTTAATTTAGGAACCTGAAAGCCATGCGGAATCGTCTTGTGTCATGAAAGACAGGTTTGGTTATACAAATGAAATACTTCATTGCCTTAAAGTGAGCCTGGAAGGTGTTGTAATAAGCAGGTCATTGAGTCAAACGTGCTGAAATAAAACCTCCTGGCAGGAATGCTGTGTCCTGCAGACTTATCTCTGTTACAAAGAACTGCTTTAGAACATTTTAAGCGTTTTTGTGGTACTTGTTTGTCATAACCACCCAGCTATCTCTCTGCTGGGCTAGTTCTGATTACTGTGGTATGCAGTGTGGTGCTTCTGGAGATCCCAGCAGAGATTGGGTGTAGTCCATGCATTTACTGATGGTGAGTCTCAGTTTCACAAGATCATTAAGTGCCAGATGCTCTTCCTCTCCTCTGCATGGTTCATACTGAGAGCAAGGGGTGTGAGGACTCAGTCAGAGCCATCAGAAGGCTCTGCTGCTCAGATGCCTCCATTGTTTTACATGGAGCTTGTGTGTGTTAGTTTTGACTTTTGGCTTGTGTGCATGCATGCTCATTCTCTGTTGGACTACTTATTAATAAAAATTATTATTAATTTTGTTCCTAAATGGTTTCATCTGTCTCTATGGCCCTAGTTTGAGCCCTGCTATGCTCAGTGCTGGGGACCGAGGTCGTATGTGACAGTGCTTGGCCCAGGGAGCTCTTGTGTGAAAAATCTAACTATAGTGGGAGAAGGAGACACGGATTGCCAGCAAGTGTGGAGGCAACAGATGGAGCACAGCGGTGGAGATGAAGGATGTGCAGAGCTTCGTGTGTTGCAGGGCACTGATGATCAAAACTCCTCTTTGTTGTGGTGCCTGTACAAGGCTCACAGCAATCAGGGATTTGGTTTGCTGAGACTAACTCCTGCCTTGTTAACTACTACCTCTTGATTATTTCTGTCTATATCCATCTGCTGCCTCTTTGCTGTTAGAGCTGCAAATTCCTTGGGGTTGAGGCAGCTTTTTCTTTTAGTGTTTGTGCACTACTGAATTCCATGGGGTTCTGGCCCAGGGTTAATGCTGGAAGCTGTTAGCAGTGGCATTTGCACATAAAAAATAAGGCATTAGGAAAACAATTATTTCCACGTCCTGATTATCTTTATTTGCATTCCAGCATCCTCTGAATCTTTGAAACTGAAAACATTATTTAAATGAAAGATACATGATTATAATTATTGTCATAATGTTCTGTAACCACAAATAGGTCAGCGCAGGAAATGCAATTTTTTTGGTGTGTGGTTGTTTTTATATATATATATACACACACACACATCTGTATTTGTCTGGCAGGTAGATTTTATCTTACAGCCTCTGGCTGTTGCTTTCCTAGGTGCTTATTCATATTTAATCCAGCTCCCCCATGTATTTGCATACATAAATACACACTTGTTTTTAGCACCTGTTTGCATCTTTTGATTCTAGATTGACCCTGAGGCTGCTGGCTTTGGGGTTTGTGCAGCCTGAGGTAGCTGGGTGTTGGATATTGCTCTTCTTTGCCAAGCCCTGAGCCCGTGTCACACTGACCCTGCCAGCTGAAGTTTCCCCCCCTGGCACCACGCCACAGCCAAGTGCTTTCAGCGAGTTCTCGGCTATAATCCTGAGCTGATTTCTGGGATGCAATTCACTGCCACGGTTCTCATATCAAAAGGGGAGTGATTTACATTTCCTGCACGTCTCCGTGTTGCCAGCCCCGGAGGATGCTGCAGAGAGAAAGTTAAAGCAATTTGATAAAATAATGAAAATGAGCCTATTTACAGCGTTGCATCTTACGCTGTGGAGGAATTTGGTAGAGACGCAGAGTTGGCGCCAAGTACGAATTTAGGCGGTGCACAGAGATTAATTTGGGACTTTTTTTGGCTCCCAGGGAAAAAATAGGAAGATTGTTCCTGAAGACTGAATGCGTGGAGAGCTGTGTGCTCGGCTTTGTGCGCCGCAAAATAAATCTTTATCTTGATTTCTTATTGTGTTGGCCCTTAAACTCTCTCTCTTCTCCTGATATTCATCCAGAGTAGTGTCTGCATAACACGTTATCTTTGGGTTTTATCTGACCCCCTCAGCCCTCTGCAGTTTCCTCACTGAAAAGGCATTGAGCAATCACAGCAGCATCATTTGTACGAAGGGAAACACTTTATGCTGAGATATTTTAAGCACGTTCCTGCTGGAAATGCCATAGGAATGGCAGGGCTGCAGCGTTTGCTGCTGCTGCACATTCAGCTGCCCGTATTTGTATGCAGAAGCAGACACAGTGGTGGCTTCACATTCATTTCCTGTGTATCAACTACTTATTAGTAATCCACAAGCCCAGTTAAGGAACTGGAGGTAGGATGTAATGGTGGGAGTGTGGCCATGCCTCTCCTGTTGGAGTCTGGAGAGGGAGGGGATGCATCTCGTGCAGGTGACTGAACTGGTGGTGCTGTTATCTCTGAGACAGATTCCTGCAGTCTTGTCTAACTTTGGCTTAATTTCCTATTTTTTTATGAGCATCTTTCTTGGACGTATTGACTGTGCTGCGATGAGGGGTTGTGTAAAAGGGGCTCTGAAGGAGAATGGAAGGGGCAAAGCACTCTTGGATTTACTGCATCTTATCTTTGTCGTTCAAGGTGTTGATATTGTGTACTTGCAGCTGCAAATGCAAAAATATGTACCATAAGTTTCACAAGTCTTCCAGGCATGGCAGCAACTTCTCTGCAGGGTTTGTAATCCCAGGTCAGGGATTTTTAGGAACCGGTGAGTAGAGGTCAAAAAATCCAGCTTCAGGCTGTTGAGGACAAGGTATGCTTTCCCTCCCATTTCACTTCCCTTTTCTTCCTCACATTTCAGCAAAGAAATACCTTTGTTCATGTCTGTGTTTTACCTGCCTTTAAAGGCTTTGAAGCCCTGCGTAGTTCTCACTTAACTTCAGCAAATCCTTTAAAAGCAGATCACAGAGACTGACCACACCAGGAAAATACCATCATGTCACCTTGATTAGTTTGGGTGCCTGACCTCCTCTTCCTCCTAACTTTGACTACTGCTTCTTGTCATCTCTCATTTCATCTTTCTCTTTTCTGTTTTCCCCCCGTTCCCTTTACTGTCTATGAAGATTTGCACTGCCTGATACTATCACCTCTCCATGCTGCTTGAATCTTAATGCAAGTGCCCTGGGACGAGATTACTCTCACCCTTCAGACTGATACGTCTCTTTTAATGTATGATGTCCAAAGAGAGGACTGTTCCTGGATCCTGAAAATTGAAACCAACGTGCACCTGTTGCTTCATCCAGACTAAATGTAAACTTCAGTGGAAGTCAGACCACAGTGTGGGCGCTTGGCTGGCATACAGCAGGTCAGGGCACTTTCCTCTGTAAGTCATCACTGATGAAAAGGGAAGCTCTGCACTTTTCTTCTGTCCCTCTCGTTCTTTTTTTCTCTCTCTTCTACTTTTTTTTTAAGAACTGATTTCCTTAGGGAGTTGTTAATGCTCAGGGCTTTTTACCCTGACATTTCGGACAATGATGTGACAACACAAGTGCATCTATTACTCTTCTTCTGGAAGCTGACTGAAGCTAAGGGCTTGATGGATAATGGCCACATTTTCCAGCAGCACCTGATGTACATGTGAGAAGAGTGACTGAGTGACCTGCATATAAAACCAGACTGTGTCAGGCACAAAGTCTGAGCACAGAACCAGGAGGGAAGACTGAGAACACGAGGTCCTTGTTTTCTCCCCTTCTCTCTGTTGCAGGAAATCTGGTGCTGGCTGTGTTGAGGCAGTGCATTTTACATTTTTCAAATGTGGAATCTGCTTCATGAGAAGGGAGGGCAAAGGGGAGCAGGCTCGTGTGGCATGGGCAGCTTTAAGAGAAGGAGGCTGCACACCTGGAAATGGAGCATCACTTCACCTTTGGTTGCTAAAGAAAGCTGATTCTCCTCTGCCTTGAGTAGTCAATTTACAAATTGAATGTAAAACAGCACTGGCTGGAGCTTGCATTCTGTGCTGCTGTGGGGGCCCTTCAGGGAGAAAGGAAGAGAGCTGGAAGCCCTTGGGGCTGGTTTGGGCTCTGGATCTGGTGGTCACTGGAGCAGGTGAGGTGTGCAGCTAGGAATCTGTGCCCGTGGTGCTTTGCTGAGTGCTGTAGACCTTTTGCTGAAGCTGATACTGCTCTGCTTTAAATTCCACAGCGTGGACTTGCTAAAGCTGGTTTTGAACTCCCACATCTGGGAAAGGGGGGGGATGAAGGGGGGGTCACAGTGGGCAGGGCTGGGGTGCTCTGCCCTCCCTGTTCCCCAGCACATCGCTCAGGCACGCATCCCCCTGACCACTGACTCGTGTTCTTCCAGCTTCTCCCTCTGCAAGACCCCTATGAGAGATGATCAAGGATTCAAGTAGTTCTCATGGAACTGGAGAAGGAAAAGAGTAGGAAGGAGGGCAAGACCACGTGCATTTTGCACCAGGAGCACAAGTGTGCAGGGTGTGGATGGGTGGCAGTTCTGCCCTCAGCTGCACCGTTCTCATGAGCAGCACGTCAGGAGCTGTCAGAATGCCCAAACCTTCCCTTCGCTGAACTGCTCTGGGGTATCATGAAAGTACATTTCATTATGTACTTTCTTGTTTTAATGACTTTAATAATTATTAGGTGAGCTTCTAGGCTCAGGGAGTAGCTCACAGGTGAGATGTGATGTACCGAAGTCCATTGCATTCTTGATGTTGTAGCAGCCCAAGCTACAGTCTTGCCTCAGGACAAGAATGTGCTCCAAGCAGACCTTGAATGTTCAATTTTCGCAGGGGACACACTCATAAGTATTTGTGAACAAACAGGAAGTTGCAGTGTGCCAACAGAAGAAAATAACAGAGTGGAAAAACCAATCCCAGGTTGAGTATCTGTTTCTGGAATGTATTTTCTGTGAATAATTTCCTGGCTTCTCTGTGCTTCAGATTTTCCATCTTTCCAGGGGCACTCCCTTACCCTTACCTGGGATTTGGGGAAGACTGGTAATTTGCCAGATGTGAGGTAGTTAGGTGCCACTCTGGGGACACCAAAGAACATCAGGCAGAGAAATCAGAGTGCCCTCTGTAGCAGTGCCTGCTGTCGTGCTTGTTCTGTAGTTTGTATAAGGCAGAAGTATCTGCAAAACTTCCTTTTCTCTACCTAATGTAGCTTATAATTGCAATAACAGTTGCTTCACATGGAATAGGGTGCTGTTGTTTCAAGCAACAGAAAAAAACCCATAAAAATATTCTCTAAAATAATGATTATATCCCATGTTCCTTATTATTGAGCACTTTGCCAAGAAACTTGTGGCTGTAACGAGGAGGCTGATAAACATCCCTGGGTTTCTTGATTATCTCCAGCACAGCTGTCATGTCGCCCCTTTGAAAAAAACAACCTGACATCCCATGCATAAACTTCAAAAGGGTTTAATTTGGTTTTTTTTCTGGAGGCAGGAAAAATTATTTTCAAGCAGTCTCTGGTGTTTTTACCAAACTTGTTGGAATATTGTGCTGGACTGGGGACCTGTTGCTTCAATATCCCAAGCTAAATGATTGTTCAGGTTTCCTGTCACACTTGGGCATTACCACAGCAGGACTCCTGCCAGGATTCTGTACCTGCTGCCTACATATGTAAGAGTGTTATTTATTAGCTGTGGCTGGAACAGGGGCTCTGTGTTCCCAGGATGTAATCCTCTCTCCCACTGCAGGAAAGGTGCCCTCAGAGCCCTCGCTGCCTCCTGTCGTGGCCCCTGTGAAATGGGAGCAGTGATGTTGTTCTTTCATACTGCTCCATCCTGGAACAATGCGTTGCTGCTGTTCAAAATGGGCCCATTTTCCAAGAAAAATAAGGAAAGTAATATAAGAGCAGTAAAAATAGATCATTTTCTGAGCTTTCAACAAGTACAAACCTGCTTCTCAAATAAGTGAACATAAATTTCCCTCTAATTGCAGGTGTTTTGAACCTATCTTAGTCCTTAGAATAGCCCCTGATTGGTAAGGAGGATTTTCAAAGCATTAATCACCCAGTTCCCTGTGGCTTTTGGCAGGAGTTTAGTGGCTGATTTCCCTTTGTGGCTCTGCTGTTAATCTCTCCTTGACCTCATCTCCCAAGCAGACACAAGGGTTACACATCCAGCCTCTCCCAGTTCCAGGGTGGGGGCCATGGACAGCCCCAAACATGGCACCAACGTGGTTTTAAAGCTCAGTGAACCATTCTGGGCTGAGCAAGAGTGTTACACTTGAGCTTTTTTTGCTGCATGAGGAGGGGAGATGGCTTAATTTTACATTCAGTTGTCATTCTGCGCTCCTACGAGAATTAAAATGAGGTTTTTACACTGGCCAAAATGGATGTGAACATGAACATTTCAGAACTTTGGAAAAGCTTCAAAAGGCTGAGTATTTGGTCAAATAGAGGGGCTACTGCTGGCAGGGCTGAGCTGAGGGCTGGTGAGGGTTGGTCTTCTTGCAGGAGTTTGGTCTCACAGTCTGGTCCAGGGCTGGTGGAGATGAGGGGATGAGCAGAGAGCCCAAGGTCTCACCTGGTTCTGTACCCACCTGGCTTTTGGAGCCTGTTGGGCACAGCCTGAGCACTGCTCTCTTTCCCTGGGAGATAGCAGATGGCAAAGACTTGGAGAAATTGGTTTAGTTTGAAAACAAATCTCCCTCTCTCCTCCAGATAATTTATGTTTATTTTTGAAGGGGGAAAAGCAATCAGGCAGCTAAAAACAGCATAGCCATGACAAGTTGGTGATGCCTGGCCTATTCCAGAAGGCTTCCTTGTGTGTAGTACAAAGTGTTTCTGTTTGTGCAAATGAATTACTAAAAAAGAAAAAAGCTCAAAGCCTTTTGGAAGCCATGCTGAGACTGAAACAGCCAAAGAGAGGAGAAGGAAAATATCCCCAAAAAGTTGAAATGGTGCATGGTATCACGTGGGGAGAAGCAGTGGCTTGCAGGGTGATGCCTTAGGATTTTAGCTTTTACATTTTTCATATATTTGTAGTTCTGTAATTCTTTGGTGTGTAACTCTAAATTCCACAAAGACTGTTAGCTACTGTTCTCCCATTTTGGTCAGACAAAACAATTCCTCTCTAGGCCTGAAACTCAAGGACACCTTACTGTCTCAGCCCCCAAGAAATGTAAACAACAGTGAGTTGAGGGGGGAGCAAACTTGGAGTAAATGACTTCATTCCCTGGAGGATTAACCCCTGATATGCAAATGGACCAAACTTATAAAAGGATGAAAACCCGTGATCCCTTTGTCCATTTTGGGTGTAGCCCCTGGGGGCTTTGACTGCCCTAAGGTACCTGAGGGTCCTTCAATAAATATAACCACTTTTATTCTCTTAATTTGTCTATCCTCTGTTTTTAGGTAGTACCAACAAGGCATCAGGGGGATAATGAGAAGTGTTTGCTTGGGCATCAGAGTTGGGCTTCAACCAACCAGCCTGCCTTCACTGAAGCTGGGAGGTTTTTTTCTATTTTTTTCTGAAGGTGGAGAGGGAACTGGCACTGCTGGAATGAGCAGCCCCCTGCATGGGCCATGCAGGGCGAGAGGGAGTGTGAAATGCAGCAGGGCAGCAGCTGGCAGACGTGGTGGTAGCCCTGTAAAGGGAAATGTTTGCAGGTGAGAAGAGATGAACGTGTGTATGTGCTTGTAGGATCCTTGTTATCGTGTTATCGTGCATCTTCAGGGACAAAATAGCCACTCATGCGTGGAGCGTAAACAGACACACACTGTATGAATAATGTGTGCAAGAGCAGCTTCTGAATGCAATTTCCATCATTATTTAAAAACCTGCTACTTAGGCGAATTATTATAATTCCAGTGACACTAACTAATCCATCAGTAATTAGGATGGGAAATGGGAATAAACTCCACGGAAATGATCTTGATATTTCACCCATGCAATTGTGCAGTAGTCTTCTTGAAGAATAAGCTGTCATTTGCCCAGAGTTTTTTGGAAGGCTGTAATTTAGCTGATTTAAAAAAAAAAAAAATTGAGGAAAATTGGCCTGAAGATCTCCATGTTGGGTTGAGAACACTTAAATTTAGAATAATACAATTACTAGTGCTTTTGCTGCTTTTGCAGTATCTTCTCTCAGCATAGCTGATTATGTAAATACTGATAACAATTCCATCCTTTCTTGGCATCAGTGGCATCCTGTGAGCTCAGTCCTCTCCAGGCTCAGTGCAGCCACATGGCTGCTGTTTTACCAGAGATGTTTTTGCTGCTCCCTTTGGAGAGCTCCTCTAGAGCATTTTAATCTTTCAAAACTTTCTCCATGAGTAACAGAAACTGAAAATGTATTTAGTGGAGCTGGGGGTGTTTATCCTGGAGAAAAGGAGTCTGAGGGAGGACCTTATTGCTGCCTACAACTGCCTGAAAGGAGGTTGGGGGAGACTGGGGGGATCAGCTGGTTCTGGGTAAAAAGTGATGGGATGAGAGGAAAATGCCTCAGTTTGTACCAAGGGAGATTCAGGTTGGGATTTAGGAAAAAATTCTTCACCTAGTAATTGTCAAGCACTGGAACAGGCTGCCCAGGGATGTGGTTGAGTCACCATCCCTGGAGGTATCTAAAAGCTGTGTTGATGTGGCTCTTGGGGACATGGTTCAGTGGTGTACTTGGCATCCAGCACTGGGGTTGTCCCACATAGCCTGGAATACCTGCCTTGAAATAAACACAATTTGCCAAAATAACAGTGAAGAAATCCTGGGAGAAACAGCTTGTGAGACCCCTCGAGTGGAGTTCGAAGTGCTGGGAGCTTTAAAATTCGCCCCTTTTGATCTGCCAGCCCTGTGGCTGTGAATCCTAATTTTTTCTGTTCTCCTAAATATGCCAGAGGAGTCAGCTCCTCTGTACAGGAAAATGTGCTTTGTAGTACCAGTTTCAGTGTCTTGCACAGAACCTGGTAATCAAGTGAGTTTGTTCCTTGGCTTTGCTCTCTCTGGGGAGTAGATTAAGATCATCAGACACCTTTCAGTTGCAGCCCAAAACAAGTTTAAATACCTGTGTTGGAGGAGTGAGGCAAATGAATTCCTGCCTTGCATTGCCTGCCCCTACTGAAGCAGGTCACTGTCAATGAAAAACTCTCTCACTAACCTTTAAAAATGGGTTTTTCTGTAATTCTGGCTCTGCTGAAGGGTAAAGCTGTGTACAGTAATTGAATCGGTGGTGCATGCAGACTGAAATTTTGCGGGATGAAATTACGGGGCTGTAATGGATTGTCTCTGTTTTCCCCTCTCTTCCCTCTATTCTGTCTTTTTTTCTCTTTGCTTTTGCATCTTCTCTTATTTCTTGGTGTTGGAATTGGTGTCCGAAAAGCTTTAAGTGGTTTAGCGAGGAAAGCTGAAGTTGTGATTCAGGACAATTTGGATTTTTAATCTGTTTTGAACTCTTTACATCTTGGAGTCCTGGTCATCTCTTCTGGCTAAATTATGTTAAAGCAAATCTCTTGTTTAAAAAGAAAACCAAAGTCCTCGGTAGAGTTGGCCACCTCTTACAGGCAGTGCCAGAGAGCCCCTGAAATGTAGGGGAGGAATGCAGTGATCCCTCTGTCACAGGAGGAGAGGGAGTTTTGGATGCATTGAAACCCTTGGGACCTCCATGCTGGGTCTGTAGACAGGAGAAATTCCCATTTGAAAATTGTGAGTGAGAACGTGCACAGCTGCTTCTTCCTCCTCAGATTTTAAAGCCATATAGGATTTTTTTTTGCCTGCTGTAACATAGAGGTTATTCAGCTTCTTGTTTTAGGATGTGTTCCTTTCTTGATAAGATGCCTGATTCCAGCGCCTCTCTCGGCAGCCAAAATTGCTTGAAGGTTTTAGCTTTAATTCAGGAAAGTTGGAACATCCAGGTTGGGCCAGTAGCAGATACTGTCTCAGTTCTCCTTCTCCCCAAACTATGGGAATGCCTCCTACATTTTTTCAGCTATAACATACTTCAAATGAGCTATGACTCTTGCTAGAATATCTGGGAATATTGAACAAATATAGACCATATTGTACCCTTGAACAAAACTGTGCTTTCCTTTTTATTTTGCTTTTTTTCCCCTTTTTTTTCAGCTGTTTTCTCATATCTTTCCAAAGTCACAAGCCAGAAACTCACCTCAGCAGTGCCACGCCAGACCTAGGCTGACCTAGTTTTCAGAATGCCCAGAATTAAATCCCCATTTATTTAGCAAGTGCTAAACCAACAGAATCTGCTTTCCAAATACCAGATCAATTGTGGATGTTGGAACAAGAGATTGAGTTTCATCAGGGTTTGTCTGGGTGAAATGAGAACCAAGTCCCAGACAAAGTGGTGCCTCAAACAGAGGTGAGAACAGCCCCCAGGAGACAATTCTTGGTGAAGCTGTGGGCAGAGCACATGGCTTAGCACTGCAAGCAAAGCAACAGGTTTCTGACTTCTTTTTTTTTTTTTAGAAAAAGAGTATGCTATGCTTTGTATTTGGAGAAGAGGTGGTTACACAAAAAAGAAAAGAAAAAGGAAAATAATGCTGTGATCAAATTCTCTTACTACAGCAAATAGTCTGTAAAAGCCCTGAACACTGAATAGTCGTGTGAAGGAGGCAGAAGTGAATCAGAGTTGTTCATTCCTTGACAATACTTGCTGAACTCCATCTCTCGTGACACTTTGGTTTGTCAAAGTCTCCACTTGCTCCTCTCTTCCATCTCCAGGCCCCGAGGGCTGTCCTGCATCAATTCCTTTGGCCACTGGGCCACTGGCCATTGCACTCTATTGATCCAGTCTTTCCGTAGTTGTCCCTTGCTGCCACTAGGAATAAATCCCAGTGCACAGACCAGAAAGGTTTACACAGGGCCTACTTTCAATTCCTTTATGAAAAAGCAAATTCAGCTGTGAGGTCTCTTTTTTTCCCAAGCATTTGCTGAGAGTCTGCATTAGGATTTGGAAGTAGGGCTGAAAGTTTCAGATCCAGACAAGCAACTCTCCTTTCATTAGCGAATGCCTTTTATTTAGCAATAAATAAATAAATAAATTACAAATCCCTCCTCTTTGGTCTTTCTGCCTCATATGCCTGTGTCACAGCCTTTTTTCCATATAATTAATCAGCCCATATCTCTCATGCAGCTCTGAGATTGTCAGTAGGGATTAAAGCCTGACACTATTTAATCGTCTTGTATTTCATAGAAGACTAACAGTCTCCCTTTGCTTCCTCTTCCCTCCTTTCCCCTTCATTTCCCTCTCTTTTCAGGATATGTAGCACAGTGTCTGCTCTGTCTGAAGTTTTTATACAGGGAGTGACAGGTATAAAATTCCTTTCTTGGCTTTTTTTTCTGTGACCCATGTAATTCCCTCATGGGATCATTTGCTGTGACATTTTGGGTGTACTGTGACCTACCCTGTTAGCACAGAGGCCCACCACACACCGAGGCTGTAGGAGTATGTATTGAATCATATTTTACTGTTATTTCTTTTCCCCCAGGAAATAGAGTAAAGCTGTGAGCCAAGTGGGCTGAATAACTAAGCCAATTATTATTTCATGTTTCTGGGGCGATTTAGCTGTTTGTTTTGAATATATTTGAGCAGCTTGGATACTGACTTTGATTCATTTTATTAATTTAGGCATCTCATTAAGTTATGGATCTCAATGTTTGTCCTACTCACAGAGATCCCCTTCGTAATCAAGGGGTGGAAATGGATCCTTCCTTTAGGCACGGTACTTCTATTTCAAGGTATAAATCCCCGTGGATAGATGACTCATCTCCGAGATGGGCTTCTTTGTCTCCATTGATGTTTAAATAACTTGTCCAAATGGAGATATTTTCATTACAGATGTAGAGGGAGATAAGTTGCACGATGAATCTTAAATCTTTGTCACTGCCACAGGAGGTCTGTCCGTTTCTGTCCCGCTGTGGGGTGGGAGACTGAGGGAGCTGTCCATGGTCCCGTTCCCTGGATTTGAAGGAGTTCCAAGGGACTCTCTGATCTGAGTGCTGTGACACACAGAGGGATGAACCTGAGGGGTTGGCTCTCTGCAGAGAACATGCTCTGTCTCCTTTTTCCCAGAGTATGGATTGCTAATTCCTCAGACTTAAAACAATCACTCTCTTAATTTAATTAGACACCCCTTTTAGCATGGATGATGTCAGATATTATAAGGTCTGTAGATCGAACGGATTGAATGTATTCTGTTTAATTTGAATTTGTAGGTTAAGTGGTGTTGACCCTAGCTAGCTTTTATATGGGAGACTCCCAAGAAATCCCAAATACCATCAATGCAAATGGCATTTTGCTTCCCCCACACCAAATACCGTGCCACTGAAATGTGTTTGCTTCCTGCTGCTTTTCTGACATTGCTGTATTGATGGCTGAAAATTGGAGGAAGAAAGGAAAGGGAGAGAGAGACTTAAAACAGTTAGAAAAGCCAATTATTTTCATGTCCTAGGTAAATGTTTTCTTGCTGTAGAAGAAAGTTCTATTTATAACAGGGCTCAGGTGCTGAGAGAGGTCACAGGAGGTAGCAGGGTAAAACCTTTGGCAGATGCTGTTGAATCCTAGAATATTCTTTTTGCTAATTCATTTAAGAAGACTTCACCTTCACTAGTTCTTGCTGTAGGAGGCAGCTTATTGTCTTTGGCCTCTTTTAAAATCAAATGGTGGATGAAATGTTCGGTTACAGTTTTGACAACAAAAGTAGAAGAATGAATCACAATCATTGCTGAGAATTAGGTGTTTTTCTTCGTTGACTCAAGTGGTACAGTGGTGCAGTGAAAACAAAAAGAACAAACACAGATCAAACGACAGTGAAAAATGTAATATTTGCTGGTTTCTTTTAGTTCTAACATGGACAACTTCAGGTCAACAGATTGAAAATCCATACCTAAAAGCAGCCAAGTGGCTCTTAAATGGAATTTGCACGTGCCAGAAATCCCAGGGACAAGTGTTGGTTTTGTGTTGAATGGGCTGTCAAACTAATGATCAGAATAGATCTTCTTGGCCTCAAACCTTTTTATCAATACAGATTCTTCATTTTTCTTCAAGACTGGCTGAATGGATGTTTATATTTTATGGGAAATAGCAAAACCAGCAGGTTAAAGTAAAAGCCAACAACAGTACCAGAAGTTAGGGCTTTTTAAAAGGGAGGGTTTATGATGTTTAAGCCTTGATTTATTTAAAAAAAAAGAGCACAAGCAGTGGTTTTTAAGGACATTTGCCAAGGAAAAAGAGGTAGAAAACTGCAAAATGAAAGTTAGGAAGTGATAAATGCAGACATCACTTAATGAAGAAAATTAATTCTACAAGCAGAGTGATACAGAAAGGAAGCATCCGTTACTGAGGAAGGGGCATTGAGGCAGAGGACATTTGTCATCTCAAGTGACAATTAGATGAGCTCCAAACAGAGCAGGATAAGGAAGGTAAAAATATGCAAGGGAAGAAAATGAGGCGAGGAGAATTGAAGGAATACAGAGCAGACTTTTTCAGGTCTGTTGGCCTGATTTATGCTTTTACACCCTCCTTAGCATACAAACATCTCTGAAACGAAGAGCCTGTTTTGCTCCCATTACTGTACAGTCCTGCAAGCACCGCGTTGGGTAAATCTGCTTGGCAGCAGCACTCGAGAGCAGCTGTGGGACTGAGCAGAAGGTGGTTCAGCAGCTGGGAGGTGAACCATGTGGGATGCCTTGTTCCCTGCCTACTTCCAGAGTGCTGTGGAGGAGGCAGCAGCAGCCAGGCGAGCGATGTGTTCTGCCCTGAGCTCGGGGTCGCGCTCAAATCCGTGCTTGCCAGAGCAAAACCCTTTGCAAAGGCTCGAGAACCCCACGGTCTGTCCCACTGTATTGAGCTCCTTCCTCTCAGTACACCCACCATGACTTGCCCTACTAAAAAATCAGGCTCCATTTCCTGAACACAGATGAGAAAATGTTGGTTCTGTTGGGGGAAATTCCTCTGCACAAGTTACTTCCTCTCTACGTCTCTGCATTTGGGTAATACAGGACCTTCCCTGCGCCCCACGGCTGTTGTTTCCACAGGGGTCTCAGGGCATTGGGTGTCATAACTTAGCTTCTGCCCAAATATTCATGTTTAGAGAAGAGAGAGCTTTACATTTTTGCTCTTAATATTTTGCATTGGCACAAGAAATTGGCGGACTGGTTTGAAATAGAAGTTGTGACAAAGTGGGCGACTTTTCTGTTGTTGATGCAATTCAGATGGTCTTGATGGCTTCTATCATCAAGGGGCTCTTGCAATCCTCTGCTTCCCATGGACTTCAGATGTCCCCTGTGTTCACTGCCAGGTCTCTTCCGTTGCCCAAGCCCTTTTGGCCTATTTCTCTGTGGCTAATGTCAAAGAGTAGCCCACAGCAGAAACTTCCAGCAGTCCCTTTGCACAGAGCTCGTGTTCTGGGGACCCTCTCATTTAGTCCAGGACGAATAATTCAACCCCATGTTGGGCAGGATGTGCCAGCCAGGCTCTTGTTTCTGCAGCTCCCTTGGAAGAATACCTGCCTGATGATCAAACCCGACACAGGTACTGGAATGTCATGGTGAAGGGGGACAGGGGGGCATCAGTGCTTCCCAGGTGTGCACTTGTGCCTCAGGTGCCCAGTCCTGCACAGGTGCCAGTACTTGAAAAGAAATCTTTAGCTACTCTATAGAAAATCAGGCAGGGGCATCACCCATCAGGCTGTTTCAGCTCCTAGAAATTCAGTCTGTTTTAAAGATTTTATTGAGATTTACAAGTGGAAGCAGATTCCTTCAAGATGAATGTCAGCTGTTCGTGCATATTTTTTAGAGTTTTCTTCTTGTTCTTGGTGGGTTTGGGGTGGTTCTTTCAAGTGTCATATGAGTAAACTGTTAATGGTGCATCTGTGTGTAACGACCTTTCAAGTGGCCAAGTTTGGCAGAAATTGAATGTTCTGCAGAAAAAGGGGCTGTTCAGTCCCAGGCCAAGTAGGGTTTAAAGCTCCAAAAGCTGAGTGATCTTGTCTCAAATACTGTGCCTGTGGCTTTGATCCAGCTTTTAGTGTAATCTCAGCTCTGTACCTGTGATTAGTGCTGTGAAAGAGACAGGAAAGTTGAAACTTCCGTGGTTTTACATTTAGCCCAACTCAACATGTTTCACTTACAGCCCTTGGGGCTGGACTCTTAAAAACATAAACTTTTCAGGACTGCAAGCCATGGACTTTCCTCTTCTTTTGGGATTAATATACTTACAACTTTTGCACATGAAATGCTAGAAAAGTGAAGTTATTCATTATTTAGTTCTTTGTCATTATCTTTTATTCAGCCTATCTTACTAAAAAACAAAACAAAACAAAGAAATAAAAAAACCCCACCAAAAGTAGTTGCTTTAGGCACATTATACAGTAGGATATATTCAGTCTTGAAACTGTGATTGCCCTGTATGGAATGGTTACAGGGAAGACCTGTGTGCTGGTGTTAGGCAGGACAGCTTCCATTTTTCTGTCAAGTGACAACTTCATGGTCTCATCTCTGTCTAACAACTCTAAATAAAAGAGAATAATCCTTTTGAGCTGCTAGACTGCAGTTGGTCTCCTCTCTGCGATACACACCAGAGGTGAAGATTCTGTGGTCTGTGGCTCTGCTGTTTCAATCCTGTTTATACATCATTTATTTCAAATTAGTGAGACTTAGCAGGAATCCAGAAATTTGCATCTGCTCTACCATCAGGGCCAAATAGGCAAAAATGGAGCAAAGCCACAAGGACTACTAAGAATCTGGGTAGTGTTGGTTAAATACCATTGCTGCCTGCAGAGAATACCTTTATTCCACTTGTCTGTACCAACGCTGTGGCCGGGCACACAGGAAGGGTGTGCTCAGAGGGAGCTGCCTTTGGGCAGGAAGGGAGAGTTATTTTCAGCCCTGGGGGTTGTTCCAGAGCTGTGCCGGGTTGCAGACACCTCCTGAGGATCTGCTCCCTGGCTCTGTGTCATGCCAGGAGCTGCCTGAACAAGGCATTAATTATCCATTCCTGTGCACTCCTGGTTCTGATTAATTTCCAGGCTTAATCTTTCAGTTGGGTTATGCAATTTGCTCCATGAAATATCACTTGCATTCTTTCTAGTAATGAAAACCCACAACTAATCCCCGTGCCCTAAGTACCTGTCCTGATTATCTAGCACGTTCATAAGCGCTGCTTGCAGAATTATTTTGCCTGGTTAATGTTTGATTTTGTATTTATTCTAATTGCCAGTGTTGCTATTTTTGAAGTTGCCAGCCCATTGGTGGATATTCTGGTTTAATCCTTTTTGCCATCCCTTAGCAAGCTCCACTTTGCCTGTTTTACAGAGCCATTCCGAGTTCCTGAGCAGACACAACTGTTCACTGGGGCTGGCCCCTGCTTCCATATGGTGCACATTAATCACAATTCAGCTATGCAAACACAAACTTGCATTTCATGCTGCATACGGTTTCCCAGCTGAGGCTGAATGAAGGATTTCATTTCTGTAAGTCATATAAACACACCTGAGACTCTGAACACAATGTAACATGACTCTCTGTTCTATGGAACACATCAGTCTGCTAATTAAAAATCTGCTCTGATGGTTGATGCTCGTTTCTTTTTATGAAGCCCTGGAATGCTATTAAGCAGGTCTGGAATGGTGATGTGTGGTTTATTGTTTCTTCTTAAAATTGTTTCCTGCCTATTTTGTCTGTGATTTCGTTGTGTTGAAGAGTCACTCTTTGCTTTTCATTTATGGTTTTCATAGAGTAAATCTGCAAGTATTGTTTATAGTTGAAATGTTCTCAATTGTATATTTTCTGAACAGCTTGGGTTTAATAGCTGGTTTATGTTTGGAATAAACAAGTTTTAAAAAAAAAAAAGTAAAGGGCCATGAATCAACTGAAGGAAAATAAAAACAAAATCTTTAGAGAAGTAAGTAAAAAGGCTGTATACCTTTTAACCCAGAAAATTCATCAATCCTTTTGTCCATGTGTACACTCGTGTTATCATTTTGCTTTGATTCATGTGTACTTCAGGGACTTTGATGCTTACTCTGGGTGGGAACTATCAATAGAGCTATTACAACAAGACAGAAGAAACACAACCTGTCTCAAGTATTCAGCTGTTTGGGTTTTTTTCTAAAATATTGCCAGTAGATAAGCTGCAGCATGTAACTCAGGGATAAAGCTATCCAGATTTTATAAGAGTAGGGTTTAAAATTAAGAGAACATCTTAGTCTGCAAAAGCAACATTTAATACTCATATAGCAGGGAATGTGTGGTTACAGGGAAGGGAGAGAACCACTGGTCATTATGTCTCTTATAGATAATTATTAATGAAGAACAGCTTGAGAATTCGACATATACAAATAAAATATACAAATACACAACTTCTGATGTGTCTTTCTATACTGCTACCACTTAAAAGATTTTCTGTGACCAAGAGAGACTCCCACTTTTAGCAATTCTTAAGTGTAAGCACACAAAACCCTTAGTTTTGATCAATAGTTTTTATGGTAAAATGCATAAAACAAAGACCCTTTATACAACTCAGAACAAATAATCTGGACTACAAGGCCTGAGACAATTTCTGTTTAAGCTTGGCTGGAGGATGATGCTCTAACATGCAAAGTGGAGGTGTATTGCACTGACATTTAAATATAATCATAGGAGTAGATGGTTGAGAGTCCAGCAAGAGCCACAAGCAACTGAGTGAGTTGCTGGCAGAGGAGCTGATGGAAGGACTGCAGTGATTGCAAATGAGGCCTGACCAGGAGGTAATGTGATTAGTGTTCTCTAAGAGCAAAGTACGTTGCAGAAATTAAATGAAGCCTAGAGTGAGGTGGAGGTGGGAGAGAAATCCCATAATTCCTCCAGTTTCATCTCATAAGAGCTTTACCATTTTCAGTTGTGGGTTGTTGGTGGGATTTTTTTTTCCCCAAGCCTTGTGCTGAGGGTGTTTGAGAGTTATTGTGAGATTTGAAAGAATGCTGAGGTTTTGATCTTGTCACGACTGAAAGTCCTTTATAAATGTCAGAGTTGCTGCCTGCAAATCTGGGACGCTGCTTGGCTGCTTCTCTTGCGAGAGCTCGGCTAAGGAGGCCACCAGAGAGCCACTGCCGGGCAGCCCGGGGTGGTGGCCCTGCTGCATCCAGCCTCTGGAGAGGGAGGAGGCACCTGAGATGTGATGGCCAACAAACTGCCAACCCCAATTAATAACAATGTCTGGCATTCCCGTCACGGGAATGTTTTTGTGGTGCACAGCGGAGTTGTGGTCACCTCTTTCTGTCCTGACTCTCAGGATGTGGGGATGGTGTCTTGAGGTTTTGGTGGTTGTCCTGTGTGCTGCATTCACACTTCATCAGAGCAGGGTGAGATCACCAGAGCAGGGCACCTGGAGGGGCCATGTGGGCACTGCAGCTGGGGCAGGAGCTTTGTTGGCCTTGTGAAGGTTTTAATCCAAGTTAAACCACGAGAGCAATGTGACACCAGCACACATCTGACATCAGCAGTCACCAAAAACATGAAGTGCCTAAATTCCCGTGAGATGTGATGAGTTTTCCTGGACAACTTCTTTTGAAGTTTCATAAACATGCAGCTCTTTTAAGGCTCACTAAGGAGTTTGCTTTTTTTAAGAGCAGTGATTACAAATTTCCACAGTGTATTTAAGAGGAACAGGAGGGTTTTTACAGGAGATCCCACCAGCTGCCATTCACATGCCTGAGTAACTGATTTGCATTGGAGTCTGGCAAAACTGTTTTGTTGAAGACACTGAACAAGAATAGTAACTTTTTCCTGGTGTGACTCAGGCATATATTGATGACAAGTTTCTTCCCTCCAAACTACAGCTGTGAAAGGGCCAAGCAGTTTCCTGGTTCAGCAGCACACAGAAGCCCAAGTCTTAACTTGGCACACAAATAATTTCCTTGAGTTCAAAAACACTTCACATGTGCTTTAATTTATCTGCTTAAAGGGTTTTGGGCTGAGTTGTGGTCAGAGGTGACACCAGTGTCCAGCTCCCCAAACCTCTGCCGACGTCCGTCTCTACTGATCCCGCAAAGCTCAGAAGAAGCAGCCTGTGTTTGAAGGGAACATAAAGGGTCCTCTCCAGCAATTCAGATGTACACATTAGGAAACCACTTTTCTCAAGCCCTAGAATGCCACTTTCACTGCCTAGAAATTGGGTGCTTATGTTCTTCGCAGATTTTGGAAATGGCAGGTGTCAAACAGAAACTGTGCTGGTGCTTATAGTAGAAAACTCTGTTACTCAAGTGTATTTTCCCCAGGAGAAAACAGGACTTTCCTGAGTGCTTGCTGTGCAAGGCATAGGTGTGATTTAGACAGGAGGTTCACTCTGGGAAACAGCAGCACAAAGGGGTTTGTGTCTCACAAGTGTCACCTTGTGAATGTAACAGTGGCCATGAAACTCTTGGTCAACCTTTTAAAACGTCTGGAGACCTCACTGTAAGACAAGAGTGTGCAAATACCAGTGAGCTGTGTATAAGCCAGCAAGAATTATTTTTACTAACTAAATGATAAGACATCCCTTTGCCCCAGCCTGCTTGATCTCTATTCTCTTACTTCAGGTAAATCAGCTTGATCTGAAGTCCACAAGCAGGACTTCCTAGATTCTGTCCTGCTTTGTAAAATTAAGTCTCTGGCTGGTTGATTAATTAAATGGTGGTGCATGGCTTTGTTGTGGAATTTCATGACAGCTGATTTGTAGGACTTTAACACCACTTCCATTTTGAGGTGTAATTTAATCTAGTATCTGCTGCGACAGCCTCACCCGGGATCTGTCTGCTGGCCTTTGCTGGGCAGATTTGTTGAGTTGGGGGTTTGGGGTTTTGGAAAATAAAGCCAGGGTAGTTAGCAGCCCTATTAAATCATCAACAGCAGCATCCCTGTTAAATCATCAAGGCCTGACATTGTGGCTCTGGAATCCCCAGAGGATCAGGAATTTGGGGAGATGAATGGGATTCAGTCACTCTGGCACTAGCTCTCGTGTCTCTCATGGAAAAGGAGCACGCAAACAATGATTTAGAATTTGTTTCTACTACAAAATGGATCCTTGATCCCAAGGCAATAAACAGTAAAAGAGCAAGCAGCAAAGAGTCAGATATTACAGAAGCTCGTGCTAAAACAAAACCTAAGATTTCTATTGGGAATTTTGTATGGCTTTTCAGCAGTATAATCTGGGATGCATCAAACACTTGCAGTATGATATTTTTAACAATTAGAAGTCCAAATATATGCAATTACCAACAGTAGGACTTCTGTCAGGAATGACTGCACCAAGTTTAATTTAATGTACTCAGCCTTGTAATTGTTTTTTTTAATCTTGCTGTGCCAATGACAGCATTTTTTTGCTTCGTAGTTTTTATGTTTTATATCCTCCACAAATCACACATTTAAGACAGTTTTGTTTTGCAACATCTCTGAAATGCTGGCTTATTAGCAAGCCAGTCCATGCCAGATTATTTTAATATTGATAGACCGTATCAGCAGTTGAGTTTAAGATTCGTTCCTCGTGCTGTTTTGTTAAGGTTTAGTGGGACTAAATCACAAAACATTGCTTTGCTTGGAAATTGAATTGAAAAGATCCATCTACAGTAGGATTACTTGTTTAGAGAAAGCTGCTCTTGCATTCTGAAGATTTTGGTGGTTTTCACTTGTAGTTTGGCTGCCTGAACAATACCAGGCAAATTTGAAGTGCCTCGGTGCCCCAGCACTCTGCTGAACTGGGATCTTGCTTACAAAGGATATTTTCATCTCTGCTTCCCAAAGCTCTGTCTTTGTCATAAATAAATAGGAGATAGGAAAGCAAACTTGAATTTAGAGTTATATGTAACATTAATTTTCTATGCAATATAACCGTGAGCTGCTAGACCTGCTGGTGACAAATGATGTTGGTGCCTGTGTGTTCTTGCTCAATCTTTTGAGGCTGCACATGATTATAAGGATTAGTCCTGCAAACAGGGGTATTTTCTTTTTCATTTTTTTACTTGCTTTGCACCGAAACACTTGCATGTGCGTTCAGGATATTGCTTATTTCATTCTGGCACTTTTAATATGAAACTCGCCAGATTTTTATCCTGGGCTTGATGGATGATTACCTGTGGGATGTGGACAGCCAGTGTGCCAGGGTTTTGTGCTGGAGTAGTGGAAGTGCCTTTCAGCCTCGTGCTCCTGGACCTCCAGCAGCTTCTGCTCCCTTGTAGGGGATTACAGAAAGTAAGCAGGGAAAACAAGGCTTCTGTCAGGATTTCTGAATACAATCCCTTGGTCTGTACTTTCTTAGGAAATTTTGTAGGGTTTAATCTGGCAAATCAGGTTGATCACTACTGGCTGTGACTTCTTTTGTAGAGCAGATTACAGGGTATTTCAGTGTGTAGCATGTTACAGTGCTTGCAGTTAGCTGGCTAATGATCTGCATAATCTCATATATACGCTTTCAGCAGAGACACAGCTGTACACCTTTAGCTTGAGTTGCTCAGTACATAACTCTCTGTATCCTCGGTCATTAAAAAATAAAAACTCACCGTGATAAAAAATTGAGTAACTCCTGGAATCTGGAAGAAGAAGAAGAAGAATTGTCGGACATACCTTGCAGGCTGTGTTTCAGAATTTAGGAAAAGTCTGACTCATTGTCTTTCGTGCTGTATGTCAGGCCTCTGACGTTAATCCTTTATGTCTCCTGGCAAGTATTTCACATTCAAAAAGGCTTATATGCCTAGGGGAAAAAAAAAAAAAAGAAAAACAGAAAGAATGAGGAAAAAAGACAATTGCAGTGCCGCAGGTTAAACTAATAGAGAGTAGGGCTTAGAGAAGGTGTGGAAGTGTTTACACTTGTGTATGGCAGTGATTCCAGCCTGGACCATGGCCCATTGGATCAATATTGCCGTTCTTCAGCAGGTTTCCCCTCCCAGCCCTGTGCACACCCAAGTGCTGAATTCCTCTGCACGTCCCTTGCTGTGAGTGGGACAGCTCAGAATTTCATCCTGCTGGATGGAAATGAAAACCCCAACATGCCCACTCCTGCTGTGTTTCATCCCCGCTGGCTGTTCATGCCCTTAGAAATTGTGGAAAATCCCTGGTTGCAAACTGGTCATCCAGGGGCAACAAACCTGCCTGAGGGACTGCTCCTTCCTGCAGCTTTGGGTAGAGATGCAGCTGAGATGGCCAAAAACCTGCCTGACCTTGCCTGCAAAGAACTTGAACCTTGCTCTCCTGGTCTTAAGGGTTTCTTGTTAAACTCTTGGAGTTTTTGTGCTGTTGTCTCCTGGAGTAATTTTCTGTGCTCCTTAATTTTCCTTTAAAGCAGCCAGGGAAATGTTCTTCTTTGGAGCAGTGAATTTATCCACTTGCCCTGATCTGGTAACTGCCTGCTGAGGGTCTTCTTTGTGGATGGAGGAATTCACATCTGCACTGAGAAATCCAAATGGCTGTGTTTGGCCCATGGCTGGAGATGTACTTGGAAGGCTCATCTTGAACAGCAGAACCAGTTATGTTTAGGTGTGCTGTGTGCCAGTGGGAGAAGCTTTGTTAAATCTTTAGGAGATGATTTGTCCAGCTGGGCTTTTAAAAACAGGTTTTCTTGCATTTTTTGGCAAAAGAAAAATGTTTTTTTGTGAAATGAAAACGAGGCTTGAGGCCTCATTTTGAGTCCTAAAACACAGGTGTGCTCATGAACATTCCATGACATTGACAGTGGCCAATTTCTTCAATGTATTTTGACTTTATTTCTCCATTGTTAATGGAGAGAATTTTTTGAGGCAAAGTGAAAGTGTGTGTTTTGACTGATTGTATCCAGCAGTGGTATTGGCTCTCAGGAGGCAGGAAGAAATTCCCAACCCATTCGATATTCTGGCACCTGCTCATATTTAGCTGTTACCTGTTAGTTACTGAGTGTCGTTGCAGCAGGGTGCAAGACCCTCAGTCTTGAACGCCTGGACGTAAAAGTCTCCAAGAAACACAGGCTGCCTTTTTTCTAAGCTGTAGGTCCATGCCCCCAGTGTGTATTTCTGTGTGAATTACAATCAAAGTCTAAGAACTGGCCAGTGTTTTGCTACCTTCTGCTGACAGCTTTTGGCTTTTTTGGAAATATTTTAGGTTCGTGCATACTGTAGCTGTCGCTGTGATTCAGAGCCTTTGGAAGCAGAGCTTCCTCTTGTATTTGTTATTTGCTTAGCAGAGCTTTGACTTTATGGCTATGTATTTCAGAATCTTTTATGCCAGGGAATCGTTTATATTTCAGAGATACGGGAAGGCACCTTGGAGCTTGCTGCATGTCTTGTTTTTTAACCTTAGCCCAGTGTGATATTCTCTCTAAAGAATATTCTCACGTAATCCTGCAGGGAAGGATAAAGGTAACACAGCTGCCTGGCATTAAAACTGTAAATCAGAAGTATATAATGACAAGTCTGAGAAATGTACTAAAAATAATAAGAAGACAGGCTTGTTTCTGAACAGCAAATGCCATTAAACTTTGCTTTGAATTCTGACTTCCATCCAAAATCTGCACCCACAACCATCCGCTGTGTGTCAAGGGGCTGTTTGCTTGTTTTGTACTTCAGAGGAGCTGACTTCACTTTGTGTGCTGGTCCAGATGTGACTCTCCCTGGGAGCATTCCTTGGCCACGCTGTAGAAAGATGTTTCTGAGAACCCAAAGAGAAATAATAAAGCTGAAAATCTGGCCAACACTGCCTCAGGGGCATTGCTTTCCCTGGGAGAAAAGCTGGGCTGGAGAGGGACGATGGCCCCTTTTGTATGACTGAGAGCAGGAGGGTGACATTTTTACAAGCAGGAAAGTTTGATGGAGCTTGAGCTGCTTCTTAAGCCCAGCTTACATGGACAAGTGTGGCTGTGAAGTGATTACAGTGAGGATTTCTGGGGAAGAGCTCGGCAATGAGGCTTTCTCAAGGATTTTGGAAGCTCTGTGTATAGTTCTGATTTTCTTCTGGAGGTCTTTGTAGGACTTTGTGTCACCTTGGCAGACATTTTGGAGACACGGGAGGCTCATCCCCATCCAGGACAGACTCACCTGGGCCTAAGCAGGGCAATTATGGTGGGAACTGGGTGTAGCCTTCTTCCCTGGGTGCTGGAGAGTGGGGCAGGGGGAATTGCCTGGGGGAGAGGTGTGGACTGCTCATTCCATTATACCTCAAGGTCATGCCATTTTTCTCGGGGGAAGGGACATAAATGCCTAATTTATGACCTCATTAGTGGTGCTCGAATCGCATTTGCATTCACAGGCTCTGAGAAGAAAATGTTTGCATTTAAATCTTCTGTGAGATTTGAAATCAAAGATATGTGAAATTGCCCAAGAATCCCTTAAAGATGTAAGGGTGAATCACTTTTAAAATAAAGATCCTGCAATTGCTGATGTGGGGAGTAGATGTTCTGTTCAGGGCACTGGGGCTGCTCCTGACCCTGCTGTGCAATGCAAAACCAGCCCAAAGCAATCCATTCCCTGATAAAGACAGCACATGGTCCTGCTGTATGGCAGGGGCCTCTCAAAAACACAAAGCACAGACGGATTCAGGACTTGGTGTGGGCTGTGGAGGGTGGTTTTTTCAGGGATTCTGGCAGTCAGAAAGGTGGGGACAGCACCTGCTTCAAGCTCCTGTAATAAATATCTTTGCTTTGGATGAACCTGGTGAGGGGGTTCAGTCTCAATAGGTGTAGTTTGTGTCTAGAAAGCTGCCTTGGAGTGATTGTAGGAAGTTACACGCACACAACCCCATCTTGCATTTTTTTTCCTCTTTGACATGAGTGTTGAAGTGTCCCAAGTCCACGGCCTTTCTGAGGATGAGAAAGCAAGAAAATGATCAAAGCAGATGCTGGAAATGGTGACAACATAGTATGATCCTAACAAATCAGTGCTAAATAAAGTGATTACTTTGACTGCTCTGCGAGGAGAGCTGCCCCAGCAAGCCTCAAAGGCAGGCTGGCTCATTTAACCATGAGCCTAATCAACTGGCTTCTTCTAATTACCAGGAAGGAGTGACTGTCTAAAAACCGCTTCTTTCATATGTATCCCTCTCTTTTGGCAGCTTCTTTCTAGAGCCTGGTGAACTAAAACCAGGAGACAGAGTTGGCTCATTGGGACAGTCCATGCCAGCCTCTCTAGCCTCTGTATGCTTAATTTCCATGTCAGCATAATTAGGACGTGGCCACAAATAACGGGGTTGAATGTATTCCTCTGGGAAACTGGGTAGAAATTGCCAAGTTTTGAGCAACTTCCACCGATGCTTCAGGAAGGGCTTGCTGACAGAGCAGCTCATGGCGTGGAGGTTTTAATTGCCATCCAGAGCTGATGATTCATAGGTTTCTCTCTTCCCATTCCCCTTTCCTTGGCAGATCCTGGATGTCCTGTTGACAACTGAAGCCAACAGCTCAAACCCTGAGCTCTTATCTGTCCTTCAAAACCCTCCCAGCCGCCTCCTTCTCCCGTTGATGTTGACAGCTCCACCACCACGCCGTGTCCCACGGGCTCACAGCAGTGGTGTCACTTCTCACTCTCCTCCCTCTCTGAGGTTTTTTGAAATGCTTGTGCTTATTTGTGCAGCATCTCTGAATGTACCTTCTCTCCTTGGCTGCTGCCACCGACACAAACTTTAGCATCCACTTCTGTGGCTTTCCTGACTCTGCGTTGTCCCTCCATGTGTAAAGTTGGGAGGATCTACCCCAACCTGAATTTCCCTCCCCTTTCCACATTTCTCCACATAATGAACTGGTCCTGGGTAAGGGGAGGAACAGTAAGGAAAGGGAGGCAGTAAGGAAAAAGGGAACTGATCTTAATTTCAGAAGACCAAAAGACTCTTGTTGTTATACCCAGAGGAGCACAGGCTTTTGTATTAATCCAAACATGAGATTTCCTGGGTTCTTCATGCTTTTGTTTCACTTCAGTGACAGACACTGCTAAATTGGTGCAGGTTTTTAGCAGGATATGGGAGATAGGGAAATGGCGAGTTCCTCTAAGTTTGTCCTGAAGTTCACAAATNCCCTCAATTACACACATAAAACATATTCAAATAGCTGTAGCATATTCAATTCAAATCCTACCTTATTCCTACAGCCTTAGGCCACCATATTTATGTCAAGGATTTCCCACAGAGACATGTGCAGTGCTCAGTGTAATGTCTGCAGAGAAAGTGCAGTTTCTGGGGTGCATTTATTTGCTACTCCTGGTCAACCATAATTTGCATAACGACATCCACATTACACTCTTGCATGGGTTTGCATTGGATAGCACGTGTTGTTTATTTAGAAGTGTCTAAATACATTTTTTTAATATAAATGAGAGACAGAGAAATCAGCTTTTTATGTTTCATAGGGTTACCAGGGTAGCAGTAGTAAAATATAGCAAATCAACAGTGAGATCTGCAAGAATGAATACAGACTATGCCCAGAGGCTATGGAAGGCACCAAGACATATTTCAGGCTTTATCAGGAATGAGGCAAACATTTGCACGGCCCTGAAAGAGCTGCTGGCTTCACAGTGAACTGCCACAGAATGGTGTAATTAAAAGTTACATTCTGTTTGAGCCTTGTCTCACACTCAGTAATCAAACACCATAATCAGAACAAATTATTGCATTTGTATTCTGCCACCCACTGAAAAAGATGCATTGCTTGGCTTATAGCCTGGTCTTGATTTATTAGGTCTAATTTCAGAGACTGGCACAAAAAGTGAGTCAGATTCCTGCAGGACCTGTTGCACAGAGCCACTGGTACCTTTAAGCTGCATGTGGGGGGTTTTTTAGTGAGCTTCTCATTGCTTAGAACAAAATTACAGGTTTTTTAAAGCTGCTTGGAGTGTGCAGACAAGATGAAGGTTAAGCTAAGGAAGGGCTGATCAGGACATGGACATGCACAGGTCACTGAGGCTGGCAGCTCCAGCACTGATGTGACCTCCAGGTGCTGTGGATGAAACCACAGGATGAGTAACAAGGCACACGCTGAGCTGAGTCTCCTCTAACAAGACAGAGAAGTGGGAACAGAATTTCTATTCAGGGCATCAAAATCAAGCCTTGAAGCATAGCATTGCTTGTTGATTGCAAATAATGGAGCTGCAGAAATGATTTCTGCACAGGAATGTACTGTTTGGCTGTGTTGCAAACTATTTTCTGTAGCCGTTTCAATACAAAGCTGGGATGTGATGACCATGAATTATTTTGTTTGATATAGGTAGGAGTTTTCTGGAAAAAACAGGAAAATGGAAATAGAAATCCAGAGTTAATGTTTTTATGTAAAAATTATGCTTATAAGAGAAAGTAAATTGTGCATAATCCAGCAAACTTTTAGGATATCTGGTAAAGCAGCCGTCCAGCTTTGTCCTTTCTGAAGGACACGCTGTGGCGTGCACTGGCATTCATCAGTATCCAGAAATGACCCAGAAGATGTAGGCAGTCGTGTGTTTCCAAGTGTTTTTCAATAGATGTGAGACATTCAAATTAAAATAAACCATTCAAAAAAGTGGCAAGTGTGCTGCAACTGTTGGAAATGTGTGAGAGTAATAGTCTGCAGCAGGCACTACGAACAGTTGGCAAAATAAACAGTGTCAGGCTGTGGCTGATGATTTTGTGATTAACAGCTGCCAGCTGTTTGAACAAAGGTCACTTTTCCACCAAAGTCTTGCCAGACCTTTGGGGAGGGCTTTCTTACTTGGTTCTGAGTTTACTATTCAACTTGATTTCAGTTCAAAACAGTCTGGAGAGCTGAATTCATAAATCAAAGCCTAGAACTGTAGGTCAGATCCGGAGAGCTGGGACTCCAGTGGAGAAGAGGGAGTTTCTGAAGAGGATTGAGAACTTTCTTGGGTTGTCTTTCTCCACGATCCTCCCTCACACCTAACCACAACCTCTGTTTCCAGCTCCAGGAGCAGAGGTGTGCCTCTGTAGCCCCCTCTCTGATCAGATTAGCACAGGTTAATGATCTCCAGCCTCTCAAAACAGCAGCCCCCTGACTTTTGGTGACTCCAGCTGCTTCGCTGGTGCCTCTTTTCCTTTGTTCTTTGTCACTTTACCCTGCCTGGCTTGTCAAGTCAAAGCGATGTGAGCCCCTCTGAGGAGGAACAGAGTGAACTTACTGGATGCTCTGCCCAGGGGCTGTGATTTATTTGTCCCCATGTGTTTATTAAATGGAAAATTGCCTCGCTTTTCTCACCGTGTTCAATGCCCACGTACTTCGTTTCCTGCCAACATTTCAAATGCTGGGACTTGGCAAGCACACCCAGCTTCTTAAAATGTAGGCCTTGGAGGCAAAAGTTTTTTGAAACTAACAGGTGCCTCTGAACTTTGATTTAAACTTGTAACTGTCACCAGGGTTTCGACAGATGGGTAATGAAAGATGAAGACAAATGCTGGTAGGAGTCTTTTGAGATGTGCTGCTATTAGCATTTGCTCTGAGCACATTTTAGAGGGAACATAAGACTAACAATTTAATGTCTGTTAGTCATCTCACACTGGAGAACTCCTGCCAGAGAAGGTGAAATGTCTAACTTAGAACTGATGACAGGGGATATGTAATAAAGAAGAGGCAAAGGGAGGCACCAGAAGACCAGCTGTAATTTTGGACCAGGAAAGGAATAGAAACAAAGAGACAGATCAAGTCTGAGTCCTCAGATTTGGGGCTATGTCAGTCAAAACTGAGCTTCACAGTGTAAGGGCTGGGAAAAAAACACCTGTAATGAAGTCTCTGCTGGATGTGGTATTAGCTAGAGATGCTTGGGACACAGTGGAGGAAATAAGATGTTTCTTAGAGTGACTGTTAAAGTTGTCAGTAGAGAGTGGTACAGAATAATGCAGATAAGCTGCTTAAGCCACCCCTGGATGGCAGCTTAGTGGTACCTCTGCTTACCTTGGATCTGGCTTTTTACATATTCTTTAATATGATACTTTTACAAGGGCTCAGAGTGTGATATTTTATCATGCTCTGGTAGCCCCATATTCCGTAAGTAATGAAGTTCCAGTGGAGTTGGAGGGATTGTCTTTGGAGGAGGGAGCCACTCCACGCAACCCGCTCTTCTCCGCAGTTGGATTTCATTGCATTTCCCTTCCACAGCACGGAGATGTCTCATAAGCTGCTAAACTCCAGCCCTAAACAAGCCAAGTAATTCCTTTTTGTGCCAATCTGTGTGTGTCACCGATAACGTAAATCCCTGTGTGCCACGGTGATCTGTGCCCAGATGTGGGAGGGAGCGAGCCAAGGGATGATATTGTGCAGTGCTCTGCTTTCTCCCCTTCAAAAACCTGCACTGCCCTTTTTTACCCAGAGAATGGAAAGAAAGGGACAGGGGACTGTGCTGAATTGTGTGCCCCTCCTCTCCAAAGCCTGCCAGAGACCTGCTGGAAAACCCCGAGGAAGAGAAGGCTCAAAGCAACCCCAGCTCCTGCTGTGGGGGCTGTGTGGGGGTCCTCAGGAGAGCACACGAGCCCCTCCACTGAATCCCCTTTTTCCCTTCAATGTGTCTCTAGAAGGATCCGAAACAAGAACAAATTTAACCACAATAATTTTGCAAAGGACACACAGGCTTTTAATTTCCCTCCTCCTTCAGTGTTTCCTGACATCTGTCAGTGTATTTTCTAACACTGTGTCTGTCATAAAATAACAGATCAGGGTGTGAAAACCTGCAGACCCTGGGAGAAGTGTTGGAGGTCACAGGGTTCCTTCTTTGGGGCTATCAGCATAATTCAGAGCCAGTGACACCTACAGATTAATTGCCCTTTTATTGATTCTGAATTGACTTCCTTAATTAAGGAGAGTGCCACTTGCTTGCATGATTGCTTTTTTTTTTCCTTTTCAAATTATTAAACCAAAAGCTTGGAAGTGAAATCCTTTGCTGTGTATAAGCTCTTCCCTGGAAAATATTCTGCCATGTTTAACAGACTTCCCTGCCTGAAGTTTTATTTCCTTACACAGTTGAGGTTAATTGGTGTGATTATTTTGATATAAAGGGCACTGAGAGGACTTGCAGCATCTGGGGCTATTGAAGCTGCAAGGGGCCCTGTCTGTGTGGGATATTGTGATAGAGATGCTTTCCTCGGAGGAACCAAAATAACTGGAAACTTGGAGAAAAACGTTCCCTTTTCACACAGCTTGTCAGTATGGTAAGTGCTCTGGAGACAGTGCTTTTGTGCTTCTGCAGACATTAAATCCTGTACGTTTCCCAGGCTGTGACAGTCCTGTTTTCAAATGTTTTAAGCATTCATTGTGCTTAGGATGATGGACCCAGTGGTGGAAACTCTGCTGAAGGGATAATGGTGGTGCTAGGAGGAAGAGGGTGAAGTATTTTCCTGGAATGCCAGCCTTTGGGCCTTCCCTTGGGCTGTTCTTTGCACAGAGGCTTAAACCATAAAGCAAACATGAGATTTGGAAAGGGAAGAAAAAAACCATAGTTAAAAATTTGAAACTTCCCACATAATTTTTCCCAGCTCTTCCCACCAAATACGAGGTGGTGGCAGTTTGGGTTGATTCTCATATGGGATTTTCCTCTGCTTTTCTATTTGATCAAGCACACAGGGAAGGAGGTTATGTTGAAGTGAGTGCTGTTAGTTCTGAGGCTGCAAGGCTGATGGGGATTTTGTTCTTTTGAAAGGTTTTGAGCAAATTAGAGTGGGGAAAAAACACAGGAATATTCTCCAGACTGCTCTCATGGACATCCCCCATGCAACAACAGCAAAGTCAGAAAACTGCAGTTCTGGCAGGATGAAGGGGCAGTTCTTGGGGGAAAGTTGAGGTCTGGGGTAAACATGGAGCTCTGTGAAGCTGCTCTTCAGGGAAGCGAGAAAAAAAATGGGAAAACCAAGAAAAAGAATCTGTCATTGCAATCTGCTCCTGGCACTTCTGAGCACGCAGTTGCCCCAGGACCTCCAGCTCACATGGAATAGGACTTTCTTTTGCTTACCTTCTCTCTTCACCCTGCTGCTGCTGGCATCCTCTTGCCTCTTGTTGCTGGATCTTCCATGTGCTCCAGCTCCTCTGTACAAATAATTGGTATGGGAAGGGCAGGGTGCAGGATAAAGCTGTCCAGGGTCACCTTCCAATATGTTGTTGCTGCCTTAGAGACTGTAACTAAGGAGAGTAACTCGTGGTTCTGCAAGATTGGACACCCTGGTTAACTGGGAAGTTTTAGGAAAGCCATTGTTGCAGGTGGTGTGGAACTGGGTGCTTTTTTGCCTTCCCCATCTGCAGGATTTAACATCAGAACAGCGATTTACTCTCTGGGGACAGATCAGGTGCAATCCCTGCTGCTTACTCTTTGTCAGAAGCAAAGCATAATATTCCTGCTTTGAAAATAAAAGGTATCTTGCAAATGTATTACTCATTTTTAAGAGATAAATGTAGAAGCTAAAGAAATAAGTGTCGTGCAAATATTTTCAAATGTATTTCCATATACATAATAGCTTTCTGAGTGTGTATATACACGTTCTCCACAGTAAATGTGTATTCCAGTTTAAATTAATTTGTGTAGTCATAATGGGGCTATTGTGGTAATAGGTGATTTGCTTCTTTAATGGTTTGTTTGAGTTCTAGTAGGGTAAAAAAGCCATGGGTTTGATCCTCAGTGAGTTGGTGTAGCCCTACATTGCTGTCATTCTGGACTTGATATTCCAGAGTGAATGTGATGGCAAAACAGCATCTAGGGCATGTATTGAGCCAGAGAGGGAACAGGTCAGGTCACCCTCCCTGGCTTTTGTCATGGGGTATTTTCAGGAAATCTGGGGCTGGATGCCCAGGGTGAACTGGAATTTAACACAGTTTGAGAAGGAAGAGAGCTGCAAAAAAAATGCCCTGTAGCTGCCATCACCTTTAACAGCATCTGAGAATTGCAGCCATGACTCAAAAAAGCCCAGTTCTAATTTTGGGGGTTTTTTGAGGCTCCTCTCTCCCCAGCTCAGAATTCTGTCATAAACTTGCCAAAATCCTTGCTGAATTTTTTTTTTTTCCTCTGAAGATACCTTGTAGAGAACATAGAGTACAATCCACAAGTGCTGCAAAAATTCCTTGAGGTTATACTGCACTGATGGCACAATCCGTCCCACTGCAGCATCTTCCAGTGGAAACCCAGCAAGACCAGCCTGGGTCTGAGAGATTTATGCAGAGGAAACTGTGAGGGAATGCGACTGGACCAAGAATCCTCAAGAGGGAAAAAAATCCCAGCTAAAGATAGCATAGCTGGGTCTTAAAAACAATCTTCTCCATATTTATATCTTTTCTTAAACTTACCAGTGTCAAACACAGGTGAAGGTCATTACTTGGTTGAAACAGCGAGGAAAGAAATTGCATGCACCTATTGGGTATAATGCAATGGGAATATGCCTTTTTCCTTCCCTGGTGGCTGAGCTGTAAAAGATGATCAGCTTTCCACGGCTGCTAGCCAAAAATTGCACCTTTGCGTTAAACAAGAAGAACTCTCACTTTTAGGCTTTAGTTCCATAAATTATTGAGTTGCTTTGATAAATCCATGTGAATTCAGTAATGTGCTTAAGTACAACTTTGCCATTAGGCACATTAATGAGCCTTAAGCAAACAGCTCAAAGGAGATGTGGTTTTATGGGTCCAGCTAAAGGGTCTTCTCCCCCTTCTTCCATTGGGATGGTGAAAACATCTCTCAGGCAGCTCTCTCTCCTCAAACACTTGGTGTGGATGTGCCGGGTTGGCCTCGTGGCACTGTCCCACATCCTGGGTGCTGTTTGGCTCTCTGGAACACCCACTAACCTGCTCTGTTCACAGAGGGATTATTCCTAGAGGTGTAAGAACCATGGTGCCACTCTGGATAAAGTGCAGAACGTTTCTGCTTCATCTGTCACTGGTAGGGGATGCTGACATACGAGCAGCAAGCAGGATGGATGGAGTGATCCATCCCAGGCCATATGCTCCTCATTTCTGATAGTTTGTACTTTGCAAAGACTTTCTGAGCCAGCAATCCTATCTAGACCACCACGGACCTGCCCTCTAAGATTGTGTTTAACGCCCTTTGAAAACCATTTAAACTTTCAATAGTTCATGAGCTTGAAAAACATCCGCTGGGATGATGGCTTTGCTAATTACAATGGTCGCTGCGTTTTAAACCAGCACAGTTGCTTTTGTAGCCAGCCAGAGATTGGAGGCTGCAAGCAGGTAGGAGAAGTGCAGGGCTTTGCCATCTGCTCCTGCTGAAGTCTGTTGTTTTGGGTAAGTGGCCGTCCAGTGCATTAATGGCCCCTCGTAGCAGCACAATACCTGGCGGTCCTGGCGGCCGTTTCTGGCTAATAGAAAATGTCACAGTGTAAGCACCGTGTTCTAATTGCATTGGCCCATTTCCATCACAAGCATTAATTTAGTGTAATGCTGTTTGGGAATCTCAGTGAATTGCTGATGTGGGGCTTGCCAGCTGCTGGAGGTGCTGCAGTTCTCCCCGTGTTGGTGTGGCTGTGCTGCTCGAGCAAGAGAAGTACAAGGGCTGAACTGCAGCAACTGAAAGCATTTATAAATAGCAGACATTATTTTTACAAGTGGAGCCAGGGCAGGAAGAAGAAGTGCCAGTTTGCATTGGGAAAGAGAGCAAAAACCAGAGGGTTTTGAACATTTTCCAAAGCTGCAACAGTTCTAGTGCAAGCTGACACCAATTCTGGTGTAAGCTGTGCAAACGCCAGCAGATCCCATGTGTTTCACCACCATCAAAAGTGGCAGAGCTGCATGGAAGGAGGGATGATTTACAATCAAACAACAGCAATTATACCAGGGATACAGATTACTTTATAATGAGACTGAGCCAAGGCCACATGTCAGTGCATTAGGCTTCTAGTTCACGTCTAATCATAAATCTTCAGTATGAAGGTTATAAAACTCTTTTCACCAATATTTGTCTGCCTGAAAAATCTATGAAGCATTAGCAGCAGCTTGAAGCTATGAAGAGGAACCACTCAGCTTCATTTACATGTAAAATATATACAGTACAAGCTGCAAAAAGGTCTCTTGATGTTTTCCCATGATATAAATATTTGATGTTGTTTAGATTCCATTCCTGTTCTTTTATGGAGGGTTTTCTACTCAATTAGAGTTGGGTGGAAACACATTTTCTGCCCAGTTTTTACCAGAATCATGGAGAATGATCAAAATGAACAGATTTAAAAATTAAATTTGTTATTGCAAATGAGATTTATAGGTATTTTCTCTTTGGGGAATATGTTGCTATATTGATTTCTTCAAAATAACAAATAATGATATGGACTATTAGAAGCTGTAAGGTGGTGAATCCAATTCCTGACAATTTTATTATTCCATCACTCTGAAAAGAATTTGTTCAGCTAATTCTTGTTCTTGGTGATACAAAGTAAAGATGAAAGCCTCTGTAACTTGATGGTTGAATTGACATCTTCATTCCTTAAGCGATAACAGAAGGGACAGTACGAAATTCTCTCTAAAGAGTTTTTTTGGGTTTTTTTAATAGAAAAGCAATCTCTGGTTTGCCTCATTTTTGGGTGCTGAAGAGCAGCCGTGCTGGGTCCAACAGTTGGGCTGTCCTGAAACTTCTGAAGAAACAAATCTGATGCAATATTTCAGGGCCCAGCCCTGAGCTGTGCAGACATATCTGCAATAGGACTATATCTGATTTTACTTTTTATGGGAATCAGTCAAGAGAAATCTGCTGAGAGCAGATGTATGACACTCATGTGAACCTGATCACTGTATAGTTTACCATGACATTTGGTTGAAAAAGAAGCAGAGAAATACGGTTGTAGGGCGAAATCCTCCTCACACGGCTCTTAAGGGAAATTCTATGGGCTATAGAAGTATTTGTATGACATAAGAGAGTAAATTTGGCCTGCTTATTCCCATCCCTAGTACTAAAATTGAGGTGGAGTACTTGTAATTTGTTTATTTTAGTGAAGGTGAAGAATAGCCTAGTTTTTGCCTGGTGGAAATCCCTGCTTTCATGGTCGTAATTCAATGATTTTTAATATATATACCATATTTATGCAATGCACAGAAGAGAGAAATTCCTGAGTGTGTGGTACAGTCAAAATCAGCTGTGCAACAGCACGAGTCTGGTTCCCGTTTTTGCACATTCTTGTAATGATCCAGCAGACTCCAGAAAAAAAAAAAAATCCCATTGCAGAGAAACACAGATAAAAACAAAAAGGAGTTGAAATCACTGATACCTAGCAATTATATCCAAATAATGATGATTCCAGTAACAAGCACGTAACTGCATTTCCTGGCACCAGCATTTCCACTACAGCAAAACAACACTTTACCAGCGTTCCTAATCAGCATGTGCAGCAAAACAGAACCTCAGCTCGGTGCTACTTAACTGGATGCCTTTTTTTTTCCCATAGTATTTCATAAATATCTTTAGGAAGTGAATCTGATGATAATAATTATACCGCTGCTGTATGCAGCTAAAGACTTCTCCCAGCATAACAAATAACCTGTTAGAAAATCTCTAAGAGCTCCCCATGCCTGCCTACACTAATAATACAGTAGAGCTTTGTGTGTACATAGGCTTTTTAAAGGCACTCTCATGTTAATTATCTAATTAAGCCTTACAATTCTCTTTGAAAGTAAGTAAGTATGATTATACCTATTTTATGGAGGTGGAAACTGAAAAATAAAGGCTTGATGTCATTTCAGCTAATGTTTTTTGACCTTCCCTGACTTTCTTTGACATTGATTAGATTGACTGGAGGGTTTTGGTGGGAGCACAGGCACGCAAAATTCCCCTTGAGGGAGCAGAGAAGGTGATTTAACCCACATGAGCTCTGTGAAGAGCTGCCCTGGGATCACTCAAGGGAGCATTGAGATGTTAGGTCTGATCTCACTGTCACCACTGCCTGAAATCTGGTGGGGGGAGAAAAAACCCAAGGTCAAATCAGCAAAGCTCCCAAACTTGTTTTCTAGCAGTGGTCCAGTGTCCAAGTTGTCTTTAGCATCCTTCTCAGCTGGAAAAGATCCCAGCACTTGCAGGGCCCACTCGCATTGCAGGTGATCTGCCTGGGTAGGAGTGAAGCCATCGCACCCAAGGCTCTGTCAGAGGCCTGTGGCAGGGTTCCTCACCCACTGCAGCATTGTGGGGATGCATCTTGAGTCCTTCAGTGTAGTGAGAACGAGGAGATGGGAAGAGAGAATTCTCTCACTCCTTGCTCTCTGGAGTGCCAGCATTTCCATGCCTGTCAGCTGGGATCTGGCTGTGAGCAGCAAAGGATACCTGTGGGTGCCACAGGTCTTGTTCATCCTACAGTTCATGCTGCAGTCCCTGGGCTGACTTCAGCACGTGTGGAGAAGCTGTTTTTTCAGCCAGGAATCTCAGGCAGTGCTGTGGTGGGTATTTGGTGGCACAGAGTTTGGCAGGGAGAAGCATCTCCAGCCCTCCTCTCCTGCCTGGCAAGCAGCACCCGCCCTGCCCAGCCTGCTGCACTGTTTGCAGTGTTTTGAAACAACTTGTGTAGGCATCTGTGCAAGTGTTATGTGTATAGCTGCTGATGAGTATAAAAACCCCTGAGAACAGAAATGCTTATCATAAGACAAGAAATAAGTTTGGTAGATGAGAGTTTATAGCTGTGTCCCCTTAATGGAGTGGTTTGCAACCTCTCCCGGGCCACGGGCGTGTGATACCGAAGGAGCAAACACCATAGGCAGGATCAGGCTTTGCCTTTCTTTACTGTTTTGATGGAAACTTCTTGATTTCCCCTGGCTGCTGGTAGCACTGAAAGCTCTTACAGGCACAGTACAGGTTGTGGGCTACTGCCCTAATAGCTGTATTTCCTCTGACTTTCCTGTGCAATTCAATAAATAATTCATGAAGTGATTGAGGCTGATAGAACTTCCTTCTGTGCTTGCAGTGGTTCAGACATCACTTTTGTCTTTTCTAAGTCCTAATGCATAGTTGGCGAGTGACTTCACTACTTCACAGGAAGCCAAACTGCTGGAAATTTAAGGCTTGGATGCTTAAGCAAAAACTGTAATCAACTTAATCAGGCTGTGATTGACCCAGGGAAGTGCAGTGATGGAGGAGATCCAGAGTCACGTTCATGTGTGACCAGGGAGAACCACTGTAACTGGGAATCGGGCTCTGAGCAGTGGTGACCCCATCCACTGAAATGTCCCCACTGGGCTGTTTGTCCCTGTGGCAGGTGGGTTTGAGGCAGTAGTGATTTTCAGCTGCTAAATCTTCCTGTGGAGATGAATCGGTGCCCTTCACTACCCACCACTGCCGCGGTAGTGCCGCCAGGAGAAGTGTGCCATGGTTGGATGGGAGGAGAGTTGTCCATTAAAACTCTGCATTCCATAAGGAAATGGGGCATTTAACAGCACTGCTTGAACGTGTCAAGTATATTTTTTCATTGAACTATCCACATTGAACTGTTTCCAATAGTGAAAAAGAGAATATTGTAATGAAGTTATGTTTCAGAAAAGCAGGTAAGTCTTAGAGGAGGGGCCTCTCACAGGGGTTGTTAGTATTTGCTGTTCCCCTGAAAACCTCAAAGGAGGCATGTGCCAAGCTGAAAAGAGAGCAGAGCTTTTCAGTTTCCTTTCAAGTGCTGACTGGAGGGGAAACCACAAGGACTTTCCTCTTATGTTGACTGCTGTAATGATGTGCTGTACTATTGAATTTCCAGGTCTAACTGATGTGGATCAATTATTTGAGTTTGATGGGCCACCTGCTTGGGAAACTTCTGTAGTGTTTATAAAAGACCTGGCAGTGCTCTCCTGGCAAGAGATACTTTTATATTCACTCCTGTGGAAGTGCTGTCCAGGTTGAATTATAAAATGAATCAATGCCATGCTGGCAATGGGATGTTATTTGGGTTTTCAAGTTCCACAGTAGGACTTCCTCAGTGTGCAGTGCAGGATAGATAATTAGCTTAAAGTATGTGCCAAAACTTGAGACCCAATTATATGTTGCACATAAAGGCTCCTTTGTGTGGGAAACACTCGAGTCTGTGTCAGTACAGGGTAAGTGCATCGCAGGGTGTCACCCAGAGATTGTGGGTGGTGTCAGCTGTGAGTTGTGTTTTTGCAATAACCCAGCCAGCTTTTATCAACACACTTCCCATGGGAAATATCATCCCTGCTGCTCAGCAGCCAGCCACTCCTGCTCCTGCAGAGCCCTGGCTGCACCTGCTGCTCCTTTCCAGGTGTCTCCCTACCAGTCCTTGGGTGCAGAAAGGGAAGGTGCAGCACACTCCTTTCTTGACAAAGGAGATGATTTTGGGTCTGTTCAGTTATGCTTCATGTGGGGGCAATGCGATGAGCAGGAATAAAAAGCGTGGAATTGTTCTTACTCAGGTTTTTTATTCTGTGTTTAATAGGTGGGGCAGAATTTCTTACAGTTGCCCCACATGTGAGGCATCTGCAGTTTCTCCCAGAACTGAAATTATTCAGCATTTTCCTTGCTATGACAAAGATTTGATGGCCATTCTTTCCCCACAGAGTATTTTCGACAACAGCATAAGAATATTTTAAATATTTTATTTAGAAACATCTGGTTGCTTTAACCAAAAGAGAGATTTCTTTGGGAATAGGTTCATGAATGTAAATAAAAGCTATTAGTTGTTGTGGTTTGGTTTTCTTTTTTTGTTGGCTAAGAAAATAGTCTTAAAGTATACAGTCATCTTTTCTGAGTGTGCCTGCTTTGTTCTTCCTGTCCTTTGAACATTCTGTCATGTCAAATACTGTATTTTGATTCTCATGAGCAGCCTTATGACTGGAAGACTCCCTTTGCAGAATATCTTCCTGCACAAGGTGCAGTTACAGGTGTGGAAAACTCCTTGAATTTTTAAGTTCTCTCATTAAATGGGATCTTTGCACTCCTGAAGTTCCAGCATGTGGAGATCAGACTCCTTTAAAACACAGAAGGGGAAATATTTACGGGTTTAGATGGGTTTTTTTAGTTTGTTCAACTTCAAAGAAGTTGAAGAAGCATATATAATGTATATATTGCTGGTTATTTGCTATTTTCCTGGAGGAATAACAGAATGTGACCAGATTCCATTTTGGCTGTTAAATCAGTGCAGCCCTGAAACCACATTCGTATTCCTGACATTTCATCAAAGCACTGATTTGGCAGCCCCTGACATTTGGATCAGTGACTAAACTTGTTTCCTTGTTGATAGCAAGTCATCTGCAGTTAGAGCAAAACATGGCTCCTAGACCTGACAGATCTTCCTTTGCCTTGAAAATAAATCCTAAAATTGCAAGGTCATTTGAGAGCTCTCACTGGAAAAAAGGTTCTGCTCTTAACCCTTATCCGGGTCAGTACTTCTTTACATTTCCATGGTCTTTACCTGGAGGATCAGAAAGTGCTTTATAAATATTAGATAGTATTAGATAATCTTTCTGCTGAGTTTGATAAAGCAGTATTTCCTTCATTCCAGACTTCAGGCCGGGAGTAGTTAAGTGACTTGCCCAAAGGAGTCTGTGGTAGGGCTCTGCATAAAATTTATGCTGATACCAAGTTGGCCTTTCTGTACTGTGGTATTTAATTCAAAGGGTACCTTAACTGGCTCTACTGAGTCAAGTGAAAATAGGATATAATATGCTTTATAAACAAGTTCAGGACCTGACAGGAGGGAGAGAGAATTCTTATTTAAACTAGAGGACAGTACGTTATTTTTTTTGCAGAATAAAGCAGAAAGGGTGAGAACATCTGGCTGCTCCCCTTGCCTCCCTAACACTGGGACTGAGTGCAGGCGTGAGCAGGTTCCTCAGTTCTCCCTGAGGAAGATATTGTTTGTTCTGAGATGAACATATTCATCCTTGCTTTTAGATTCAAGAAGCAGGTAACATTTTGAGCAAATGTTTTCGCTAAATGCTGGTTGAGAGACATTTAGAGCAGTGGGACACTGCCTTTTTTTTTTTCCCCACATTCTCCCCACCATAGAAACAAGACTTATTCCCTTCATAAATAACCAGGCTTCCAACAAAAATCACCAGTTCCATAATCAGTTTCTTTTCAGAACAAGCAAAAGCCTATATCTCTCCAAGCTTTGCATGTCGATAGCAGAAGAGAGAAGTGAAGTTAGTTATGGACATTAAGTGATGCTATAATCCCTTTTTGCAACACCAGGTAGTGTAGTCCCAGTCCAGGCACACATCTCAGGCATTTCTGGAGAGCCTGAGGAGTGACATTTCATAGTTACACGGCTAAACTCTTTTTTGGGTTGGTTTTTTAGGTTTTGTACAGAGGCAGCAAAAGATCCTGCAAAAGCTGACTTTATTAATCGTGTGATTCTGATCTCACATACCACAGTCCACATAACAGTTACATTCCATGTACCCTCTTCTTCCTGCTTCACCCTAATCAGCCTCCTTATTGGTGCTTGATTGGCAGTTTAGTGATGTGGGGTGGAATTCAGCTCAGCACGGGATCGCTGGCCTGGAGTGAATGGCTCCTTTCAGCGTGGATGTGTTTTATCTGTAATTTATCACTTTCGCATCAGTGATTCTCTACATGACCTCCCTGCTTCTGATTTCCTATTTGTAATATCAGCTTTTTCAGCCAAAATCAATGATGAGCGGTATAATTAATTTTTACGTGTTTTAATTAAGTTTTCAGCTGCTCCAATGCTTTTCATTATCTTAGCATGATCTCTTGCTGCTACCGAACATTACAATGAAAAAAACCTGTTGATTAAATAAAATATTATTTAAAAAGTCCCCTGCAAGTTGTCAAAGTAATTAAAGTTCAGCGACGCAAAGTGAATATAATACCTACTGCACAAAGAAGTTCAGGTAGAGCAAGGTATTTAAAAGGTCTCAGGAACCTACAACAGCTTGGGGCAGGTTCTGCCAACTCTGCAGTGGTTTGTGTGGCACCTCATCATCCTTCTGACATCTGATGCCATTTTTGTCATCCCAGTCATGAGGCTGAAGGACCCATTGATGCCTCCAGGAGCTGAATTTGCAATTTGCAGGTTGAACAGAGATCACCAATATTAATATGGGATGATACAGAAAGGTTTTGAGTTCTTGACAACTTTTGAAACTCTGCTTTGCAGAGAAAATACAATATTTAACCTGCTGATAGATAGGAAAGAGACTGATGGTGCCTTGTCTCTCAGGGGTTTATTTTTAGAGGAATTCATCTTATTCTATTTCACTGGTAAATTAATCTGTTCATTGGGTTCTTGGGTAGAAGACAGACATTGCTTGGCTGTTGCCTGCTTAATTATACCCTGTAATTTTGATTGACAGTGGAATATGCATTGGAAAGCAGCTGGAAGTGTCTGTGAACTAGTTTAGAAACTGGTGAGGAATCTCTGCCTCCTGCAGTCTCTGCTCGCTGTGCTAACCTAGGCCAAGTGAGAGGCTGCTGGATGGTTGGGGGGCAAAAGCAGGCAGCCATCACTCTGTTCTGAACAGTCAAAAATTAAATGTTTCACGTTTGCCACAGCTGCTTTCAGCAAACACTGGGCTCCCACTCAGAATCTGAGGGTTAAGCACGAAGAGCTTGTGTTTCTGTGTAAGGCATTAATTGGGATTTCTCTCTGCTGGAGCGCCTGTGAGGATGCTTTTGCTGTGTTAACTTGGGATTCTTAGAGTATGTTTGGCTTTTATGTGTGGCTTTTATAACTGATGCTCAGTATTTCAGTAAATTGCGTGAGACTCTGAATCATGAAGGTAAAGGTACTTTCAGTGACTTTTGGGGGGATACAGTGTGGGAACAGGGGGAAATAGGATGAACACATTTAGTTGAAAGCTGTGAACTGTAAAAGGAAAAATACTGAACATTAATGATACTGTGTGAAGTTTGAAGCCATTAAAATGGCTGGGAGACAGTTTGTGCAGGGACAAGCTGCTGCTTTCAAGGCCATTTGCAGCTATGTGGTGTTTACCTTGTCTGCATCCCCCGTTTCTCTGACCACGATGTTCTGCTGCTGCTGCATCTCTGTTCTGCCTCCTCTTGATCACACCAGTGTTGTGGGGGAGAAAGAGAATGAAGAGACTGTCAAAACTGTAATATTTTTGCCAGCAGCCTCCATTTCCTTACTCTGGGAGTTTCATCCCAGGACAGTCTTCCCAGTGGTGAAAGCAGGGCATTTTTGCATTTTTCCATGTTTTCCAAGGATCTGTGAGCCAGGGAGTGGTGAGAGAACACCAGGTGGAAATGAAAAGCTGGTGAGAGCTCTAGAGAATGTCACCAGCTGAGCAGACTTGCCCAGGCCAAGGTACTACAAGCAGTGATCCCTTCTTTGGTCAGCGTTATTCTGAGGTTTGTTGCCAACAGGGAACTGGAGAGGGAGTCTGTGTCCATTTGTTGGTCTGGTGCAGCAAGGAGAGGAGAATGTGGGCTATGGGAGCAGCCCTGGGTCCAGTTCCATGGGGTGCTCTCTGCAGGCAAACCACAGCTCTAGCTCTGACTGCAGCTCTCCTTTTCACAACTTCTAAATGGGCATAAAGCACCATACAAAATAAGCAGGATTCTCCATTCAGAACAAGAAGTGTGGCTTACCAGGTGATTTAAAAAACTGTTCTTTCAGAAATGTCTGTGCAACATGACTTGACTGATTTACCTTATAATGGCTCAAAGCCAAGAGCATAATGAAATTGTGAGCAGAAGAAATTACTCTAGTTCTTTTTCCCTTTTGCTATCTGCTGATTTATTAGAAATGCCTTTCATTCAAATAACTGTCCCATTAACCCACATGCTGCCAGAACCCTGGGAAAGAAAAAAAGGGTAAAACAGAGGCAGTGACTGCTCTGTGAGAGAGGAGAGCCAACAACTTTAAGCATTGTTGCACTGTGTGTTTGCAATTTTGGAGGCAGAGGGAAAAAAAAAAATTATGGTTTCAAACGTAACTGTTATTCTGGGAAGCTGGAAGCTTAAAAGCCCCATGGATAGCTGATAAAAATTTTGTGATGGCATGTCTCAGCTCTTCTGACATGGGCTATTTAAATCCTAGACTTATATTGCAATAATAATGAGATATTCCTCCCCAGTATTGATTCTCTGCCCCGTTTGGGACTGCCTGTGCATCCTCTCTCTGCGGTTCAGGAACCTGAGTCTGGATCTTCATGGCTAAATTTCAGACAGGCTCTTAGAGCTGTAGAGATGGGGCTGAAAACCAGCACCACGTTGGTGTGGCCTTGTGGCTGTGATCTCTCAGAAAGCAAAAGGCAGAAGGAGGAGAGGAGCTCAGAGCTGGCAGGGAGGCTTTGCTGTGACACTCCGGCTTCCAGCTCCTCGTACAAAAGCCTGGCTGCCTCCAGTCCTTCCTGCGAGAGACAGAAAATAAATTGCTGCTGTTGAACATTTTATTTGCACTCACAGAATATTCATCCAAGGAGCAAAGAAAGCACCAGAGGAGTGTGATCAGGGCTCGTTTTTTCTTAGCAAGCCAGTAGGAAATAATGCCAGAATCAGACACGGCGGAGGATTTTTGACAACATGGAAATTCCTCTTTGTGCATTGCCAGCTAACTCCAGCTCGGTGCTATTCCTCTCACCTTGAATCAACAGCAGCTCCTCGAGCTGCTGCAATTTCTTAATCAGTGGCTATTCAGTATGGATTCATCACTGAACCTTTCCATTGTAGACACAGACCAAGTGTAGCAGCTACACAGCTTTTGTTTCTGCCCTTCTGGAAGAACAGAAAGAGAAAAATAGTGGCAGAATTTCTGGATAGTGCCTCTGTTAGTTGGTATCTGTAAATACTTCTGAAAACTATGGAGTTTTTTTGAGAGGGGAAAAAAAGGTAAAGTTGATGCAAAGAGGTGTTGTTGATCTGAATACATTTAAACAGAAAATTAGATTCTTTCCAATTGTCAGAATTTCTGGAATATTTTCCTGAAGCAATACTAGGGACTGAAAGGCGAACAAATTTTGTTAGTTTGGGGTAAGTTTAGGTAGAAGTTTGGGGTAGGTTGTAGATCAGTTTAGGAAGAAATGAGGGTTTTCCTGAAAGAACAAACATATATTTATATAGATGATGTTCCTTTTGAAATGGAAGTGTTCTCGAGTCTCTCAGAATGGTTCAGGTCCACATCGTGCTCTGCTGCTTTCAGATACTGCTTTATCTGTCTCCCACTTTCTGCATCAGCAGATGGACACTGTGTCCATGGCATGGCAGTGGCAGATTTTGCAGCTGCATCTGTTTTTCAGTTTTGAGACTGAACAGGCATCTGCTGTTTATTTCTGGTGGATGTCCAAAAGGAGCATTGATGGATATCGGTAAAACCGGAGCTTTGGGCTCGAAAAGTGGCAGTGGAAAACCTTCTCCTAGAAGAGCAACCGTGTTGTTAAAAGTTTGGCACAGCTCCTTGGGCTGTGTTTTGGAGCTGGCTATAAATCAGGGGCCATTTGGGACAAGAAGAGAAGTAGAAAACCCTTTACAGTTATCAGGCAATCCTTGGAAACTGGTCTCCACAAACAGGTAAAGACTGGGATTAAATTGTCAGTGTAACCACCTGTAAAGCTCTTTGAGTTTCAACTCACTGATCAAGACAGTCAGAGCAGGCTGAAGATGCCCTGAGACAATGTGGAATTTGACACAAAATAAGGGATTTTTTTCCTTGCATAATAGAACATCAGCTTGCAAGAGAAGAGTAACGATGGTTCAAAGTTGTGTAGATAAATATTGTGCCTCAAAGTTGTGTTGGAAGGGCAATTTCAAAGATTTTTCTGCAGCCTTGCCAATTAAAAGAAATGATAAATATTTGCATTCATGGATGCCCTGGAGTCCTTTCTCTAAGAAAGAAAAAAAAGGTAGAACAAGGTTTGGAATTCAGTACTTGCTAAGAAAATAAAGACCTGGGGCTGTGCACAAGTTCTTACTTAATCCTTGTTGTATTTGTTGTTCCTTTGACACTTCTTTCTGCTACTTCCACTGATGTCTGGTAGATGGCATTAGCGTATAACAAATTTCTGAAGTTCTTTTCTTGTTGGAGGGGGTTTATTTTTCATCCATTTTACAGATAATGCTGTCTTTTTCTGGCTAAGCAGTTTTAAAGCATTTTTTTCCCCTCAGTGTTTCAGTTATGATTTGACTAAATGCTTATATTATTCAACATGCCTTTTTTCCTCCTCCTTGTGCCATATAATTATTATTTCTTCTAGAGGGCATCAATCACTGAGAAAGAAAAACTTGATATCTGCGGCTGACTCTGAATTTAGAAGCTCTTGTTATATTGTGCACTGTTTATATGCAGTACCATATTTATTTCATATTCTTCTGGCTTAGGGGGACGGTGCTCTGAAGGAAGAAGAAAAATTTCTCACACAGAGAGAAAAAATGATCAGATACTCAGGGTAGTAAATAGAGGTGCTTATATATAGGGTTGCATACATATTTGACTGCTCTGCAGAGAAAGATGCTCCATAAATATCTTTTGTCTTTTTTAGTCCACATAAACATTTTTAGCTAATTTTGTGTGTTCCCAAGAAAATTAATAGGACTTCCATGACACAGGGGCCATTTTGCATAGGAAAACAGTAAATCCTAGAGATTTTCTTTATCCAGACCACGAGAAGGAAGTTTCACCCACAAGTAAAGTTTGGCAATAGGGCTTATGGGTCTGCCAGTAGCTTTATCTTCATCAGTTCTCCCTGAGGAAGACATCTTTTGTGCTGAGATGAACATATTCATCCTTGCTTTTAGATTCAAGAAGCAGGTAACATTTTGAGCAAATGTTTTGGCAAAGTGCTGGTTGAAAGACATTTGGGGCAGTGGGACACTGCCTTTTTTTTCCCCCACATTCTCCCCACCATAGAAACAAGACTTATTCCCTTCATAAATAACCAGGCTTCCAACAAAAATCACCAGTTCCATAATCAGTTTCTTTTCAGAACAAGCAAAAGCCTATATCTCTCCAAGCTTTGCATGTCAATAGCAGAAGGGAGAAGTGAAGTGCTAGGGGAACAGTTTTGTGGGCAAAGTAATGATTTTAAGTAATCCTCAGGAGGTATCTGTTTATGAAGATGATCCTTTCCAGATCAGATGTGCTTGATAGCAAAGGACTAAAAAAATGATAGACATATCGTTGAGGTTAATTTTGTATAAAGACTATGTAAATGCAAAACATGCTAAGCACCAGGTTTTATTGAATCTATCTAATTATGAACAACTAATCAGCATAATTTTCCTGCATTTTCAACCACACTTCCTTGAGATTGAAGTATTTAAGGCAATTATGAAGAAATGCCAACACCTAATTGTGACAAATTTTATCTTTAAGGAATCCTTGGGTTTGTCTTTATATAGAAATGCAAATAATTTAGGACAGGCAGGGCTAAGCTCTCTTTTGGTCCTGGTGTAAGAGGCATTATTGTGGTGCAGACTCACTGCAGTGAGGGAAGAGCTGAACACGTGTCCTGCTAGCCAGCTTTTCTTTTCTTTTCTTTTCTTTTCTTTTCTTTTCTTTCCTTTCCTTTCCTTTCCTTTCCTTTCCTTTCCTTTCCTTTCCTTTCCTTTTTTCTTTTCTTTTCTTCTGTGGCTTCTAAAGTATGTTGGTTTAGAGATGTTTGAGTGCCTGCAAGCACTCCTTGCTTCAAAACACAAGGCCAGCTTCAGCATCCAGTGGATGAGGAAAGTGTGTGGGTGTATTTCTGTCCTTTAGCGTGCAACAACCTGTAGCTTCCAGCATTAAGGTTTTCATTTCTGTTAGGTGAACACCAGCAGGGCTTCCTCTCAAAGAAAGACGGACTAATTTCACACAGGGATCACCATCTGTCTGAAATGTGCTGACCTGCTGTAGCACAGCAACATCCCTTTGGTTTCCCAGGCTGAGGTGTCCTTGATGGGGTTTCTCTGGTGTGTTATTTCCCCTCTCTGCTGTCCCATCTTTGTGGTGGTCTTCTACTATTATTTGCAGGCAGGTTGTCTTACAACTGTTATTGCGCCTTTCCTTGGCCTCTGTCATCTCTCCCAAATTCTCTACCGAAATAGTGCTGATTGTGGACTGCTCTCCAGTGCAGAAATAGCACGTTGTTGTAATGTAGAGCATTAAAATTCATAGACTGCAGCCCGTCTGTTTCTTGCACTTTCTGGACAGGCCTGTTAACCTTTGAGAGATTTGCCGTTCAGATCTTGCTGTACAATAATAAAAACAGGGAAGTGAAAAGGAGCCCTACTGGGAGAAAGTTTATGTGTTGGGATGATGAACCCATAAAACTCCATGACTGTTCCAGAGTGTGCTCCCAACACGTGTTACCCCACCTGCACCCATTCAAGCCTGGTAACTACCTGGGTGATTTAGGTTAAAAGGAAGGCTCTGGCTGTGCTGCTGTGCTGCAGGGAGATCGGTTTAACCTCCGTGTGGCAGTCAGGATGGAGACTTGTGTGCCCCCGTGCTAAGCTGCTCCCAGATTTGTGTGACGATGATGATAAATGGCTGCGGGGTGAGAGGAGGAGGCTCTGCTCAGCAGCGCTGATGTGAGCACGGCCCAGGGCTGCTCCGGCCAGATGCTCTGGAGCTGAGAAACAGTTGCCACAGAATTCACATCTAACCCCACTGCTAAAATGCATTTCTTGTGACTTAAATATCACACTTCTTAAATACATGTATATGTCTTCACAGTTCAGAGTAAATGCTCTGCGTTGATTTCTCTTGTGCTGGTCTCCTGTAAGGTGGGGCCTTACAAAAACACCCAGCCATTGATCAGAACCATAGAATCACAGAATATCCTGAGTTGAATGGGACCCACAAGGACCATCGAGGTCCAACTCCTGGCCCTGCACAGGACAATCCCAAAAAATCCCACCCCGTGCTGGACAGTGCTGTCCAAGCGCTCCTGGAGCTCTGGCAGCCTTGGGGCCGTGGCCATTCCCTGGGGAGCCTGGGCAGTGCCCAGCACCCTCTGGGGAAGAACCTTTCCTGATATCCAGCCTGACCCTCCCCTGACACAGCTCCAGCCGTTCCCTGGGTCTTATCCCTGGTCCCACAGAGCAGAGATCGGAGCTGTCCCTCCGCTGCCCCTCGGGAGGAGCTGCAGTCCCTGCTGGGGCCCTCCCTCAGTCTCCTCCAGGCTGACCAAACTCAGTGACCTCAGCTGCTTCTCATATGGCTTCCCCTCTAGACCTTTGTCTTTGCCTTTGGAAACAGGTTTTGTAGGAAGGGGATTTTTCACTTTGCATGTTTCCTGCTATTGTGGAGGGAGAGTTAACTCCAGCTTGAGTATGTCCCTAACCCACAGAAATGGAGAAGGCAGGACAGATCTGGAAAATGAGAATAAGACACAAGGGCACTTCAAAAAAAAGCAGAAGCAAATAAACTTTTTTTAGTTACCAGTTAGTTACTTCATAGAGTTAAACTATAATTGTAAATACATCTCTGAGTGAGGCGTAACATGAAAACTCTTCTATTCCTTGAGAAGCATCCACATAAACTTTTGTCATAACCTGGGGAGAAATGTGGGTGCGTGAAAATCCCTCACGTTTTTGGAACATCTCTCTTACCTCCCTGACAGCTACTTTGCCCAGAAAGAAAGTCTGGATGAAAGACAAAAAGCACCTCTCTCTCCTTTCCTCTCCTTGCCCTCTCTCCCTTGGTGATTCTCGTTGGATAATATCAGGAAATCCAGGAAGGTATTTTTAGCCTGAGCGAATGGAGAATTTAGGGCAGAAATGATGTTGACATTAATCACAGCAGTGCTGAATTCCACTTCAAAATACACGAATGTGGCAAGGTTTTCCCTGTGTCCTACTAATGAAAAGGAGATCCTGCTGCTGCCAAACCACAGGATGTTTTGCTCACGCAGAGGAGTCACAAAATGAGCCTCTTATTTTTCTGCCACATAGAAGTGAGTATTGCAAGAGGAACTTCATTCCATTCCTCTACTTCTGCAGGGAAGATTTCTGCAGTGCAGTGCTGGTGGAGGCTCCTGGGGTTGGTGTGCTCACAAGTAACCCAAGACCATAATGATGAGGTTGAAGGATAAAGAGACAGTGCCAGGAACCAAATTGTATGCTGGCTCTGTGGAGGAAGGGACAGGACATTTGAATCTCTCTTCTGTACTCTAATGGGACCAAACATTGATACAGCCATCCTTAGCATGACTCTTGGGGTCACAGAGAGATTTGGGAGCAGCAGCAGCAGCCCTCTCTGACACTGCAGTGAGGGTTAAACCTCACCAGCTGCTGAATCAGATAAATATTTGGAAGAGGAGAGCAGACCAAGTGCAAATGGTCTCAGCAACTTTCTTGGACGTTGCAGCCTTTATGGATTCTGTTGAACACACAGGAAATCCCCCTACCCCAGGCTCCAAAACCTGGTTAGGTATAGGAAAGCACAAGCAATCCTCTCAGAAACTGAGAGGTAATAGCTAGAAAAATAAAGGGATTTCCCAATTAAATGGCTTTTTACCCTTTGCGACATCCTGCCAATAACTGAAGCAGAGATGCTGAGATTGAGAGGCCCTTGAGTGTGTCTCTGTAGATAAGTCCAGGTCTGGAATTTTTGTACAATGGCCTTTTCATGGTTCTTGGAGTACATATCCTCACCAATATGCCTCTCCCATACTGAGTTCTCAGGCAAAGGTCAGGTGTGATTACTGACATACAAACATGCATTTATTTCTCAAGCTATTGCATCTTTTTTCCTTGCCTCTGACACAGTCTCAGTGTAGCTTAATTTTCCTATCAATTTGCTTTTTAAACCTTCCCCAGTATTCTCTGTTGAAACTCAAAACATGTGAGTGTATGTGCGTTTGTTGATATATCAGCATAATCATTCTTTAATGTGCTGCAGCTCCAAGTATCTGCATTCTGTCAGGAGCCGCTTTATGAACAGCACGTGCCTTAGCACCTCTGGCAGAATATAAGCAGAGAGAAAGAATTTGCAAAATTTGGCCAAAGATTTCTCACCGTTTTGGTTACCAGATCTGTTGTCTCCTTGCCTGCTTACATCAGGTTTTGGAATCACAGAATGGTTTGGGTTGGGAGGGACCTTTAAAGGTCGTCTGGGCCATCCCCCCTGCAATGATCAGGGACATCTTCAACTAGATCAGGTTGGTCAAAACCCTGCTCAGCGTGGCCTTGAATGTTTGCAGGGACCTCTCTGGGCAACGTGGTCTGGTGCCTCACCACCCTCCTTGTAAAAAATGTCTTCACCTCTGTCTGGTGTGATCTGGGTAGTTTTAGCTAATGCTGCCATGGGAGGAGGAGGGCAAGGCTTCTCCTTTGGATCAGATGTTATGGATGAAGGTCACTGCTGCTCATCTCAGGAGTCTCACAGGATCATGCACAAGTGTTGCTGTCCAGAATGACACCCCAGAGCTCGTTAAAACAGATGGTCACGTCCAGGGCTGCTGACGGACTGACAGGCCGCCTCGTTAGTGTTCTGCAAGAGTCCTGCTAATTGCTTTGAGAAAATACAGATCTGCTGCCTACAGAAATTGTTCTGTGGAGCCAAATTTGGGTGCATTGGGTGGTGCTAAACTTTGTGATATAATAGGATACCTAAGTGTAAGAACAAGCAGAGCTTCTTTCTTGACAGAATAAAAATAGTCGGGAGTGGAAAGGGAAAGGCTGTGATGAGCACAGGCTCCTGAACAGCTCTGCCTGACCAGAAGCTGCTCTGCATCAAATATAAGTGTGGCATGTCCATGCTCAAAAACTCTCCACCACAACAGACCTGGCACAGAAACTGAAATGTTCCCCCAGAAGATGATTGTTGCAGGGGCTGAGGTGACGCTGTGTCGTGGTCAGGGCACATATCTAAGCAAAGCTCAGAGAGCAGCTCTGTGCCTTGAACCTGATTTCTGAAAGAACCAAGGCTGAGGCTGCTCAGATAAGAGTAATGAATTTGGATACTGTTAAGACTTTAATAGAAGAACAATTATTGGCCTTGCCAACTGAATATTTGCTCCTATATCTGTATGGAATTAATCTTTGCAGTGGGTTTTTTTTTTTTCCTTGCATTTCTAATGCCAGAGGAGTAGAAGCCAGGGACATGGCAGATCATTTTGCCTGGTGACACCCATCCTGCTCCCTTGTCGTGCTGCAAATGAAGAGACCCTATTGTTTGTAAATGAAGACCTTTCTGATTATTGATAAATAACCTCTGGAGGTGAAGTATGACACATGCTGGCTGGAAGAACAGGGCTCTGTAATAGTAATATTGCCTTGAAATTACAGCCCACGTAGTTTAAGAATTACTCAGGGTAATTACATTAATGTTGCCAGAGAAATGAAAAGGAACACTTTCCATTCTACCTATTTACAAGCTCTGCTGGCCTTAAATTATTCCTGAGAAGAGCCTGAAAATGGCTGAAATCATCAAAATAATTACAAAGCAGCAGTTGGGGTAGAGGGGTGGGCTGGGAGAGGTCCTGGCTGTGGCTTTTTGGCTGACAGGTAAACACTGCTGCAGCTTTTGTGGGGAAAGGAGCACAGCACAGAGCTTTCGGGTTGGGAACACTGCAGTCTGCAAACGAGCTCAGGGAGCCTGCAGGTTTGGACCTAAGGAGAAAAGAGCCTTAGGAGCAGAGTGCTCTCAGTGTAGGTGTTGCACATCCATGTGTGCATGGGTGAGCGTGAGCCTGCTCTTCTGGCGTGCTGGGTACTTCCATCCTCCACCCTCCCTTGCCTACAGCTCTCCCGAGCCTGTGCAGTGGAAGGTGCCTTTGGTGATGACTTTTTGCCACTTTGATCCTTGTCTCATAGCAGCAGCAGAGATGTGAATGTTTCTGAACTCCAGACCCTGAGCAGCAGCTCTCTGAGTCTGGCCTCTCATAAAAGCTCAGTCCTTCACTTGAACTCGCGTTGTGTTTTTGGCCTTGTGCAAGCAACACTGACTCCTGCCCTGACCTGCTGTTGCCCAGCTCAGCTGTAACATTACCATGAAACCAGGACCTTTTTGTTGTGTTTCCTTTGATTTGTTTATGTTATTGTACTGTTTGCAAAGTCTGGGATGAATAGAAGGGCAAAATTTACTACTCAGGTCTAAATAACTCAGTGTCGTGTGAATCAGGGTCTCCAGGGTCACCTCTGCTGTTCTTCGAGTTTCTCATCTGCATGAAATTTAGGGCATCCTTGGAACGCCTGTCTACGAGAGCAGCTCTGCCCCTCTTTTTCTTGAGTCTCCAAGAATTAGCAGATCTCGCATCTCGTGACCAGCCCTATATTTATACTTCTTCCTAGAACGTAGCCACATTTATCTCCTGTGAAGAAAGTGGAGCAGTGGGTGAGGATGTAGGGATGTAGGCACTGCAGGTCTGGCTGCTTCCAGCACACGGTTGTGTATACACACACACACACACACACACACACACACACACATTTCATTTTCTCCCATTTCCTTTTCTCTTGCCTGACAAGTCCATCTCAGCCCTGTGTGATTACTTGATGACCTGTGTGCCTTCAGCACGCCCAGCACTTAAACGGGATTTTGCTCCCTGCCACCAAGTCAGGCTTTCACTCCCTGCACACACACACAGACACAGGGAAGGGTTTGCTCCCTTCACTGAAGCATTCCGCCCCTACAACTACTGCCACTACTGCAGAAGTTTGGGGAACCCCCTCCTTGTCTCATTACACTGCCCTTCCTCCTCTGGGGGTGCTCAGGGCTGGGTGAATCCATCAGGAACGCCGATAGCTGCCTTCCCTCAGCTTGCTGACCCAAAATAGTTAACTTTCTAATCTATCAGCTCCCTTAATTCTGCATTTAAAGAGATGGAGCTGAAATGAGTCTTGGCTTCTCCCTTTGCACACAGGTACTCGAGAGATCTCTTAAAAGACTCTAAGGCTGAGGGCGATTTAAAATAATAATAATTTGGCAGATGATTTCTTTCAGTTGAGACATTAAAAATATTTAAACATTTATATTTATTCTATTGTGATACTTCAAGAGGTTTAATGGATTTTAAAAGAAGTCATTTGGAGGGAAAGCTCAAACCAAGGGATTGCTTAATTATTTCAGATAATAAAATTTTCATTTTGACTTCTTCCTGCACTCCAGATGCACCTGCATTTACATGCTGATTTTTCTGCATATTTGGTTTGCCCTGAATTTTTTAGGAAGGTTTAGGGAATGCTTGAGTGAATTCCTAGAAATCTGCACAGCACAAAATTCCCAAGTTTCATTTTTTATGCAAATAGATATTATTTGTTAAATGAAATTAATTATGAATATTTATAATTCAACAGTAAATACTAAATAAATTTCAGCTGCTTCTAGAAAATGCTGTCAAAAGTCAGGGAAGGTAGAGAAGGAACTTTCCTTCCTGTCTTTTGTAGGTCTCTTCTTAGTGTAGAAATTCATGGATTGAGGTGGATTGGATCTCCTGCACAAAATGGAAGTCCCTACATGTTGCAGTCTCCAGCTGCAAAGATACTGAAGCTTTGAGGGGGGTTAATTTGTTTTCATCTTCCCAAAGAGCTCTAGTAGGTTTTTTTTATCCTCATAACCCTGCCAGTTCTGAGGAATAATAGCATTTAGGCAGATAGTTATGTCGACATCAACTTAAGGTTTATGCTTGCAAGGTTCATATATTTTTGGTAGCGCTGGCACTAATACAAATGATAGCTCAATAACAGAAAAATAGAACAGTCCCTGAGCCACAGTTCTGATGCTTGAAGCGTCTTTAAACCCTGCACCCAAATGAGAAAGAGATAAAAACAACCTACTCAAAGTGGCTTAGCTTGAAGGAGCATTTTATGTGTTACTTGATGACAAAATAGTGAGGCATTAATGCAGTTTACAGTAAGACACCCCTGAAGTTATCAGTGAGGTTGGTGTGATGCCTGACAGATTTAATGTAAATATTTATAGACTTGGCCTACTAATTATGCCAGTGGAAAAAATGCAGTATTAATGCTGTCACCTCCCCATGTCTCTACCTGCCAGTGTGCTGCTAGCTCGCATAAATATTCTGAAGATAGAAAGTACATCACATAAACAGAGGAGATCATTTAGATTTTTAATAAGAGATTAAGTTATCTCCAGCAGCGGTTTCCAGCCTGTGGTCCACAGACGTATGGGAGGCCTGGAGACTATTCCCAAGGGAAAAATGACAAGCAAAGAGAGGTTTTTGGAAGGTATGTTGCAATCTCTCTCTGTGAAATGATTACAGGGGTAGGCACCACCTTTGTCAAATATTTAGGGATCCACGCAGTGAGAAAAATTTGAAACCCACTGGTTTACCATATTTATGTAAAGAACTGAATAATCTCAAAGTGCTGTACTGCCATGTTTTAAATGATCTGACTAATGATCCTGCCAGAGCCAGGCTGCCATAAAAAGTCCTGGACCACAAAGCACTAAAGCATGTGCTTAACTCAAAACACACGGTGATCCTCTGAAGTTACTGCCTGTCCCATCCATAACTGCTTTGCTGAGTAAAGACCACGGGGAAATTTAAGACAGAAGGCACAGACTGCTATCATCTTGCAAACAGCTCTGCAGATGCCTGATTGTCTTGTACAACTGAAAATCTAATTATGTGAGTCTGCAGTTCATATTTTTCTGTTTCAGCTTTTTTATACCGAGAGACTCTGAAGGTTTTAGGCGCCTTTGGTTTCAGCTGTTACTGGTTGCCAACCCAAAGAGTATTATCATGGCTGTGGCAGCTCCTTGAGGAGACTCTCAGCTGCACGGACAGTTCTTCTGATATGTGATCCACAGGCCTGTGGTCTCTGCTCTGGCACAAGCTGACTCATCACAAGCTGTGCAGATAGATGTGAAATGCCATCACCAGTGGTTGTGTGTGTGTTCTTGCCTTTTGTTTGAAACTCTTGCAAACTGAGGCAGGATGAACATGTGGTTTCGTCCTGTGCTGTCTTCTACAAAATAGCATCATAGTCTGGATCCATCCCCACTGATGTCAGCGTGGGGGGCTGGTCCAGGCTGCCCACATCTGGCCTGAACACATGGACAGGACTGCTGACCAACGTGTGGCTCTGGGCAGGAGGGAGGAAAGAGCATTTTGGTAGCGGGGCAGAGTGCAGGTGAGAGCCATGCATGGTGTGCCCACAGCAGCTCTCACCAGAGGCTGGATGGATGGACTGCAGGCTTTCCATGCGGGCATCCCACGGGGGTTTTGTAAAACCTCACTGCTGATGGGTGAAAGGCAGATCTCGCATTCCTGTGGGTGACTGAGTCCTTGCCATGGACTGAAGCCACAGCCCATGGAAGGCAGCAGACTTCCTCTGCCTTCCAAGAGCCCTGGATCAGGGCTCTCACTGCTTCTGGTCACCACTGCATTTATCCCTTGTAAACACTTCACCTGCCCACCACACCTCTGCAAACCACAGAACAGAATAACCCCAGCAAAGTGGAGTGCATGGTTTGAAAAGGAACATTAGGAGGGAAAAATATCTCTCTCTCTCTTTAAACTGTCTCTTTTCTATATTGTTACCTTGACAACTCTGCTGCTGTGTTTCATCTTTGGTGGGACTTAGCTGTGGTGGAATAAGGGGGACATCCATGTGCGTTTCCACATCTACTCCAGCTCTGCTTCCCAGGCACATGCCAGGCACAGGGCATCCCCAGCTGCACAGCCCACGGCCGCTGCCTTGACCCATGGTGCTGCCTGGAAATGATTACAGATATTAAGAACTGGGACCCGTTCTGATTAAAGGTATAACATTATATCTTCTATTTCTTTTCCTTGAGCCAACGCCAGAGCGGTGTTAATGCTCTTTAAAAAGAGATGCAAGGTGCTTAAAGTATTTTGGGTTATAAGGGTTAGGACAGCTGGAAAGCAGAGAGGGATGAAAGTACTCAAAAATAGTTGTATTATTTTTAGTATAAGCAGATACAGGAGTATGTGTCAAGATTAGGATACAGTTCTGATGTGCTGAACTGAGTCTAGAGATGCTAAAAATACGCTTTCTTTTCTCATAGTTTTAGAAGAGACAGAGGTAAAGGTAAGAGGAGAGTAGTGGCTAACTGAAATTTTGATTCCTGTGCTTCCTTGCTTGTTGGGGTTTGGCAAAGCTGGCTTTGTTAACCTGGGCGCCCGTGACCCACTGCCACTGGCGAAGCACAGGAGGCAGGGCCAGGTGTTATCCATGAGAATGGGATCCCTCCCACCCCATTTTCCCTTCTCCCACAGAAAATCTCCACCAACATAATCCTTCTATTCCTTTTAACCGAGATGGCTGGCTCTAGAGCAGGCAAGGCAAGGCAGGCAGGCTCCGGGGCTGGGTGCGGACGGGGGTGTCTGTGTCTGAATGTGTGCAGGGAGAAGGGGGCTTTTAATGCAAAACACATGTGGTTTCAATTGCTCGCTGGAGCCAGCCCAGTAGCTGTAACTTGGCCTGACAAAGCCTTATTGAAGTACAGACAGTGTGGTTTCAAAGCAGTTAGAAAAAGAACGGGAATGCTGTTCAGGAAATTCTTCAGGCATGGGCAGGGACTTGGCTGCAGTTCTGCTGTTGGAAAATCTGACAGGGGCAGCTCATGAGCACAGGCCAGGCCTCGTGCTGCTCCGAGCGCTGAGCTGCATCGTCCCCAGCCTCCTGCACCCTCCGGGCGTTCATCCATCGCCAAGGGAAAGGTAAGAGCTGCCCCGCTCCGTCCCGTCGTGTGGATTTGCCTTCCTTTTGTGCCTCTGCAAAGGGGCTTCTTGCTTTCAGGCTGCTGCTTAGAGACAAAAAAAAAAGTCAAGAATGGGAAGTTGTGGCATATTTGCGAAGGTTTGGGAGCAGTCTGAGGCTGGGTGGTGGTTTCTGGCTAAATTTGTGTCGATAGTAAAGCTGCAGGCAAAGCAACGCCTGCGCTGCGTCCCTGGCTGAGGGAACGCTGCACCCAAATAATCCCAACTTCTTCATTTTGGGGAGTAAGTACGTGTGTAACCTGAAGCTCCTGAAAGGTTGGCTCTGGACCATGTGTCACTCAGAGATTTGGATGAAAAATGCGACTCAGTCACTGTAAATACATTTATAAGTGCATTGTATTGTAGTTGTTTAATGAGTTGAAAGCATGTTTGTCTGGGGGTTGTTTGCCAATTCCTGGTACAGCGAGCTTGTGAAGAGAGGCAGTAACTCAGTAATAATCATTGCCTTGTGATTTGTCTGCGTGTTTTTTTCCTGTATTTTATAAAGCATGAGCAAACGGCAACAGACAGCACGGTCAGAAGCCACATAGAGCAGATTAGAAGGAAAAACATTAATTTAGGGGCTGATCCCTCTGCAACTTCTCTTCCGATTTGTGTTTCTTTCCCCAAATAACTGAAGAAACATTTATGATGAAAAGCTCGCTCTCTCTTCGGGGACCTGCCAGATTTAGGCAATGTTCTCTCATCCTTTTAGTTGCAGCATTAAAGCTTGTCTTGCCTTTGCAGAGATATCAGCACCTTATATGGCAGGCTTGGGCTCGGGATTCGGGAACGCGCGTTCGTCAAGGGATGGAGGTGTCAGGAGGAGTCCGCCTCGCGTCGCTTCACAAACTTCCCTGCCTCTGCCACTGCCTCTGCCTTGGCTTTTCAGAGCAATGTTATTTGATGTGTTGAAAATGCTTTTTAGCTGTGTTTTATGGTGGTGGTGTTGGTTTTTTTGTTTCTTTCAGCAGGGAATGAATTAAGGATATTAAATTAAACAGTGGGACGGTGCTAAGGATCTCTGACTGGTTCATGGGAGCAGGCTCATGGTTTGCTTTGCCTGTGTCCAGCAGGGCTGCGCACACAGAGCTCAAACAGCCACTCATCTTGGCAACCCAAAAATTCAGGGACAAGGGGAGGTTTCATACCGAAGGGCAACAGATCCAGAATGTGGCAGGACCAGAGCTTTCTCCCACTAATGCTGCTGAAGAATGTTAAGTTGGTTTGAGCCAAGTGAAGACTTTCTGGGTTTGGAGTGCAGGAAGGGCATCCTACAGGAGACATGGATGCCCTGTGGCTTCCTGGAGGCTGGTGGGGGCAAAGGGGATGAGAGGAAGGACAGAGATGAGCTGTGGAAGGGGGAGGCATGTGATGGAAATGAAGAGGCTTGGTAAGCTCAAAATTTGCTTTGCATAAAGTACACCTGCAGTGAAAATGCTGTGTTAAATGAAGGTCTTATGTGATCTGGAACTTCCTGAGCCTTCACTGGCTGCCATCTTACCCTGCAGACTTGGAGCTCTATTGCTTTTCTCAGCATCTGTTAGTTTAGGCAACCAGCCAGCCTATTATCTTCTTCACTGCTAGTTCGAAGCTTATTTAGAAATAAAATAAAATAAAATCCAAATTCCTGCCTCTGCTCATGCAGCATCCCACCTCCCAAATCTGATCAGCAGTGTTGAAGAGGCAGAGACATGAATATGGAATATGTCCATCTTAGCCAGCAGCAGCCAGGGCCATGGGAGCTGGTGTTTCCTCCCTAACTTTGGCAGCTGCTCCTGAACTTCCCCAGTGACCTCTGTGCAGCTCCACCTGGGTCAAGCATTCAAGCTTTGAATCCAGGAGGACTGAAGAATGTGTGCATGTGTGGGTAGAGTGGAGAGAGCCTCTTGATTTTGGAAGCAGATAGATAGGAGAGCCGTTAGCACACCCTAATACAGATATCCCTTCTCCTGGTCCTTCCCAAACCAGAAAGCGAGTGAGTCTGTGCAAAAGAACAAAAGGATTAGCACAGAAGGCACATCATGTGGAGGGAAGATGGTAGAGGGAAGAGCAGCAGAACAAGATTTAACTTGTGAGCAGGATCACTGCAGAGACTGCACTCTGGATCCTGGCACACGCTCAAGCCCACAGTTCTCCATTTGTGCCGTGCTGGTTGGGTTCCAGCCGTATAAATCCATATTACGATCCTGCTTTGCACATTCCTACAAGCCATATCTCTTTTCTTGGTGCTGCGGGGTGAGAGCGTGTTGGGGCAGGAGTCTGCAGAGTGTCACCTCCTGTGGCTTGCTTTCTGATTCGAGCTCAGTTGATTATATCCCTCTTGCTGTTCCCACAGCCTCCTGCAGTCACACCTGCTGCTGGCTGTTTTGGTGTAGTTCTCATGTTTGTTCATCCTGCTTTGAGACACTCTGGTGGGAAAGAGCTCTTCTAAACTTGGCACCGATGGACAGAGGCTTGTGAGTGCCTCACATCATCTGAGTGGTGCAAAGGAAGCGGCGTGGGAATGCAGCAGAGCTGGTGTGGTGTTTGCATGCAGCGTGAAGTTATCGCCACGGATCGTGGGGCATTTTCTGAAAGACATTCTCTGTTGACTAGATTGATGCATCAAAGGACTCACTGCAGAGCCTCTTTCTTCCCTGCTAGCTTTCCATTTTCTTCTTAATTCTGAGAAAAGTATTGAGACAAGGTGACTAACAAGTAAAAAGTGTAAAATTTAGAAGACACTGTCATAAATATGAAAGCAGGCGTGTTTCTGTCCTTCTCAGAGAAGAGAAGCCATAGTGACATCACATTGCTCACAGAGTCTTGCAGCATAACAAAATATCACTTTTGACTTAGGAAATACTATTCAGAGATGGAGCTGCCTGTTACTTTGGTTTGTTCTGGCAAACTCTGATAGGTTTAGAGTTTTACTGTGAGTGCTCCTTGAATGCAGAGAAGGGGCAGGACAATCCCATGTTCAGCTTTTGGTTGAGTCCATCTGCTCCAGGCTATTGGTTTATAAACTGAGGTTCTTGCAGTGCACTTATCCTCAAGCACATTTGTTGTCGAAATGCTGCCAGCCCAAACAGCTGGGGAAATTACGAGAGCTGTCAAGATGTTAGAGGTAGGGAGTAGCCTGGAGCGTGGCGGGATGCAAATGAGATGCTTTACCAGGAGATGAATCCCCAAGGTCTCCCCAGCTGCCTGTGCTATCCACAAGATAGGAGAGGGAAGAGAGGTGTTTTCCAGTGGACTGGGCAGAGTATGCCCTGATGGAGTACAGATCAAAAAAAGCTTGTTGATGTGCTTATGTTTGCCAGAATCAGGCCAGATGTTTGAATAACACAACATGTGGTGTACCTCACTGATAGGGACTACTTGTAAAAGAAAAGAACGTTCCTTAGGATGTTTCCTTTTACTTTTTGTCCCTCTGGCCATGGATCACACAGCAGTGTTACCTGAGAAATGGGCATTGAGTGGTGATGTTTTCCCAGCTCATGGAAGAACTGCTCACCATATGGAGGGATAGGCACTGTTGACAGAAAAGAAGGACAAGCAGAGAACAAAGATTTGAGCTTTGGGGACACCAATAAAAGTCACAGAGGCCAAGCTCATGGCTTAGATATCCTGGAGAAAAGTGCTGTGAGATTTAACTGTCCCAGCAAGTATTTCATCCCATGGGCTGTTCCCCAGTACTCAGCCCTTGCTGGCCATGCTGCAAGTGAGAAGTCATTTTCCAGAGCCTGATCCTTTTTATGGAGACCCAGGCTGTGGTCTGACCCATGAGAAGGGCCATAAATCAATTTTGGGTCATGCTGCTGGGGGATTAACGGACCTGGGGGTGTCAAACTTGAGAGAGTTTTATGGGGAGCAGAGACGCAAAATGTCTTGTTGATAGATGGCTCAAAACACTCTTCTTCACGCCAGGTTTTGTTCTCAGTCACGCTCCAGAAATGTCTGTTCTTTTGAACCTGGTGGATACTGTGCACTTAAAAGACAGAGAAATTAAAGAGGATGAATCTGCAGAGCATTTACAGCTAGTGAATACAAGTACATTGCCTTCCAGTGATATGGCAGAGAGCACCTCTGAAGCTTTTTAGGGTTTTTTTTTTCCCTCATTTCAGCCCAAAAGAAAAGGGTTTTGTTTCAGAAAACAAAGAGAGAAGAGGATGTTGGTGATATGGACACAAAGAGAGGGCAGATGTGGGAGATGTAGGTCCAAGACCTGAGGGAATTTGAACCCCTCTCTCATCTCTGGAAATGTGTTCCCATTGCCGTGCTTCAGGTCAGCCTGGGGTCGGATGCTCCTGGTTTTTCTGATGAGGCTGTTACACCTCAGTTATATGCAGGCAGGCAGGGAGAGGAGGTGCTGTGTTGGCTGTGCAAGGCTCAGGGCCGTTCCTGCTGCAATGAGCTGATTCCACGAGCTCCAGGACATTTCCAGTAGCAAATTTCAAGAGGGCCCATAAGACAGAAGCTGCCTTCCCAGATTGCATCCTCTTTCAGCTTGAAATTGCTCTAGTACTAAACACACATCATTCAAGTGCTGATCAAAGAAACCCCTACGGCAGGAAAGCGTTATTGATTCCTTTTGTAATACCTCACCCTACTCATGGCCCTCACTGAGCCTACAAAGGCAGCATGGCCAGGGAATGTTACAGTGCCAGTGTTTGTGTGGGGAAGATGTTAATTCATCCCTCTGCATGTAAAACACTCTCCTGCCTGAGGAATTGTTGATATGGTGATGCACACCCTGAGTGAGGAACTTGCTGCCAGGGCAGAAGGACTTGGTGGAAGGAGGGAGAGAGGCGTGGAGCAAAGATTTGCCCGAACTGGTGAGGTCTGGCGTGAATTTTGGAAGCTCAGAGCCAGTTCTGCTTTCTGGTGCCGTTCAGCTGAGCCTGGTTTCAGCTCTGCTGAAGGAAAGTGCTGAAGCTTCTTAGCAGGAGCCCTCTGCGAGCAGCCCGTGCAGATCAGTGGATGGGGTGACAGGGCTTTTCCAGTGGTCTTAAGAAAACAAATACATCTTTCTTGTCACGGGCCATATCTCTAAGGTGTGCTAAAGCAAAAGGATGAATAGCTTTTCTAAGTGGACTGGATTTTGTCTCAGGCCCTGTTTGCAGTGTTGGTGTATATAAGGACTCTGTGTGCAGCTCTGGTGCAAAAACTTATTACTTTTTTTTTTTTTTTTTTTTTTTTTTACCAAGATTTCCTTGGAGAAATACCCAAGTTCCAGGCTATACTTTTGTAGTCATGGTCATGTTGTCTGTGGCTAAATTGCAAAGATTTGGCTGCTGCATTTTTTTCTGTTGTAGGTGGGATTGTCCATGCACTGGTGGCGACCCAGAGCTGTGCACTTGTGTCTTTGAGCCCTCTCAGTTCAGGCAGACACTTTAAAGTTTGACCTTTGGAAGCTGTGCTTCTTTTCCAGTTTCTGTATTTGTTTAAGTATTATCCTTTCTCTGCTGTTACAGAATTAAGTGGTGGTTCCTAATATTTTCCTGAAGAAGAAGTGAAAAATCCTATTAAGCAGCAGCAGCCTTTCCCCTTAGTTCAGTAATTGAAAAGGGGGAGGTGTCACCAGCAAGTGCAGCCACTGGATATTCTTTCACAGCAGTACTTTTTTTTTTTTCTCCTGGTGCCTTAATTCTTTTTAATGTTTGAGCCAGGAAAAGTTGCCAAAATGTAAATTATGACTAGCATACTTCTCCCTCCCACACAGGACAGATTATTGATAGTGGATATAGCTGGTTCCACGTGCAGTTGCCTTCCAGACCTTCTTATTCTGCTCATTTAACACACCTCAGCACTCTGTGTCCATCATTCTGTCTTCTCTTCCTGGAGAACTACAGACATGAGCAATTTTTTTGGTCGTATTTACAGTTTGAGAGGAAACACTAGCTAGAAACCATATATTGCTTAAGTGTGGCTGTGTGAGAGTTTGTATAGAAAGAACATGATATCCACAATTGCCATGTTATTTTCTTGCTGTGAATTTATACTGTATTACTGAGTCTTGCTTGTCACACATGTTGTAGTACTTTAGTTGCTCTATCTCTGTTAGGGCAGCTGTGAGTTAAATATTTTATCAGAACTAGAGAAATTCTCAAAACCAGGCTACTGTGTGGATGCAAGTTGCTCTTTGTGGTTGTGTTCTGTTGCTATAAATTCTTTTGATGTTTGTAAAGTTTTGCCCCAGCTGGATATGCTATTTTCTCCATCCTAGAAATTGCAAGTAAAGAAAAAAAGCAGTGAGAGCAGCAAAGAGATATAGTGAATAAACAAGTTTTGCAATAAAGGGGTATTTTTAGCTGGGTATTTCATATTGTTTCTCCTTGGTCAAACCTCTTCCATAGTTTGAGAGGGTTAGCAATGCAATTTATTCATTTTCTCCAAGGGAGAGGCTGCATTTAATATGTGCTCTCCAGGATACCCTGTTAAAATATTAGGCAATAAAATCCTTGACTGTACAGTAGTTGAGGTTATAATTTCCCACAGGTAGTGGAAACTCTGTAATTTATTGTTGTTCAGGTTTTCCCTTGGTACAGATTGGCGTGGTTGGAGCAGTGTAAAAAGGTCTGCTCCAAGTCCGTGTGTCTGTTGGTGACCCAGCTCCCCTCCCTGACGAGCATCTCATTCCTGGCACTGCCTCGTTCCAGACTCTCAGATCCCACTCCCACAGGGGAGCTCGCACTGTTCCCTCCTGGGATGGAAAGTTTGTACTTCTCTGCGTACAAACATCAGTGCCAGCAACCCTGAGGAAGACGCTCGTGGTGTTGAATCACTAGTGCAAGAACATGTTTGGTGGCTTCTTCTCTGTCTGGAGCCTAAAATGCAAAACATTCAGCAAACTCTGCATTACTAGAGATGATCTCCTCAGTCCGTGCGTCAAAATAGGCTGAAAACGTAAGAAACTGATCCCTGGGGAAGCCCGTGAAAGTGGCTTTCCTCAACCTGAATATGAAGGGTGAGAACATGAATACTTTCATTCCTGTGGCAGCAGATACCTCCAAGATCCCCTCCTGTGTGCACACAGCCCTCAGGGGGTGGCTGTGCTCCAGACCCCTGTCACAGCTGGTTGGGATGCCCTTTAAAAGCGTCCGTCTTTTTGCATCCTTGGTGGGGGCAGCCAGATCCCCAACTGCCCAGAGCCACGTGGGTACCAGGGTGTGGGAGTGGGGTGGTGCTCACCATGGGGAACTGTAGGGCCCTTCCCTTCCCTTCCCTCTTCCCTCTTCTCCAAGCATGCTCACCCACCCATCACAGATACTTGGGGATACTTTCTTAGGGATGTGGCAGCTGGAGAACCTTGCTTCAGCTTTACTTTTTTAGGCAAGAGTGGGGTGTAGGGAGGGGAAAGGCAAACGTTTCCCCTTTGCATTTTTTTCTTTGGTTGGAAGGAATGATTTTACTTGAGATTTTTTTTTTAAATGAAACCTCTGAGACATCATATTGCATCTTCCAAACAAACTGCTGAACTCAACTGCTTTTACCAAACGCATGCAGAATTTTCCCCTCAGGATCCTTAGAGGCCCTGGAGTGCCTGCCTTGCAAAACCTGGGGCGGTGAATGGAGTCACTCCAGAGTGATTTCCACAGGATACCTTTAGACAGCATGCCTATGTGTATTTATAAGTATATTCATACACATTTAACACATCAGATTCTCTTTTGCTCTGTTACCATGCACAGCAAGCAGAAGGAAAAATAACCAAGGTATCCAAAGAGCTGCTGCCTAGCTGGTAAACTCTGAAAAAACCCAAAAAACCCCTCCAAGAGGCAGCGACAGAAGCAGTTTTGATCATTGGCTTTCTCCTGCCCCTGAATACACGTGGTTGTCTCTTTGTGGTCATTTCAGATGCCTCAGGAACAGTACGGGCACCGGAGCACCATGCAGACCTCGGAAGGACCCCAGGTATACAAAGTGGGGATTTATGGCTGGAGGAAGAGGTGCCTCTATTTCTTTGTGCTGCTCCTAATGATTTTAATCCTGGTGAACCTTGCTATGACCATCTGGATTCTGAAGGTTATGAACTTCACAATTGTAAGTAGGGGTTACCCTGGAAGGTCTGGGGAAGATGAGGGAGGGTGCTGGTCTTTCTTCTGGGCATGACTTCAGATGCAGCTTCAATAATGGGGTGTTTTGTTGCCATGGACAGTCTTTTTATAGAGAGGAACAAATTTACCCAATGATCCTCTCTTTCTGCTGGATATTGCCAAGCTGAGGAATCAGCTCAGCATTGCAAATCACGTTCCTCTTACCTGCTATATATGTATATATACATGTATTTATGTAAACAATATACACCACCCTTCTCCAATTTTCAATTATAAAGTGTTTTAAAATTAATGAACTCGGTTATTTTGAACTGGGGTGTGGAATGGGTTTGAGCCTTTCTCTTAGGCTTTTTCTCCATGACTAAGAAGAAAAGAAACTTGATTTGCTTTTTTTCTTTGGGAGAATTCATGTTGTTCTGTAATGATGTAGTTCTGGAAGCTTCATGAAATAAAATAAAATTTACAGGGTGTCTCCCTGGCTGTGGTACTTAGGTAGAGCATGTCCTTATCCTTGTATTGCTGTGCTTGGTGCATGTCAGTCCTGCAGCAGCTCTCTCTTGCTGCACAGACTCCCTGGCCAGGATTAGCTTTCCACTTCCAGGGCTTGTGGGCCTTTTTTATATGGCACATCCTTGTTTTTCAGTAATAATTTGGCCAGGCAGAGTGAAAATGAAATTATCAGTCCCCTCTTCTTCAAAGTAGTCATTGCCACCTTGTTCAGATGAGGTTATTCATTTTAAGATCGTTTGAGTCTTCAGGAGAAACCAAGTCTGAGGCTTTAATCCTGGTTTTACTTCCTGAGGGAGCTGTAAAGCTACACTTTCCTAGACAACTTTCAAGGACCTTCCCAGCCAGGCTCTGGTAGGAGCAGCGTGTTTGAAGTCTTTTTGGCATTTCTTTCTCTGCTTTGGTCTTGTGCAGGCCTGAACAGCTGTGGCCAGCATTATGTCATTAATGGGCCATGAGAAGTTGAATAAACAATCTCTGGCTTCCTGTACCCAGCAGATAAAATGCTGTGTCAGGGGAACATGGAGCGTTCATTTTCTCTAACCAGGTTGCTGTCAAGGTGTGCAGAAGATTGCAGTGCATGTGTGCTTAGGGAGCAAGCAATTATAAAGCAGTAATCCACAAAAAGCTCCTGTGAGTGGGCAAAGAGTGGCCAAAGTGGAGCAATTAATGCTTAACCAGACCAGTTATTTAATCTAGTGAAACTGATGCTTTTTGATTCCCATTCCATGCTGAACTATGGTCTTTAGATGAATGGAGTTGAGAAATAGGTATTTCTGAGGGGATGGAGGAGTTGGTCATATGCTCAGCATACAGGCAGTGGTGTGGGTATCAACCGAAGAACAAAATACAAAATATTCAAATTACCCCTTTTCAGGAATGCAACTTTATTTCTTTCTAATAACGTAACTTCGGTCCCATGGGTTTTTGCTATTTGGTGGTGGTCAGTCAGCTCTCTAGAGATTGCTTGGGAAGGCAGGTGGACATCTCTGCTCTTTTCTCCATCACTGCCCTCTCATGATGCACTGCCTTTTGCAGGCCAGGTGCTGAAGGGCCATCTCCTAGAGATATGTTCAGAAACCTCCCATTTCCAGCAGCTCTGTCTCCCCCACTAGGATACAGACTGGCTTTTGGGGGGATGCACTAATCTTCAGTTTCTTGTCTGATTCTGTTTCCTTACTTGCCCTCAGATTACTGGGGATTATTCCAGGGTAAAGTGTATTTGTGTATGGCTCAGTTAATTCATATCTACGAATGCTAGTGGATGATGAACAGCATTTGGTGATAAAAACACAGGTGGTGGTGCTGAGTCCTGCAGTGGGAGCAGCTTTATGGTTGTAGGCATGGCCACACTGAGTGTTTCTGGCACAGCCAATTGGAAATAAATACAAGAACTGGGCATGTAAAATGTGAGTCTTGCCCCAGTATGCACCCATTCATCTCCTGATCTCCTGCTGCTCCTACAGCCTTGCCAGCTGCTTTGGATCCTGCTCTGCAATCCCTCCTGCACCATTCCCTGAGGCTGAGGAAACCACTTGGCTAAGTGAGTTTTTAGAGGCAGACTTTTATCTCTAAATAACAAATGTAGGAAAATTATCAAACGAGCAGATACAAATATGGGAAAAATCTTTAATTTGTTCCTGTTCTGATGAGAGGAGTTGAGAGTCCTTCTGGGGCAGAGGAGTGATCTGAGCAGTCAGTGAGCAATAACTGCTGCTTAAGAGGTCTGGGTTACCCCAGTGCTTGCAGACCAGGAAGGAGGGGAAGGTTTGTGTTTCTGTTCTTCTGGAAAATGTAGTATTTCCAGCATCTTCCCACCCCTGAGTTCTCCTTCCAGAACCTGAGTCTGTTCAACTCCACAGAACAGTCCTGGCACTTACCAGAATTTAATGATGCTCATTATAGCCAATAAGTGCTCACAGTATTTTAATGAGCACAGCAAACCTGCTCAAGAAAACTCAGGGGTGTTTTAAATGCTGATAGTGGGGAGTGGAGAGTGGAGAAGGGGAAGGAGATGAAGCAAGACGGTCTCAGGATAAAAAACCACCTTTTTGTGCTTGCTGTAGCAGCATCCATCCACTCCACTTCCATGTCCAGCCCTGACCTCCCTTTCTCTGCCATGCTGGATTGTGCTCCAGGAGAAAACTCCTGTGAAATCAAGCCATAAGCTTCCAATCAGTGGCTTTTAACAAGCAAGCATCGCTAATTTATTCTAGGTTTTGCTTTTATTTGAATGTTCAAGGCTCAAACAAATGTATGTGTGGCTATTGCCTTTTACACAGGGCTGTCAAGGCAGTGTCACACCTGCGTGGGGACAGCTGGTCACTGTCTGCTCTGTCCTCTGGCACAATCATTCACTTCTCATGCACTGTTTGATACTCAATTTGTTTTAAATGCCTTTATCCAGCACAGGCTGTATGAAAAACAGGCCTAGAGGGGACCTCAGATGTCATCTGCCTGTCCCACAGCTGGTTCCCACGGCCAGGTCCCTTTGCTCTGTTCGTGTCCATCGGGGCTGTGCTGCTCTGGGACTGCAGGAAGCTCTGGGCTGGCTGCTCCCTCTAAACCTCGCTCGGATTTTTGAGCCAAACCACGGAATGAATCTGGACCAAAGCCACCAATTCAGTTGAAACCCAAATGTACCCTGAAGGTGGCTTAACCTAATTGAGGTAGAAACCACCATCCAGCGCTCAACTTTCCCATGATATATAGGTACAGGGTGCTCTGCTTCATTCAGATCCTGGACAAACCCTGTAGCAGGTCTGTGGTTTGCACATACTGGGCTTGGGGAAGTGGTGTTGAGGCCTGGGGGTTGTGTGTGTGACTGAGCCTCTCAGTCTGCAGGTCCCACGCAGGTGGTGGCTGCGTCCTGCAGTCTCATCAACGTGGCAGAGGGCTCAGCCTCCAGCTGTGGCAGTCTAAACCTCCAGCTGTGGAGGTTTAAACCTCCAGCTGTGGTGGTCATAACCTCCAGCTGCACAGTTTGGCTGAGGTGGGCACAGCCCCTGCATGGATTTGTAGGTCCCAACTTAATCGTAAAGCTGGGATGAGAGCTCCTAACAACCTTCCTCTTTCTGGTCCACCTGCATTAGCAGCCAGTGATGCAGCTCTTTAGCAGCAGCATTGCCCGTGACTCTGCATATTAGCACAGGCATATTTTATGCTGCACGCCAGTGATGTGCTGGGGATCTCTATTTCAGCTATTACTAGTGAGCTTAAAACATTTTTTTAAAAGCTTCCTGTTGTATTAGTTTCTGAATATTACAAGGAAAAGGTGTGCTTACATAAACACAGCAAACCAATATCCTTATTTTAAGCAGTCCAAAGCTAGAAAGCTCTGATAATGGGCAATGACAGTGCATTGACCTCTTTCCACAAGGGCAGCACACAATGCCTGGTATTTTAAATGGTGTGAGGAGTCTGAAGCACCGTCCATTAGAACCCCTTTATAGCCTGTTAGGCAGCAGGCAGAGCTTCAAACAGGAGAGGTGAGGACTGTGTCCTGTTGTGGCTGCATTTAAATGTCAAACACCCACCTACTTGTCTGCCCATCAAACCATGTAGGACCTTTTGCTTTCCCTTTGCTCTTTCCTCGTGTTTCTATCCACAGCTCCCGTTTGCTTGTTATGGATTATATTGGTCTGGGACAGGAGCTGTTTGCATATGGCATCCTGTAGTCCTATACAGTGGCAGGTTCTACTAGACTTTAAACTGTAATAAATGGAAAAATAATATTTTCCCCCTAATCAGCCTGCAAGGCTTGAAGTTCCTGGAGAGCTGTCTCCTAAGAATCATCCAAAGTAAAGGCTTCAGATTAGTTTTGTAAAGAAAATATTCTGCAACTTGGTATTCAGGAGTCCCTTCATGAGCTGGACTTAACGTGTTCCTCCAGCCTAGGAGAGCACCATCCCTGGGGGTGTTTGCAGATGTGGAGCTGTGGGTGCTTAGGGACAGGGTTTAGGGTGGACTTGGCAGTGCTGGGTTAGTGGTTGGGCTCCCTGATCTTAGAGGTCTTTTCCGACCTAAATAATTCTGTGACTCCATGTGCTGCTTCCCGGTCTGTGCAGGCTGCTTGTGCCATCTGTGTGTGCACCTCCAAGGGAATGCAGTGTGGGAATGGGCAGGCAGTGACATCCTCCTTCCACCTTCCTTGGGGTGCAGAGAGGGGGATCTTCTCCTCCTGGCCCAGTCGGGGTCAGGCTGGGGGTCCCTGACCACAGCACGTGCCCCCTCTGGGTTCTCCTTCCATAACCACATGAGGTTTGCAGCCTTTAGCATGAAGTTCAGCCATATTTTATTATTTTAATTGAACAGGAACAAATTTCTTCAATTGTTCAGATTTTTCCCCATTTTTTTTGCCTCAGGCTGTTCATAACTGAAGGGGTCTGGTTTAGCACCGTTGAATGAAATGTTGGCAATTTAGAGAGACAAAATGCTGCTGTAGATGGCACAAATGCTAAATATCATTATTATCTTGCTTTCTTTATTAAAAGTTGCTAGGAAAAATGAGCTTCTAAAATTTGGTTATGAACAGTTATTTCCAATACAATTACTCCCTCTTGTGTGTAAACTACCTGCCACATTTCAATTACAGGAAAACAGTGGGGTAATAACACAGCAGTAAAGATGGATTAGAGTTAGGAAAGCTCATTGCCCTAGCAAGCAGGATTCTTCTATTAATGATTTAAAGGAACAGACTTTGTTCTGATTTCTTCTTTTTTTTTAAATCTGAGATTGGCTCAGAAGAAAATGACTGTGGTGTTTATATTCCCTTTTCATGATTTCTCTGGGGTCTCTTTAGGTGCAATGGTAAGGCCAACATGGGAAGGAATTCTGATCAGCTTTTTAGCTTCTACTTTGTGATGCAGTTGTAATCAGTCAGCTAAAATTGGGTGGAGTTAGAATTAATATTACTATATCCTTATTAAGGAAAGAGTGAAGTTCTTTTTCTCTCCCTCTCCCCCTTGCACACACATGCATTACAAAACTGTGCACTTTCCCATCCTAATTCATGTTGCTCTTTCTATAGAACAAGTAATTGTTCTGAGACTGCCTGCACGGCCCAAGAGCTTTGTGTATTTCCCTTCTTTCCTCATTCACATGGACTGCATCTTCTGATATAAAGATGTTAATCTTCTAGTAGCCTGACAACACCAGCAATGCTGAGAGTGATGGTACTATTAAGAGAAGTTGTTCCTACGGGTGAAATCCTTCCTGGCTGGAATTTTGCAGGAATCTTGGCACTGACATCAGTGGATCAAGCTCTTTGCTGTAATGCTTTTTATTTGCAGTTTTCTTTACAATAACTTCTAATTTCTTTCCTCTAGGTTGAGGATAAAATGTGCTATGCTTTTCTTTTACTCTTTTTTAGAGGTCTGAATTTCATTCCTGGAGGGTTTCTGTTTCTGCATGAAAAACAACTGGGATTACTTACCTTTTAAAAGATACACATGGTACTTTTTTGCCTTCACTCATTTGGAGTTTAGAATAATATAGTCAGTTTTAATAGGATATTGTGTGAAGCTATGGAAAGTTTGACCCCTTAATTGCTGCATTCTCCAGGGCGTCAAGGATTTGGTACTGGTGACTTGTTGAGTTAAAGTGCATCAGTTTCTTTCGTGCTACACCTTTGAAACATCAGTCTCTCATAATATTTCATTTTTATTATCCTAATAACCACATTTTCTCAGCCAGCACAAGCACATAAGGCTTTCTTCATCCTTGTTACCGAAAAGTGATGAAAGGTCCCCATATTTTTACCTGTGTCTCTACTCTCTGCTGAACCACTGAGTTTTTCAGAGGCCTGCCATGGCATTGGATATGCTGACAGATTATGCCATGGGAGCAAAAGAAATAGTGAAGCAGTAAGTCGTCTCCTCGTGCCACTAACCCAAGCTGCAAATGCTGCACCGCAATCACATAGGTAATTCTTTGGATTTTCTCTTTGCTCAAGGCAGTCTGTGGTGTTCAGAGTGTTATGTTGGCAGATGGCCCTTTCCCCTCATATATTTTGGGATGGGTTTCATGAGGAACTGAGGTTTATGTGACTGTGCTTCCATCCTGATGGACAGACTTCCAGCTCTCAGTTCTCAGATGTTTCCAAGCCACTGTTCATCCTCAAGCCATCTGAACAGAACTGCACATCCAGGAGAAACAAATACCTCAAACATTTTTAGTTACTGCATTTTTCAGAGGCAGAACAAAGAAGTCTTATTTATTGGTATCTCTTCTGTGAAAGAAGCTGCTGCATAAATTCTGTACTTACTACTCACCAGGAGTGAAAGATGTTATAAATGTCCCCACAGCAGAGAAACTTTTTTATTGGTGCTATTTTCCTACTGGACACCAGAGAATTTAGCCCTGACTTCCAGTTACTCCAGGACACATCCCTTGGTTATTAGTACTTCTGATTTGGAGGAAACTCAGCAGTACCCATCTCCTCATACCTGCTGTTCAGTGCACGTATGCAGGCAAACCATCATCTGCCACACTTGCTGTATGGGCCATGCTGAGACTCAGTAACTGATCTTCTGTATATCCACAGCAGGAAAATACCTAATTGCAGGGAAAATACATTATGGCTTTGATGTCTCCAAGAACAGAGGGATACAAAAAGATGGGGAAGGGAGGAGAGTGGCAGGGATTTGGGCGGTTTGCAATGGGAGGTTGATCATTTGGTCTCTGGAATACCCCTTCAGTTCTGGGCATCTCTGCCTATGAGCACAGAGGGCCCTGCCTGCTGGTGCCCCAGGTCCCTGCTGCGATGGGGGAGCACGATGGGAAGCGTTAACAGCCCAGGAGGAGCTGCTCGGAGTGAGGTGGAACAGCAAGGGGGGCACGGGTGGGCTGTGCAGGGGGTGAGTCATAAACTCTTGATCCCGGATCCTCCCTCCTGCCACCTCCCTCCAGAGGAGATTGTTCTCAGCTCCTCTTTCATCTGAAGAAATAAGATATTTCATATTAGCATTCATCTCAGTGCCAACAAAAGATCTTCAGACTAGCAGTTCTGAAGCAGAGGGAGATTTGTCTCTTAGAGAACATGTAAAAGGTATTATTATAAATGTGCGAAAGAACAAAAACAAGCTCGCTGCTAAAATGTCGATAATCAGTTAGTCCTCTGAATAGCTTACAGTCTGATCCTTCCCCATATTCTCACAGTGCAGGAGGAGAAATGATTTAATTTGGGAATCCGCACAGAAATGATGTTCCATGCTGAGCCATAGAGTCAGTTTTCTACTGCTGCCTCTCTTGTTCCTTGAGCTCTTCTTTTTCTTTCTAAGCGTCTCAACATCCCTCCTGAACTCTCTGCACAGCAGAGAGCAGTGACCTTCCAGGCTTTCAAAACTCAGCAGCCACTGCTGGAACAAAAATGCAATTCCTCTGAAGCCCCTGTTTTGCATGGTTGCCTTCAGGCTGAGGTGCTGCTTGGAGCGGCCTCCATGCCTCCTTCCACTCCTCCTGGAACTGCAAACCCATCAGCTTTTCAGAAAATGTTTCTTGGCATTCTGAGCCCCTGCTGTTGGAGTGTAATCGATGGAAAGGGACGGGAGGTGGCTTTCTGTCAGAACTGCAAATGGCTGAGGAAAGTGTGAAGTGCTGGGGAGCAGAAACCTTCCTGTGCTTTGGGTGAAGCTGGGTCCTGGGATGAGCTCGTGTTTGGCTAAACAAAAACTAAAAGAGAAGTGCCCTCTTCTCCCCACAGTTGTGCATTTACTTTTATTTACTTTCTCCAAGTGTCTTCTGCTGTGCTGACTGAGGGGTTTGAGGCCAGAACCGCAGCCCTGTGCCGTGCAGAGTCTGTCTTTCCCCTGCTGCAGGGGGGAACTATTATCCCTCTATTAGCTCTTCTCCACTCCCATGCCTCATTTGATAGATGTACTTAAAACACATGCTGCCATTTCCTGTGCCTGTTCTTCCAGAGCTCTGCCGTTGAGATGAGCTTGAATATATCATTCAAATTCATCATAGCTCGAGTTTTAGTTCTGGCCATTTCCACTTCAGTTGCATCCTCCCCATTGCCCATCCTGCTTCCGCTACCCTGGCCAACAGCAAGATGGACTGAGGTAATTATTTGTGTTTAGGCCTGTTTCGGAGGGACTGCACTCCAGTGCACTTGCATGAAGGACAGCCTGTTAGCACTGAAGTGATGTGGCTGCAGACAGAGAAGAGGAACAGATTCACACAGGTGATTCAGCCTTAACCCCTTGAGTTGTCATTACTTTGTGTCCACCCAGTGCTCCTGCCCACCTCTTTCCTTTTTAAATGAGATCCAGTAACTAACAGAGAAATTATGGCAATTTGCTATATGAAATTTGTGATTATTTGCATTTAATTAAAGGCTTCTCTTGGGAAAATGAAGGGCAGCTTAACCTCAGAGAAGCCTCTACATCTTCAGTAATTGCTTCTAATTGAAGTGTTTTGAGTTTCCATCCCACCACAAGAAAAGGGAAAAAAAAAAAAACCCACACCTGAAGAGTTCGCTCCCACACACAGGGTCCCTGAAAATTATTTTATCCTTGTGCAGCTAGGGGTGACTGAGGGTCCTCACAAATGATTCTTCAGTGTGGGTTAACCAGCTAAAATTAAAGTTTCATTACTGCAAAGGCAGGTTTGTGGTGTGCTTATGAGAAGTGCAAGGGCACAGCCCATATTCCCGAGCTGCTGTGCTGACAGACACAGATGCAGGGGTGCAGGTGCACCTCTCTTGCCTGAGGGCTCCTGGTGGTTTCTGGTTTTGTACCGCTTTTCTTGACTTCCAGTGGTATTTTGCTTATTATTGGCTAAACCTTTTTGGCTCAATGTGTCCTGTGAAACACAGGAGAGGGGTTTTCTCAGCTGGAGGTGTGCAGGGCTGAGCAGCAGGAGAGCCTCAGGGGTTGGGAACGTCTTGGGCATTCCCCTGCATCTCCACATGTGTGTGTCTTGGGTTTTGATGCTGCAAAAAGTGTATCTTTCTCATGCCAGCACCGTTCCCTGGTCATCCTGGCACATGGAGTGTGTCCCTAGAGCAGGGGTGGCATTTTATAAACCACCCATCCCTGGCACAGGTGTTGGGAACCAGCCTTGCTCTGCCCAGGGGCCGCAGTGCCCGGCCAGTGCCCGGGTCAGTGGTGCTGGGGGGGTCTGGGGTGCCCGAGGGTCCCATGTCTGGGGAGAGGAGCATGTCACCTCATGATAAAGCCACCACTTCCACTTAAGCAGCGCCTCAATTACACAAATTCTGCCTAATTACAACTATCAGTATTTCCATGCAGCTTCTGGCAGTGATGTCTCTGCTTGCACCTTTTGGCTCTGTGGAATCCCTCCTTGTATTGTGGATCTGCCAACAGGCATGACATATATAAAAGTGTGTATGTTGTAGCAGCAGACATGGCCATTTTCTGCTGTTTATTCTTTCCACTGAAGATACCAAAGTTGAGAAACATGAGGGCGTTCTGCTTTCCTGCCTTCTCACCTTGCTCATTAACGCCTGGTATCACACAAGTCAGCAGGAATGTGCATCTGATTTCTGCTCTTTATTATCCCTGAGGCTCTCTTTGATGTACACTGAAACACATAAAATCTCTCGATGGACTGAAATCTTTCAGAGTAACCTCTGAGATGGCTACGGGTGAATTGTCAGAAATGGAAACATCGATGTTCGTCATATTTTTTGAAGTTGCAGCTGCAGGTAAACACATGAAAATGTTTGTGACCTGCCTCTGTTAACTTCTTAGCTTGGAAAAGTGCACCTCTTCGTTTTAAGAATTAAAAAAAAAAGTTTTAATTCTTTATGCAGAGTCCTGAAGTACTTGTATTTCGTGTAGGTGCAAGTCATATAGACGTGTGTAGGTGATGATTTTGATTCAGAATATTTAATAGGGCGGTATTGTTTCTGAAAACAAATATTAATCTTTCAAAACAAGACATTAGAGAATTTTGTTCTAGGAAACTAGGAAATCAAATGCCTTTTATAGTCTTCAGTTTCTCTGTATAGTAGAAAGGGAATTCCTGCTAATTACATATTTGTGCACACAAACCGCTTCTGAATCAAGCACTTATTTACAGGGAGATATCATCAGCAGAGACTGATGGAAGGCTTGCAGCAAAACCTTGAGCCTGGTGAAGGGAGGAAATTCAGCCTGAGCAGCTGATGGCTGAGTTGTGAAAATATCGGGTGGATTTACAGAAAACTTCTTTTTCTAGAAGGGAGAACACTTCAGTTCACCAGCAGGTATAGATTGAAAGGCAAATTTCATCTTTATTTGAAGTTTCCTTTTGACCAAAGATACTTGTCTTTGTTAGTATGATAAAGGATTCAGCCTTGTGCGTTGCCCGAGAAGCAGGCTGGGTGTTGGAAAGCTGATGTGTGTAATTCCTTTCTTCTTCCCAGTGGAGCTACATTTACTGCCATTACACCTTTCTTCTATTAGGAAGCTTTTGTGCAGAACAGTTTGCCTTGTCAGTCCTTTTTATATTGAGCAGAGATTGAGGAGCTTTTACATATTCAGGGCTAAAATAACAATTCTCTGTATAGGGAGGCTGAGGCCAGTAAAGACCCTGATGTTCTTGCCATGTCAGGAGCCCTGTGAGGCAGCAGGAGCTGGGGGATGCTCGGCTCCCTTCCCACAGGAGCACCACTGTGGTCACTTCCCATCCTCCCAGCTTCCAGGGCAGCTCATAACAAATTTGCTCTCACCAGAATGGCATCGAGAGATTTCCGTACAGGAGCAATCTGCACAAGGGAATGGCTTCCCACTTGAGGGCAGAAACCTGTGCTGTAGGTGGGGTCAGAACCTGGGGTGGGAAGGGTAGTTAATTCCAGTTTTGCCTGTAAATTATGCTAAACAGACATGGAGTGGCCAGTCAGTTGTTGCATGACTTGGTTCTCCTCTTAACGGGATGTAAAGGGGTGGCATCAAGCTGGGGTTGCAGAGTTGTAAGTGGGAGAACAGACTGGAAGCATAGAGCTCCAGAAGGCAACTGCAGAGGACAGGGATTTAAACTTTGAAATATGGACAGTATCTGGGCAATTGCAAAGAAGCATCTGTCCTGATTTGGAGGTTTTTTTGGAATTTTTTTTCCCCTCTCACAGTCAACAAAGGAGACTACTGCTTTGGGTTGGTAATAATCTGCAGGGTGACATGTTAAATGGATTTCACTCACCTACTAAGTTTGTCAGTTTAAAACAAATATATAGATGCTGTGAGGATTTATGCAGTACAGAACTCATACAAGGACCCAAGAGAGCTCTACAGACAGAAAGAGCTGGAAAAAAAAATAAATCCATGCTCTGAAGTCTTGCAGAAGCAGGCTTCCAGCTTTGGAAACATGGCATAGGAAGCTGGAAATGGTGGACAATTACACCCCTGTAATGGAGAGTAAACTAATCAGTTGTGCTCCTTTCTCTCTTTTCTTTTCCTCATTGCATGTTTTCCTGTTCTTGAAATTCATCCATCCAGGAAGAGATGTGAAGTTAAATGGCTGAACTCTCTGCTCAGTCACAATTCTCCCTGATGCTGATGTTGGAGGCGCTGGCTGAAATGCTCACTGAGAGCAAGTGTGCAGAGATGATGAGATCCATGGTGGGGAAATGACCACCATCCATCCAAAATGTTTTCAGCAGCAGCGCTGGGAAAGGAATACACTGGTGCAATCTGTAGCTCTTGTTTCTGTTTTAAAGGTCTCTAATGAGCCATGTGTGCACTGCATTTCACCCTGGGAAATCCCACTGAAATCTGGCACTCGCGTTTCATTCCTTGCACTGCTATATTTAGGGCAGAAAGCAGATCTCCCAGCGTGGCTCCTTCTGGCTTAGAGAAACCCTGCAAAGTGTCTTAGTAATATACACTAATTGCTTACCAAAGCTGCCAGCTCCCTGTGAAAATCCTTTAAAAAGATGGGAAGTGGAAGCAGAGCAGTTGCCTGCGCTTTCTGCAGGCACGTGGCAGTAGCCAGTTGTCGTGTCTGTGCCATGGGGATGAGGGACAGATGACCTCAAGGGGTGTGATGTGGTCTTCATTACTGTGGCCTCTGACTCAATCACTGTTTTTCTGCCCCTCCTTTTTTATTCTGTGGATGAGGAGTCCAATCAGAGGTGTCTCTGTTGAGTTTTAATGAGTGAATTGGATATTTTTTAAACCTGCAGTCAGTGAAAGTCCCAGAGCGTGCATATTCCCTTCCTCTGATGTATTTATTTTTAATAAGTTCACATCTTTCTTGACCTTAGTTCCACTAAAAGTCATTCACAGCCATGCCAAGTCAGGCATTCAACATCATCTTGTTATAATCAAAGGAACGAACCTCTCTGTTCAATACAAACTTTTTCCTGTGCTGACGCCTGCCAGCCCAGCTGTACCCAGATTTCTGCAGTTGAAGTGACAGAGTGGTCCATGCCTTGTGTTAAAGAAATGTGGTGCCATGGATATTTTTTAATTGTGGGTAGGAGAGAGAAACAATGCATGTCAGTATTAGCAGTGTAAGGTGAGAATATGGTATATATTTTATATTCTGGTGTTTGGAGAAGTATTTCAGGGATTTCATATCCTTTCCATACTTGCCTTTGTAGGAAAAAAAATCTTTAAAACTTAAGAGTAGTGGAGTGACTACAGTTTGGTAGAAATGACATTCAAAATCTACTAAATTAAACAGAGAACGTGTCCATCCCAGCAGCTTTCTGTTATCTTTCACAGTCCTTTGATAGGGATGTTGTTTTCTGTAATCACTCAGAAAGATGGTTGGATATTTTTTCTATTAAATTCTGAAGGACTTAAACCTTTTCTGGCTTACCTTTGCTATTTTTCATGTTTATATACAACAGTATAATGCATCAGCATTTTTATACGTTTCCCATATAAAAATGAGCCATGTTTATAGAGGCTGTCAGACTTTCTATTCCACAGAATAACTGGAGCATCACTGTAAGTTGACACCAGCCTAAAAATCACATGTGGTTGCTGAAATGTCGTATTTTATGGCCCTGTTGCTGTTTAATAGCTACGCTGTGCCCTCTTCTTAATTTACTGTCGCTATCCAGGAGTGCATTGGTGTCAGGGGATGCTCTGCAGAGGTTCCAGGGTAGCTCTGCTGCTTTTGTGGGTGCCCTGATCAGCAGAGCTGCCTGTTGGGTGAGGAGCTGCCCAAGCTGTGATAATTAACTGGTGAAGTAAACCACTCTACACTGCTTTAACCTTCTTCCAGCAGGTTTCTCCTACCAGGCACTGGAATATAAAATGATTACTTTTTTTTTCTCTCTCCTCTGTATTTAGCCTCAGGAGATTTTGTATAGGTTTTGGCTATTACAGACACATAAATGCCTAGCTGGAAGCTATCTGGTATTCATAACCTTAAGGTATTTAGGAAATCATAAAAGCTGAATGGAATTTTTTCTTTTTTTTTTTTTTTTTTTTTTAAGATAATAGCTCCAAGAGCTGAAGGCACTGCCTGCCTTTCAGGTAGATTCCATTCAGGATGATAAATTATGGCTGAACTGAACCAAAATGCTCCTAATGGCCCTAGTCAAAAGGCCTATTACAGGATGTCTAACTCACTTAAATTCCTTTTGGCTTTAAATTGTTAATGATTAAGTGTTTTAGGGCTAAAGTGATACACACTTAAAGGACACTTTGCTTTAAGGTTAGCCAAACTGAGCACCTCAAGTGAGGGACACAGATTCACTTGAGTGACCTTCAGGCAGAGAAATCAGGACATTGTCTCTACAGGTGGGTAATTTTGTGGGAATATTTGCAGGACACCGGGCAGGTTTGTGGAAAATGAAGCAGAGGAACATTCTGGAGCAGAGAGGAACAGCAGCTTTGGCCAGCCCTTGTGGTTTTTAAATCGCATTTTTGGTATTGCAGAGAGAAAGTTGATTTGTCTGTCGTTACGACATTTGGAGAAGTGAATATTTGGTGATATCAAGGGTGTTTTCCCAGAGGAACAGCTGGTAAGTTGGAAAGCACCAGTCCTGTGCTGACTGGTGCAGTTCCTTGGGTTTAAGTGTGGTTGTGCAGCAACGAAGGTGCCAGATCTGTCTGGTAATCACAAAGGTTTGGACTCCTGCCCAGTCCTGTGCTGCTGACCAGTGAGCAATGCCACGTGTTCATCTGAAAGGATGTGCAATTATGTTTTAGAAATCCCTTCAGCATTGTCAGCTGTAGGAACTTCTCAATTTCTTAGATTTTTAATGTCTCCTGACAGTGGATCACAGAAAATTCCAAGTCACTTCACAGAGGCACTTATGGGACCTGGGTGCTCACAGCAGGCTTGCTCACATGGATATTAATGTTCAGTTTGACTTTTTTCAACTCATGGATGCGTTTATTGGAATTGAGTTTTGCCTTCTAATCCTTTTCCATGAGTGTTATCACTGCCTTCTGCTCAGGCAAAGTCAGAGGTGACCTGAAGATCCAGTCCCCGGATCAGACTCACACTCACCTTCCTCTGTCCAGGGCTTTGGTTCAGGGCCAGCAGGCACCACATGCAGGAAAACATGCCAAGCAGAAATACCAGGACTGGCCCCATAATAAAACAGATGCCCATGCATAGTTGGCTTGCAGAAAAAGCTGAAAATTATATTTTCCAAAATATCTACATTGCTCCTTGGGCTGCACAGTCAGCTTGCAGGCATCTAGGGCCATAACACTGCCATCTCCTGTCATTTTTATTGCAGAGTAAAGGATGTATTCTTTGTAAATTTCAAAATACTCATTTTCCTTTGGTTTTTCCCTTCTTGGTGATGCAGCTCCCCGCTGGGGGTTTTAAGCAAACATTGTTCCCAGCTTGTTTGGGATGCTGTTGATGGGAATTCCTGGCCCAGTGCATTGCAGAAGTCTGGCTCCTCCAGAATGTTTCTATTCCCCACTGTGTCGCTTCCCCTTTGATATCTGATGATTCAGCAGGTCTTTAATTGCTGTTCCTCCTAGCAGGGAGTTCTCTCGCTCAATACATTAAATATTTGATTGCCCCAGGTCTCCAGACAGAGCAGGGCACACAGGGGGATTTACAGCTCCCAAAGCAAAGCCTGTTGCCCTTCCAGACAGTGATTTTGGCAGCTCAGCCCGAGGCCATGCCTGGGAAGCCTCGCCTGGAGCCCAGGGGGACCACAGGGATCCGAGCAGGCCAGGTGGTTTGGGATGCTGGGAGGCATTTTGAGATGCTGGGAGGCATTCAGGGATGGCAGCAGCTGTGCTCTGTAAGACTTGCTGCATGAGAGTCTGCACATCACCAGGGAGGCTCCCTGCATGGCCAGGAGGGAAGTGTGGCCACGTGTCCTGCAGCTCCCAGAACTCCTTTTTTTTTGCTCTTTTTTTAAAGAAGCAATGCAGAGATACCCACTGGGATACTCCTGTGCTTGGTGGATTGTGGAGTGTGCCTTCAGGGACTCAGTAAGATGGGCTATTAAAGCAGTAAAATTACCTTCTGGTAACTTTCTTGAATATTATGCATGCATTTCATACTCAGTGATCTGAAATAAGGACACTTCTAATCGTGTTTTCCAAGTGTTTCAGACGAATGCACTGTGTAGGGACAATCTCTGTGTCTTGCAGAAGGAAGCCTGGCTTCCAGGTGGGGCTGTTCCCTGGGCAGAGTTGGGTTTTCAGCCTTGCAGGTGGCTCCTTGAGAGGGGAAATCCAGTCCAGCGTTCAGAAACATGCAGCACATGCTCAGAAAGCTGGGATTTGCTGATGGCCGATGCCTCCCTACTCTGAGGAGGAATCTCTCCACACGAGGCTGTGTGGGAGCGTGCAGACTCGCACTGTGGGGAAGCAGGAACAGTCCTGAGGATTGTCAGCAGTGTAGGCTTGAGGCAGTAGCTGCAGTGCAGTCTGTGGAGGAGAATATCCCAAATGTACCTCTCTGCATCTGCCTTTGGGCTTCCTTTTGCTCTGAAGTCTAGCTGCCTCCGTGTTTCTAGTGGAGCATGGAGTAGTGTTGGGAGTAGAACATAAAGGAGCGCTGAGGAATGCAGACAGCAGCATGCACTTCACACACACATTCCATCACTTCATCCCTGGTGGTTGGCACTGGAGAGAAAGAAGACCTTGGGGGGGATAATGGGGAAAGGAAGAGCCCTACAGCCTCGCTTTGTTAATCCTATTAGCCTGGTCCTAATGTGAGAGAAGCTGCTGCAGTGCACATGCTCAAGCAATGGCTTGAAAAAAATCACACAAGTTTCCCTCCCACTGAGTCAAAGAGAAGCAATCTCACTCCCACTGAAATGAAATAAATGTAGCTGCTATTAGAGCAGAGCAGTGAGCACCAGAACTATCATTTTGTGGAGCAGACCTTTTAAACGGACCTTCAGATTAAGAAAAATAGGTGCAGAATAAAATCCTGTCCTGAAGCAAAGCTGGCAGTACTGCAGCAGTGAGACAGAGGAACCCTATGAATACATAAGTGGTGTTTTCCCACATTATTCAAAGTGCCCACTTGCTGAGCAAGTGGAGCAGAAAGTTCTCGGCAGATGAGGAATGGGGAGAGAACGGTCCACCCGCACGGAGCCTTGACTTCTGCCAGGCCGTTAATATCAGGGATGTCTGTGACCTTCCAGTCAAGCAGGGGAGAATAACTCATCAGCAGTCAGGTTCAATCCAGCTAATGTTTCCAAGATTAAATTCTTACTTGCAGACTAGAACCGATTGCCAATTTTATGGTGAACCCTTCCTGTCCTCAAAATTTTCAGCGTTCAGGCTGCTGCGGGTTTAGAGCTCCCCAGCATAAGCTGTGGTGCTGTATGCAAGGAGAGAGCTGGCAAGAAACGTCGGAGAGCTTGAGAGGCTTCCTTTGCTCTGAGCAATGCAGACAATTCCCTCCATGATGCCTGGTGAGAACCATCCTGTGTCTCAGTATCTGGATTCTGTATCTCACCTGGTGCCCTCGAGGTGAGACAGTCGCCCTTGTGCCCCTTCAGCCCCATCCAGCTCTCCAGGAGCTCAATCCCAGTGGTTCTGCCAGGACTGAATGACTGAATGCCATTCTGACTGAATGACCTTCAGGGATGAGACTGGCCATTGTGGCCCTGTGGCACTGCAAGGCTTTATTTTTGAAGGATGCCACTTAAGAGATTTGACCAATATCTTCATTAATGGAAACCAGCTGATGGTCCAGCCCTGTCTAAGGTAGAGCACACAAGGGAAGCTTGGTGACTGCCAACTTTCAGCATAAACTAAAGGCTTTTGCAGCAGTAATACACACTGTGTTCTAGATTGGAAGATCAGGGAGTTTGCCAGTGTACACAAACATCTCAGCTCTCAGGAGTGGATTTGCAATGGAGGTGGGCTGAGTCACCTACTCAGTGCCCATGTCAGGGAAGATTTCCATGGAGCCAGTTTACCTGTCTCCCGTTGATAAAAATAATTGGAATTATTGGACCTTCGAAGCCGTGGAGAAAGTAATGGATGACCAGCTGCACTTCAAATGAAAAAGTAATCTGTGGAATAATTGCTGCCAGTCAGCCCGAGCCCAGCTGTGAAATATTAATGGGTTGCTTGATCAGTCTATACAGAGCTCTCAATCATCCTCCTAGAGAGCAGCACAAACCCAGCAAACAGCTCAGGATTTGCACTCGGCCAGATTATTGACAGGGGCAGAATAAGATGTTCTAATGTGGTATTTGCTGGAAGCAAGTAACAGTTATTGGGTGCTAATGGAAAAACTTTTTCATAATATTTATGTGTTTGGAGATGATCTGTCTTACTCCTCTGCCAGCACCCTCCATGTCTCTCACTGGGGACAAGCAGTGGCAGCCTGTGGACAGCACTGCTGTAAAACCTGGCAGCGAGGGATAGTCTAGGAGGAAAAACCCACATTGAACAGAGGGCTTGCTATATTTGACAGTAACCTGTGTGCCTCAGAGCCTGGTGAGAAGGGAGCTGGCACCCTGATCCAGCCAAGCTCTGCACTTCAGGGGTGTGAACACTCCCGTTCGCTTCAGAGAGACTTTGCATAAGCTGAAGCACTTTGTGAGGTTGAAGTCTACTGAGTAGGAGTTCATAAGTAAAAAGAAAAAGATCTGCACAGGATTTCTCTTTCGGAGCCCTTGAACTAAAGGGAAGTTCAGCTTCAAAAAAGGGAGGCAGCCAGGGAGTGAACAGAGGCTGCTTTGATTAGGAAAGCTGCAAAGTTCTGATCGTCCCATGAGATATGGGCCTCATGCAGCATTTGTTAGTGGGAATGATCACTTCTTCGCTGTCACTCTGTGTGCCTCCTCCTGGTCACAGCAGATCTGAGCATCTCAGTGTCCATCCTGCCACATTGCCTTGATGTGGCCACGGGACATGCCAAACCTCGGAGAAAAATCTGGTTTCTCTCTGAAGGGGGGTTCAGCTTCGTGACTGGGGACTGCCTTCACTGTGTGTTGCAGAAGAGCAATGCATCAACTTCAGAAACTTCTAGGAAATTAGGGATTTGGACCTCTGTAGTCTTCATACTGTACAGCTTTGAGTGTGGGTGGTTTTTGACTCCCTGAGAAGAAAGTGGCCCAGCCATCACCCTGGATAGTGCAGGACTTCCCCGTGTCCCAGGAGCTCCAGAGCTGTCCTTTTGTGTAACCTCATGTCATTCCCTGGCCCATTTTTTCTCCTTCCCAATCCCTTGCATATCACCACTATGAGATTTTTTTGGAAGTGACAGACTTTGTATAATAAAATGCAATCATAAAATGCAGTAACTATTACTGTAATTAGTATGTTTATAAATCATAGCAAACCTAGGCTCCGGTTTCAGTATTGACCAGTTGACTCAATCCTCAGCAGTCCATTTGTTAGACTGTGGAGCAAGTACTACAACACAGAAAACTTTGCTCTTCTGGGCAATGTGGCCTGGAGTAGCAGTCTTCCAATGCCTGCAGGACAACACCAGAGAGCCTGTTGAGCCACATGTTTAAGATGATTGCTCTAGGTATTATTGCATTATAAATAGCAGCTAATAATAGTAGCATAACAGCAAGGTTCTCAGCTGATGCAAATTGGAAACTGTAATTCTGTAGAAGTTAATGGAGCTCAACTGATTTACACTAGTTGGCTGTCTGGCCCCTAGCAAATGATTCTAAATCTGATAAAATTAAATGAGATTCAAAGCTCTCTCACATAAGAGAATATTAAACCCTATCTCTGCTGTCAGACTTGTGCGTGGCTGTCAGGCTTTGTAGCTGGGACTTTAGGATCCTGTTTTAAGTTCTTGATTTTATTATTTGATATTTTTTCACTTCTCTCTCTTTTATTTTGTTTAGTTGGTTAAATCTTACTTCCCAAAAAGGAGAGTTAGAAAAATCACCTATTTTGATGCATCATTAGATGCCATTTGTTGGTATTCACGAGCTGTTGGCAAAGATCTTAAAGCCATCGAGATTTGTGCCCTTTAATTTCAGTTCAGAATGCAAATAGACATTGAAAACATCTGTTCAGATTCTGTGCTGGAGAGGTCTGCAGCCGCAGTGTTTTTTGCTTGTCCTCAGGAAAGTACTGTAAATTTTATTTAACGTGACGGCCTCTAGCCTATGAATTAAAAAAAACCCAAAGAAACAGGTTTTCAAATGTGGTGGAGTTAAAACTGGGTGTTGAATTAGTTCATGACAAGCTGTGGGTCGATTTGGAGCATGGATCAACATGGTGACTACTCCTAGGAGGGGACACAGTGGTCAGAAGTGACAAGCTGGGAGATCTGGGAGAAGTTCACCCTTTGAAGATTTCTTGCTTGTCTCTCATCTCCTGGCAGAAATGTACAAACCATGGCTCCTTCTCTTGGTGCTGCTGCAGAGATCCAAACTGGCTTGAGCATTTTGAAGAGCAGGCTTTAGAACTCCTGGCTGGTTTGACAGAACTGGGGCGAGGGGTGGCTGCGTGGGGGTGGGAGGTGAAAACCTGGCAGTGCCTTTGTGCAGAGCAGCACCTCTGACCACAGCGGCTGCTGCAGGAATGGATTTGGCTTTGCTGGGTGTGAAACAGAAACCTGAGCTAGTGATTGCCCCGTGAGTCCCTGTGCAGTGGTACCTGTGTGTCTGAGTCAGAACAAAGTCACTGGGAATGCGAGGCTTCAGTGCAAAGCTTCCCTGAGGATTGGAACAGCTGGAAACAGCCACAGGCAGGATCTCTAAACAAATCCCAGGACTGAGACTACTCAGAAGGGTGGAAAAACCTCTCATTTGTGTCCATGCTGCTGTGAGCAGTTTTGGGCAGCTTTCACAGATGTTGATGTGAGGTAAAACACCAGGAATTTGTTTGAAAACAAGCGTGAAGCTCAAACCATAGATTTGTTTTCTTCAGTACATTACTGCATGCTGGGGTCTCCACTAAAGCAGAAGGTAAATTAAATCATCAGCATTGCTTTTGCTGAATTTGATTAAAAAAGGTAATATGTGTTTAAAAATTCATGGCACAGACCCAGAGTTGCTCATGCAGACATGCAGGGTGCAATCAGACAGCCTGTATTTGTTGTAGGAAACCAGCACTAAAAGTTGAACCCATCCTTATTTGAGTTAGAACATCTTGGTGGAGCTTTTTTTATCTGTTAACTTTCTCCCTGAATTAATCTTCCCAGTCAGCATTGTAGAAACAACTTCCCATTGTATCATTTCTATTGGATCCATTCCTAAAGCTGAAATCTCAGGGTAGACTTGAAAGAGTAATAGATAGAAAAATACAGTCACATATATTTTTTCCTAATTCTGGTAGCGTGCTGAGAAAATCTATATTCCTCGAAAATACCGAGCGTTGGATTTCCCAAGGCACAGAAACATCCCTGGTGTGTCTCTTGCTGTAAATCAGAAGTGGCATCTCTGTGCTGGCGTGGCTCCTTCAGCAGGGGAGGAACTCCACACTCGTGGGGCCGAACGGCTGCTGCTTGAACCATGTTTCTGTTAAAACCCTCCCCATAGTTGTAGTTTGTTGGTGAGCAAAGTTCGTAATTGCTGCCAGTGAATTTAGAGCAAACAGCAATAAAAGATGTGTACGTAAAAGAAGATTTCATCTGCAAGCCTAATGGAAAAGGAACCCTGCGTGGGTCTCTGGAAATTATGTGTTACTGGGTTTTGTAAGGCTAAGCAGAAATGCAGCAGCCCTGCGTGCTCAGATCGTTGAATTGCTGTGTGTGGATAAGGGTAACAGGATTTGGACAACACTGGGAGGGAGACAGGGAAATTAATTTTCTTGGTGTGCTGCCTGTAACTTTCAAACAATTCTGGGAGACTCCTGATAAGGGCCGGTGAGACTTGTTCTGGGAACAAAATGATGTTAACCAATCTGTGAGTAAACTCCGGCTCGGCACTCCACTTGTCATTATTCAATCTGTCCTGACAAATAACACAGATAAAAAGATGCTCTTACTCCCTTGATGCAGAGGACTGACACACACGGTGAATCATAATCAAGCCAGGGACTCGGTTTTTTCCCCTTTTTTATTATTTTTTTCAGATAAGAGAAGCACTTACCAGCTTTTAAATGGCATCATAAATTATTTGTTCTCTTTTGGCAAAAATGCTTATTTGCATCTTACAGCAAAAATCATCTGGGCTTTGGAGAAATTATTTAAGACTTGTTTTAGTGTGTGTTGTTATGTTTTGCTTATCTGTTGCTCTGGGCCAACTGTAATTTACTTGATATTAATTAGTCCAGAGCTGTGAAATGGGCATAGTGAGCCAAACTGCTTTTGTGCTGTGTTACCCAGGTTTAAAAAATGAATCTACAAATGCCCAAACCTCTGTCTTTTCCTGTATTTCAGATAAATCCAAGTCCAAAGTTTTGCTTTGTTTGATATCATTTGCATATTGCTAAATACACTAAATATATTAAGTTAGTCACTGCTTCTACTTATTGCATATGTTTTAAGAAATGTTTTTTTAGAGCTGTGTATAATAAAGATATTACAAAGAATGCTTTTTAGGACTTTTAATGGAATTCCAAAGGCACATTTCCTCTTATTTCAAGTGCAAGGGCTCCTCTACCATCTTCCTGAAGGAAAGAAGTAAGAGAAGTCGAAGCACAACCCCTAGAAGTCTGGGCAAATGTTCTTAAATGTGTTGCTGATCAAGTTTTCCTGGAGCAGCAATTAACTGTGCAGTCTCCACGAGGAGCTAACATTTGGCATCCTCATGTGCTGATGGTGCTCCCAGGCTGGCTCCAGGCATCAGCTCCTGCTTTCCTTTCCCTTTTGCCATTGCCTGAACCCTCGTGCAGCCCTCAGCTCTTCTGAGCTGAGCCTACAGAAATAAGATACTCCATTAAGCCACCCATTAAGGAAGACATTGGCTTTTTTTTCCCCAATGGTGGAGAAATTGTATTTTAATTTGTCTAGACCAAAGACATAAATATTTGATTTTCATGGAGTCACCATATTAACAAAAAGTATGCAGAGTTCACTTTTGTTTCATTAGTTGCAATAAGCTAAGGCAATTTCAGTTCATGAACACAGTTTTTGATTCTATTGGCACGGTTTTAAAATACATTTAAAATCCTGTTACATGAGATCTGTAAACAAAATATAATTCTTTCATCTAATTTATGTTGTCAAGAGCAAAGTAATTTACATAAGAGGGTTGATAGACTATCAGGAACAGCTATACTTTGAGAGAGAAAAGCCTATTAGATCTTAATCCATCTGATAAGCATATTACTTCCACCAAAGCTGAACTGCTTTCGTATTCTGTATAAATAATTCCATTTAGCGTAATTGATTATTTTACAGCAGGAACCAAGATAGATATTGTTGGAGAAGAATCAGCCTATTAGTCATGTTTTGGAGGTTGTTCTGGAGAAGTCGGATTTCGATAAGCTCGGGGTCTGAGCGATTTGAGGAGAGGATCACCAGCCAAGTTGTCATTGTGCAGCTTCTGTTCACTCCCAAATATTGGCTGTTGTGGTTTGGTACAAGAGAGCAGCAGGAAGAAACCAGCTCCAGACTGATGCAGGGAGGCATCACCATGCCTTGGTCTGGAGCTGGGCTTCACCTTCGGAAGGTGTCAGGCAAATCCGTGCAGAAAAGCTGCAAAAGGCAACCTCAGTTTTCCTCCTGCAAAAGTGTGATTGTGGGGCTGCCGATTCCAGAACGTGTCAGGAACTCTCAGTGCCTGCTCTGGGGGTGCTGGGTGGGTACCCCCGCAGTTCTGCTCGCCTGTGGTGGGGAGGGATGGATGCTGCAGCAGTGCTGGGAGTTCTCTGGGGCAGGTGTGAGTTGAAGTGGCCTCACTGCAGTGCAGCAGAACTTATTTTTTGGGGGTTTTTTTGGTGTAATGAAAAGGTTGGCATGGAACAACTTTCATCTATCTGTTTTGTCTTGCTCCTTCCTTCTTGTCCCTGCCTTTTGGGTTTTGAGGGGTTTCTTGGGTTTTTTTCTCACCTCTGTATTACCTTTTCCTCCTGGCTGCATGATTACGCATTCGCCTTCTGTTTGTTGCATTCCTGCAGCAAATGGAATCCCACACTTCCCAGTGAAATGTAGTTCTGCCAAAGAGCATGAAGCCCTGTTTGTGCGAGAGGACTTCTGAGGGTTCAGTTTAAAAGAGCAGGCTGTGGCTAAGCATAGGGATAATCCATGTGTGGTGACATTTCAAGGTTATGGAAATACAAAATTGGTTTCCACACTCAATATTCAAACTTCAGCAATGGCAACAACTCTTGTCTTCATGGTGGTGGGCTGTCACAGCACATTAGGGCACCTTTAGCAGAAAATAATTGGAAAAGGTGGTTTTCCTTGAGGGAATGCTAAACATGTTTTTAATTGTAGCATTAATATGCCATTGCCTTTCTAATTCAAGCTGTAATGCACGGGAGGTTTTGTTGTGCCAAAGGCCCCTCCATCATGATATATTTGCCCCTCAAAGCAGCCCTGGAATAAGGTATAGCCTTGCCGAAGTTCTAAAAGCTCTTTACTAACTCTCTTTAAGCAGAATGAAGAATTAGAATTTGATGCATAGTATTTCTTTAGAAAAGTAAGGTTTTGGTTTTTTTTTATTTGCATAAACTCCGAAGGGCTTTCAGAGCAGAATGAAAGAAAATGTAATAGTTCATTATGAACTAGGGAAAGGAAAAGAGTACGATGTGGTTGAAAGGTTTGAAATAGGATTTTTTTTCTTTTCCATGGTAATGCTGAGTGTTGTGCTGCCCACAGGCTCAGCAGTGCTGGAGACTGAAGCTTATATTCCAAGTAGGTCCAGTTATTGGAAAGACACTGAATGAGCTTCCCCTGCAACTGTGACAGCAGCTCAGATCCTTCTAATGGGCAAAAAGTGGTTCTGGAGAAATAGTCCCGAGTGAAAATACTCACCTGAATGCTAACCAGGAGTTGGCTTGTGAGCAGCCCATGGACTCTTTGCAGAAGATCTTGTCAAACGTTATCTGTGCCAGATGAAAAAAAAATAATTTAAAAAAAAAAAAGGAAATAGTTCTTTTCTTTCTGGGAGTGAGTCTATCCCATCTCCCCCTGTACCCAGCACCCTGCACAACAGGTTTTGGAATCGTGGCATACTCTGAACTGTGACAAGCTGGACTTTGGTTCTGGCTGTGCTTTATTCTCCACCAGAGCACGGCCAAATTTTGGGGCTGATTTCCCAGAACCTCTGGTTCATGCTCAAACCTGAACTGCAAAGTGAATCTTATTGCTGAATTCATTCTTCTTGCTCTGCTGCTGTCTCTCGAGTGCATTTCTTTATTTGTGTATTTTTTAAATGGAGAGAGTAAAACATCAGGTATGAAAAAGATGTACAAGTTCAGATTTCCAGGTAGTGGAACAAATATGAGGTTTGATGAATTTGTACCAGAAAAATTCTTGAATGGAGGCACAATGTAGACTTCTTTTGAGAGTTGGGGTTTTTTTTATATTGCAACCAAAACATGAGAATTTACCTTACAGAGATTGCTAAGGAAGAAATTAAAACTAATGTACATGCAGGGTGTTGTGTAAAAGTTGTAGACCTCTCTAAGACCAACACTGGGTTTACTTGTTCCTTAGATCTTTAGATTTTTGAACTGTGACTTTCAGGAAGAAGTTTCCCTCATCTACAGCCAAGCATGTAAATATAGCAGCTCCAAATACAGACAAAGCTGTGAACAGATAAGCACATTTTTGTCATGAAATCCTTAAATCAAACCAAAGGAAACCCCTCATGGTGTCTGGTTGTAGTACCTGGCTGGTGGCATCCCACAGAATTACAGTGGCTTTTCCTGGACAGGTTTTTGAGCTCCATCCTGCAAGGAAGGAGAAACATGATAAAGTGACTGTGATAATCAGTCATGGCTTTATGAGAGCACATCGATGAATTTGATTGGGATGAACAGGGAATCAAAAATCAATTAGTGGCTGATTATTGTTTCTTCCACAAATTGATTTCAGATTTTGGCAGCCTTTAGGAAATGTTCTGCCAGGTGTGATGAGCTTAGCAATGTTAAAAAACAGGCAAGAATAAAGTCTTCATGTTACGGCTCAGTCTTAAATACCTGAAAATACCTGAAGTGAAACATGAGAACAAATCACACCTTTTCCATCTTGTGCCCATTTTCTTTTTTTTTTCCTTTTTTTCAATCTTAGACATCTTTTCTTTCTAATTGTTTGTTAAAATGCATGAAACGGGTTTGGATATGGATCTTTCTCCTTTTATACATCTGGTCGCTGTGTTTAAGTGCTCGTCTCTCTCTGTGTGAATTACAAAAGGGTTCATTATCAGGCTCCAGGAACATGTGTCACTATTATTCAAGCCATCACCGTGTGGAGGGATTGTTAGTTAGTGCCACAGATTGTCTGGTCTCTGGGTCTGTTGTGGGAAGGACAAAAGGGAGAAGCTTTAATTGCAGCCCAGGAGGAAGAGGCGAGGCGAGGGTCGGACGCGCTTTGGTGCTCGATGTCTTCTGCAAACTTGGAGCCTTCCTGCAATTCAGGGTGAATGGAAAATATTCTGTGCAGGTGAAGAAGAGATCTTTTATACCCAGAGAAATGAATGCACTGGATTCTAAAGGGATTAATGACTCCAATGTGCTTATAAAGAAAGAAAGTAAAAATGTTTACTTTTGAAAGTATGGGAACTGAGGAGTACCGTTAGTAGGGAAAGAGAGGTCACCAGTGGGAGCTGAGAACATGTAAATATTATCCAGCAGCTCTATAAACTAGGGAAGTTAAACATGCCTTTGGGGATGGGTAATTGTTAAATACTCTCAAGTGCTTTATGAAAACTATGAAAGGTTTTTCTTTCAGGAAGGAAGGAGGACAGACTTCTTTATAAAGCTGCATAAAAGCAAGAACTGGAATCTGGAGTGAAAAACTACGTCTCTGTGTGGCTTAGGAGATCTTCTTTTGTATGACTTGAGTGAAAATCTGAGAAAAACCCTATTCTGAATAAATATGTTTTGGCTGAACTGATTAAGGACTCAAAGTTTTGAAGTGTGAAGTGCAGTGAGCACATAAGTAGAAACAGGGATTCATTTTTGTAGTGTGTGCAAATTTAACAATATGTGAAAAGCCCAAAGCATTTTCTTTTGTTTGCACATTTGGTGAGTTTGGAAACAAGACCGCGGGCAATTTAGGGCCCTCAGCAAGGCAACAGTGTCCATGTGTCCCTGCCCCAGCCTGCCTGCCCCAGGCTCTGCTTGCAGGTCAGACACCCCTCCCCTGAGGTGCAGAGGTGGCACTCAGAGTGCCCAGGCAGATTCAGGATCACCTAGTCACAAATTATACTTACTTCTGAAACTTCAACCAGGAGCAAAAGTAGATCCTCATTCTAAATATCTTTAAAATGTTGACGTTGCAGTCCTTTTGGTTGGTTTTGTGATGCCACGTGTGTTATCACTGCTGCTGGAGGTGCAAGTACTGATGCAAAATGTGACTATTACTGTTGCTCATCCAGAATCAGCTGTAAATATGGGAACATTTCTGTAGTGAACAGCGTAAAAGCACATGAATTCTAAAGTGAAATGGTTTTGGTTAGTTGTGAAAACAGAGGAGAAATGGGTGCATTTACAAAGAGCACACAGCATCCCTCTGGTCAGAGGCAGGATGTGGGTGAATCAGTCTGTTCCCAACCTCAGGGAATTGTGGTGAACTGTGACAGGGTGAAGGCAATGCTTTCTTTAGGTGCCCCACTGCTGGCAAAGCCCCCCTGAGGCAGTCTGGATGTACCCTTGCAAAGCCCTCAGACATATTTTCAAGAATTTCCATGTGTGAGCAAAGCCCAAGGAATATTCTGTGCAGCTGAGTAGATCCTGTCCACCACAAAGACAAGAGAATTCATGTTAGGTTAACCCTGTTTAACTGCAGAATACTCATTATAGTTACCCAACTATTACCAGACACTACAAATATGAGCAGGCAGGATAAAATACCCCAGCAGACCCTCATCAGTGTTGAGTTACCCATGTGCCCAGGTCTCTATTGCACAGACACAAACACGGTTTTTTTCTGGCTGCAAGCACCCAGCACTCAGGCTTCCAGTCTGATTTTTCTCTCAAAAATTTTAGGCTGCAACCTTTGAAAAGGGACAGGCAGAACTATCAATTATTTAATAAAGATAATAGCCTTTTGGGGACAGGGATAATAAGGAAAGTAATTACTAATGGGGTTTTGGCAGATTAAATGGACTCTCCAGATGATGTGAGATTTAGCTCTTCCCTGTGTCAATATGGGTAGTGAAACATTTGGATGTGTTTTTCAATATCGGTCAACCTCTCCTTTTTACTTTCCATGTAACCATTTACCTCAAGCAGTCCATGAATGAGAAAGAAAAAAAAATTAGTATCTAATGTACAAGTCTGGACTATATTCCTGCAGTGTCCTCAGGGTTTTGGTAGCACGTTTAAAGCCCAACTCCTCTTACTTAATAAATTCTGGATGTAAAACTTCAGTTTTACACATCATATTAAAAAAAAAGGTTGGAACATTAACTTTAAGCGGAGTCCCTTTAACAAGCCCATTTTTCACTAACTTTCTTTGCTGTGGAAACACACACTACATAAGTGTGGAATGAAAGTTTTTTCCCTGTGGCAACGGGATATTACTTTTACTGCTCTAACTTCAGAAGTGAGGCTGTAATGCGAGAGGAAAAAAATGAATATCAATGTCACAGAACAGCCAAAATGATACTGAAGTGCTTTTTTAGCACTACATTGCTGATACATGCCTTGATACAAGCCAGTACCTGAGCCATGCAGGTAGGGCAGTGCCCTGCTGCTTTTAAACCTGGTTGCTTATCAGCTCTGAGCTTGTAGCATAAAGTTTTGTGCTTGGTGGGGTGACACCACCAGAAATTATCAGGTCCAAGAGTTTTCAGCACCCAGTAAATCCTGACCCAAGTTTTTAATGATGCTTCCCTTCATTATAAATTGCATTTCTTCTTGACTTGTGCCCCATGGTATATTTTATTGATCTCTTCTCTTGACTTCCCTGACCATAGAGTGATTTGTCTTCTCTTGCTTTCCTGACCACTCACAGAATATGTCATTAGCAGCTCCTTGTCTCCCCTTCTTTTTATTTTCATGTTGCTGTCCTTCCTTTTTTCTCCTACTGTTGTCTCATTCAATAACTCCCAGTGGCCTGACTTGCTGAAATCAACAGGTTAGAACAGCCCTTTCGTAGTACGGAGTGATGTAATTAAAGTCTTCTGTTTCACAACTAACTTAAATAAGCTACTTTTTATACAGAATTGATTTTTCTCTTTCTGGTGACTGGTGCTAGAGTCTTAGCTTTTCCCAGGTTTAACATTTACATGACCTTGTGAAGGTTCAGGTTCCTTAGAGGGCTCGCACCCCCTGGGGCTGCCCTTTGGGGCCGTGGTCACTGTTACTCTTGCCCAGCCCCTGCCACCTCAGTCAGGGAGTATTTAATAAACAAAGTTTGTACCCATTTATAATGATTATTTTAAGAGATGAAGCATCCATATTTCCCTGAGAGATTTGCATAAAATCTCAGTGAGGCTGCCATATACTTTCATCCGGCTTTGGAAAACGTTTCACTGCCCAACAAAATATATGTGGTGCATTGTACAGTAGTTCTGGGGTGTTGCCACCAAAAAATGCAGCCTGTAACAAAAGCTGTGTGTCCTGTCAACCTTCCCCAGCCACCTCCACGTCTGTCAGCTCACACATCTTGAAGGTGCTCAGCGACATTCCCACTGAGGTCTGCAGAAATGTTCTAGACTATCTCAGATCACTTTGAATTAATGGAATAATGAATTTAATTAAAATATATTAATGTCACATTGGGCTTTTAGCCATGATTTTAAGAAACCACGGGGGAATCAAACTGCCAACATTTCTCAAAATATGTCTCAGACAAGTTGGAAGATATAATGAAAAGTAATTAGAAGCACAAAAAAGAAAATGAAGTGGTGTTACCACCACTGGGATAGGCCATTGGCTTAAGGAATCAAAGATTACACATCTGATGTGAAATTTCCTTTGCCAAGTTTCAGGTACCCAAAGAGAGAGTTCAGTTAGCACATCCCACAGTAGGCATCTGACTCGGGCAGGATGAATTGCTCTTTGGTAGCTGCTTTTATTTTCCTTGGCTCTGGAGTTAATCTGAGCACCTCGCTGAAATGGTGCACCCGATGCTTTGGTGACTCATGTTTGTGAAGGTGTAATGTGGTTCTGAGTTTGAAAGGACAAGAGTACAGGGAACAGAATGTACCTCCCAGACTAAGAGCAAAATGCCATCCAAGTGATTTGGGCTGTGAGTGTCTTATTCCTTATCCAGGTAAAGAGAAAAGCATGAGAAAGTATGAAAAAGCCCAACCTGACTTTCTAAGCTGAAATTTCACAGTTGTCATTAAAATGCCAGTTTTGTCTCTGTGCATTTACATTGATTTATGGTGCCAAGGGTTTTTTTTCAAATGGTCTTAAATTTTTCAGATTTCCAGCAAATTTTTGCAAACTTCGGTGCTATTTTAGTGTTTAGTCTCATCTCACTGTAGACACACAGAAAAGCCAAACCCCAATCCAGGCTGCTGTGACATTTCACAGTGATTTTGCTGGTGACTTCATTTTGATCTCACAGATTCTGTGATTTCAAAAAGAGATTCAGAGTTGTCAGCTTGCATTCAGTGGGCTCTTCTGAAAATCCCCAAGGTGCCTAGAGCTGGCCATTTACCCTGGGAATGTCCCGGGTGAGCTTCCCTGGATATTAATCCCAGGCTAAGTCGTTCACACCTGACACTGGATGAAATCTGCCAGCTGGTGGTGAACAGGTCCCTTCACCATGAACCATCTGCACAGCAGTGAGAAATGAGTGATGGCATTGCCAGTTGTAATTCCAGAGCTCGGAAGCAGCAAACTGAACACAGTTATATGAATATTATGATCCCAGAACTCTGTTATCTGCTAGGTGCATCCATATCGATAAGTGGTTATTATTCTGTTCTAGCTGGCTGACATTTATGGTTTCCAGGATTTAGACTGGGGTTTTCAGTTCACTTAAATCAGATGTCTGCAAATAAGCATCTGTTACATTTAAGTTTCCCAAAGCCTTCCTTTGAAACCTGTTATTTTCTCTGAATCAAATGCTTAGCTCAGCAGAGCCTGAAAATGAAAACAAACTCCAAATGGTCTCCACAGGATATTTTGTGGAAAAAAAAAATCTCTTTGAAAAGATAAGAAAAAGCCATGACTGGGATAAAATGCATGTATCAGTATTTATTATTCATCTAGAGCTTTCTAAAAAAATCGTTAATAGAAAAAAAGTTATAGACTGCTAAAATTTACTGCAGAAGTCTTGAATTTTAGTTTAGGTTCTTCAGTAGCAGGAGGATAAATGATGTGAGGGAAGACCATGCTATCATGCTTTTCCATCTCCACATTTTTTTGTAAGTTGGGTGTGGGTTGTTCTTGTCTGCTGCAGGTGGGTGATGTCTGGTGGTCTTGAAAAAAGATGCTCTAAACTTTCTGCCTTAGTTTTTTGTCATATTCATTCACTGCTGGGAAGTGGGGAGAAAAATAGTCTGAGGTAATGCTGAAAAAATCAAGTGAACCTTTAAAAAAATCCTCAGAGGTACTTTCTCACCCCATGCAGATGTTGGATTTCATATAATGCCATACATAAAAGGACATGGAAGTTTTTTAATGTTTTGAAGGGTTTCTAGAAGAGGATGAAGGAAGAGATATTTTCATTGAAGCATGACATTTAGTGATGCAAGTTCTGATAGTGAAAGAACAAAGCAAAAAGTTGAAACAGCTGGAGAGTTTGTGATAAATATTGTTCTATAGTGGATTCACTGGCACAGGTTTTCCAAGGCCTTATACCAGATTTGCAGTGCAGATTGCAATAATTATCACCAAAAATTTGATTTATTCAGTAAAAAATTGATTTTAGACACATTTTTACCTCTACATTAGATGGAATTGGAATTGATGATTGATGAGTGCAATCCCAGCAGGTTGAATTGTCAGTCACTGTTTTAGATGGGTTTTAATACAGTGTATTTAAAATTTATTAATTTCCTCTTGAAAATTATGTGAATTTATTTATTTATTTACTATTTTAGAGGTGGATGGGGATTGTGTGAGAAACCAGTCAGGAAAAACCAACGTGATATCATCATGCAAATAACCAATAGTAGTCACAGTTATTAGCAGGGTCTATTGAATTGTCTTCAAGGGCCTTCTCTGATTGTCTCTGCAAACTGAATTAACAAGATGGTTTCACTAACATTTTTCTTCTTTTAGTGGCAGCTGCCTACCCAATTATAGATATTCATTAGCTCTGGTATGATTTCATTAACCAATATACAGTAAGTGCCTGTTAAGCAACTTGTGCTTATGTTCCTAGACAAGCAGTGATGCATCTTCTGGTGAGCGTCCTTACCAGCTCATTGGTCTGGATAAACTGGGTTTTATTTATATTTTCAATTTGTCATTACTCGTGAGCAGTACGAGCTGAAGGATAAAATGTAAGAAGTAATTAAGCTGGTTACTTTAATTATTTTTTGTTTCAACTGTCCCTCAGAACTGCAAACCTGGCCGGCCAGGCAAATGAGCATTAATGAATGAAGCCACATAATTAAAACATCTGTCACTGTCCTAGCGGGTCGATTGAAGGCTTGGATTGGCTGTGGAAAACCAAATAAGCCAGAGTTAATGTTCTCCTAATCCTTCGCCTGTTGAGGTGACAGTGATGGGTAGCAAACATGCACCAATGAGCAGTAATGAAGTCTCTTTTAGATTGGTTCAGCACAGGTTTTTCAGGCTAATTAGGTAGACAAAAATGTTAATTTAATCAAAGGAACGTGTATTCATTAAAGAAGGTGCATAAGATAACTGAAGTGGAGAATTAGCTCAGTCAAGAGGTAGGCTATAGCTCCTGACTAAATTGTTCAGATTATAAAGAGAATGATGTATTTATGTACAATATTTTTTTTTAATTTCTTTTTTTAAAGATGCAAACCCATGCTTTTGTCTCTGTGTGTCAGAGGATTTACACCAGGGATCCAAACTGTCTCCCTGTATTCCTTACGTTGGCGGGGGGGAGCAGGGAGTTCAGGCTCAGAAAGGGAAAGCAGGGAGGGAATGAGATGTTCCTTCTGCATTCCAGATGGCACGAGCCACGCTATCACATTATTGCTCAAATGAGCTCATTACCATCTTCCTTCATGGGAGTTTGTGTAGCAGTGGTGTAGCATGGCTGGGTTTGCCTCATTTTCCTTGGTCTTCTTTGGGTCGTGACCAATGTGCCAGGCACGAATTGAACCATTTTGTTCATACTGTAGATGCACTGACTGTCCTTTTGGGGCACAATGGGAACAATAGTGCAAGAAATACAGATTTTCAACCATTAAGAAGTAAAATACAGTGCAGGGTGAATTACCTTATCAGATTGTATCTCATCTAAACCCAATAAAAAGGAAAGATGATTCTCTAAGATCACGTGGCTGCGGCAGCACAGAAAATAATTAAAATATTGTATTAGAGCTTTGTTACAATTTTAACCTTCTCCAACCCCATGTTCTATTTAGATTTTGGATTTAGATAAGCAGCGTGAATGACAGTTTATATTTGCAGAATGAGACCATTTGGGTGCATTTTAAATATGGTCCTTAATGCCAAAACTGGCTGCTTTTAGCTGTCTCCACCCCACCTCACAGGGAGGTTGATGCTGATTGATGCAGCACTTCTCAGAACATGATGGTGTCTGTAATTGTACAACGACACATGGTGACCCATGAGAAAAACATCTGGGAACAACAGATGTGGGAGCAGTCTCAGTGTTCCACACAGCCAGTTCTGAGGGATTGGACAGCGCAAATATTATTTGAAACATAAATATTTTAAATAATTATATGTAATTAACTGTGTAGTGCTTTAGATGAAAGAATAATTATCACCTATTGCTGTGGTGGGTTGTATTTGTTATATTTCTTTTAATGGCTGGAAGTCTTTTATCTTACTCCTTATAAGAGGATGGAGAGTATTCAGTGGGTGTTATGGGTCAATTATTTATTTCTATATAGAATGTGTGGTTGGTTGTTTGGGAAAACATCTGGAGAGAAGGAATATCAGCACGTGCTGGCATTCATGGATTACTTCGCTTTATATCATAATTTTCAGTGTAATGGTTAATGGGACTGTTTTAATTCTTTTAATGTCTGTTGTGCTGTGAAGGCAAGTTAACAATTACCTTTTTGTTTGTTTGTTTGTTTAGTCCATGTTTTCTGGGATTGGTCTTCTAGGAGAGCAGATGGTAGAAAGGAGATTGAGGTAGAAATTAAGGTTTCTTGTTATAACTAACAGTTTTTATGGATTGCAATAGAGGTTTCATTTCTGTGGTTAACCAGCATAAACAGTTTTCATTAGCATCTAAATTTAACATAATTTTCAGGAACATGCAAGTTCTGGTAACTGAAGATGATGATTGATACTGATCTGACAATGAAGGAAGAAACAATTAAAATGCTGAAAGTTAAATTTGGGAAAGAGAGATGAAGATGAAGCTTTTTAATTTGGGATAAATGAATCAACAGCATGCATGACTTTGGAAATGTAAAAAAAAGTTTTTTTAAATGCTTGTGAATAAATGATGCAGCTGTACCATGAGGTGATAACAGAGCCCATGTAACTGGGACATGTGGGCAAAGCAGTCCTGGAGAGATGTCTGGAGGAATCCAAACTGAGTTCTTGGTTCATATAGTGAAATATATTGATGCTTTGAACTGACCATGGCACGTGGTCCTTTTTCAGATCCATGAGAATCATTTTGAGAAAGAGAATATTAACTAATTTCTTGAGTTTTAGCTAAAGGCACCTGAAAAATGTTGTAGATTTGGCTGTAGCTCCTGATGCTTTGCAGGTTCATCTCCATGCCATGTGTCGCATGTGGGAGCCGGGTCTGTGGTGTCGGGACAATTCCCACTGTCTCACTTGGGGGAAGCCAATGGAAATTTGTTCCCCTGGGAACTGCACCGAGAGGTCTTCTACACTGTGGGGGAAAATGCGTACTGCACAGCTCTGGGGCTCTGGCAGAGGGGATTGGGATTTCCTCTCTGTTTTAGGGGATCAGAGGCACTGAAAAGATTTTCAGGAGACGGGTGTCACTTGGCACCATCTTCCCAAGGTGCTGCCATGGAGCACAGAGTGTGCTTGTTGGCCGTGTAGAGCTGGAAATATTCCCCTTCTTGTATGCTGATATTAGAGACTGGCAGGAACTGATCGTGATGGGAGCCTTGTGTTCGATTCACTGTGAGCTGCTATTGCTTTTTGGCTGCTTTAATAGTGCAAGTCCCGTGTTCTGCAGCTCAGCACAGCCCTGCTGCGGCCGCTCCTTGGCTTGGCTCTTCCTCTTGGCACGGGAGGTGCCATAATTCATCACTGCACCAGCGAGGAGGAGAGGGGGAAGGAAGTGTGTTGGCAAAAGGGAGTCCTAAGATCAATGGCATTGGGAAGTAGAGGATGTAAGGGATTAAACGTGGCTTTCATGAGTGGTGTTCATCCCAGCTCTCTGAATCAGGAGTTCTCCAGCCCCAGGAGCTCAGTGAAGCATCTCTGTTTGCTCACTGCAGCAATGCCCTGCAAGGGAAGCAGAGCAGCAGGGGCTGGAGCCCATTCTGCAGCATCCAGGATCATCTCCTGCCCGAGTGTCTTCACCACGTTGCTGTAGCCCTGTCCCAGTTCTCTACCTCTTCCCTGCAGTGTGGCCCAGGGGAGGGAAGAGCCCTGTTTTCCTTCTGGTTTCTGTCACTCCAGAGAGCAGAAGCAGGTAGTTCATTTTTCCATGGTTTAATGGCTGTTATCAGAGCAACTGATCTTACGGTTCTGTGAGTCTGTGCTTCAGAAACAAAGGAATCCGCTGCTACTTTATATATGTTTTGTTTCAAATATACTCCCAGAAAAATGGCCTATTTTAATGCTTCATTTATCCTTCACTTGTTTTTCTTCTGTCTCTTCTATTCCTGTTGCCCATCAGGGAACCATTGGTCTGCTGAGGTGAGGTCAGAGGCAGTAGTGCCACCTCTGCCCATTTCCCACAAACCAAAACTTCATTTTTTATTCCTCAGATTGACAAGGACCATAACTGGGAGAGCTGCAAGCTGCTCTGGCAGCATTTGGCTGGGCATCCACACACACACACACACATCCGAAACCCAGTTTCACTTGTTCAGAACTTGAGAACTTTAACAAGTTTTCAAAATTTGCAAAGCTTCTCTCTTGACATGGGCTAAAGAATAGTACGAGGGAATGGGTGCTTGTGATATCTTTGCTTTGTTGAGGGTGTGATAAAATTCTCCTCTGGGGCAGAGAGCTTTTCATGGGGTGAATGTTGGATGGGGAGCTGCTGGGATGGGATCCCTCCTCCCATCCCAGCGCACAGCAGGAGCTTTAGAGGGCCCCTTGGATATAATGACTTTAAAAGTTCTCAGTGATTCATTTTTCATCTGATAGAGGTGCCCACAAAGAGCTCCATTAGCTTAAGGAAGAAATGCTGAGTAGAAATATATTCCAATGGCATTTACCAGTTCTAAAAACATTTATTGCTACAGCTTTGTCTTTGGTCTTAGCTCTGACTAATTCTTTTTTTCTTACCTTTAATGCGGAGTTTATGTTAAATTAAAAGAAAATTTTGCATTAGTTCTTTTTTTAATGAAGTAGCACCCTAAGGCCTTAACTTCTGTCTTCTTTTCAAATATTCTGAAGGTATCGATTACTTTATTTCTCTTAAACACATTTCAGTGTTGGAGAGGGATGCCAGCATATTACTCATTCACTGCTGTGCTTTATTATTAAAAAGGTTTCGCTTCTTGCTGTGATGACTGTCTGAGGCCTTTGTCAATTGTTCCTCGCTATTGTTTTATCAAATTGCTGTAGTTTGTGAAAACAAAGGCTTTGGCTATGCTGCCTTTCTGTTAGCAGGAGCTATAAATATCAAAACATGACATGGTAAGGTACTGGTTTGAAATTTCTACTAAAAGGCTGCCGAAAAAAATCTTAAAAGCATTTGAAAAGGAAGTGGAAAAACCCCTAAAATTTACAAAACATCTCTCATCATGCAAGTGTCATTCTGAGATAGTCAAGTCCAATATAAGCCATTCTTTCCATCTTAATAAGTGGGTTATATAAAAAAAAAGATGACACGGAACATCTTTGGCCAAGTGCAGTAATAATAATAACCAAGTGTGCTTTATTGCAAGGAAGAAATGTTATCACTCCAATTACCCTATATGGGAGATTTGAAAAAATCCTGATAGGAAACATTTTAAGCGTAGCTGTGAAGTTATTATTTCAAAAGTAGATGTAATCAGTTACCAACAATACACGGTACGGCTTAATTAATGGCTGAAGTACACAAAATCTCCAGGGGGTCTGTCTGCACTGGTGTTTAGGGACATATTATAACTCAAGGTAATTGACTAGCAATTAACTAGAGTTAATGAACATGCATTCTTGGGAAGACACACCAACAGTTAATGGATCAGCCCAGAATGAACCACAATTAAACACACACCCATTTGTTGTGCTGAACAAGCATCTACTGAATGTCCACACCAGGATACATAAGGCCATTAATTAATCTGAATTAATAGATACTCATCTCTACTCCCATTCCAAGTGAAAGACACTGTGTAGGTAATGCAGGGACAGCTGTTGATGTTCCATGGCTACGCCAATTAAAGATATTGCCCCTATTAACCGTGGCACAAGCTTTTGTTAACTGCGGGTCTTTAAAACAACGTGAGCAGTAAACAGGGGTTTGAAGTCTATGAGGTGGAATTCATGTTGCATTAGAGAACTAATTGAACTAAATTGGAGATTGGCTTTCACCAAAATTTCAGGCAATGGGGAGGAGAGAGGCCATTTCAGCAGTGCCATGCCCATGCTCCCCTTTCCCGTGTCAGCTTCTTCCAGAGGTGAATATTTGGATACAGGCAGCAACTAACCAGTGAGCCAGGGTCTGATCTATCAGCTGAAAGAGAAACTGATTGCCAAATGTTTTCTTTGTGTTCTGAAAATAAAAGGCCGTTTTATGCAAAATTCCTTGGGTGATTATAGGGACAGATAAGATGTTTCTTGGAACTTGAAGAACACAAATATTTGAACGCAGTCCCAAATGCTGCTAGGAGCCAAAACATAGAGAGCTCTCAGATTTAAGTGACTCTTTTTGAAAGATTTATAGAGAGCTTAACAAGACACTAATAATGTACAAATTCAATAGCCAGAGGAAAATTTAAAAAGTAAATGTATATCTTAGTTGTTTGCATTATCCAAAAGTTAAGTAAACAAGGCTGTATTTTTTAGTGATTTAGGAATCTCTGCCTTACTCCAACAAACAAGAAATACTTTAGAAAGCCAACATTAAATCCAGCAGAAAAATAAAGATTAAAAATTAGATACTATGCAGGCAAAGAAATTACTTTTGATGATACAGCAAAGAGGAAGTCAGTTCATTCAGTGTAAAAGAGAAACTGCTGCAAGATTCCTCTGAGAGTCTGGTGCACCCACAGGCCGGGCTTGTTTGTTCAACTACAGCTGCATCTGCTCTTCATAACCTTTTTTAAGTAAAATGTGGTTTCACTGGAAGAGGACAGGAGGTGATGAAAGGGTGACAAGGGACCTGCAGGAAGTCAAACAGCTGAGGGCTCATGAGGGTAAATCTGTGGGGCGTGAGGCAGTTTTGTGCGGGGAGCCCCGAGGTCACTTACCCAGAGCTCAGGGAAGTGTGGCACTGATGGAGTTTTGGTGGTGCTCCTGCACCCTCAGGGAGGCCGGGGGACACTGGGCAGGGCCATGTGTGTGCCACGTTGGGCTGGGAGGAGCACTGGGCTGCAGCCATCCAGTGCCTGCTGCCCAAGCCCTCGGATGTGTCCGAATTCATCCTGGAGAGCCTGAGAGCCGTGTGTGGCCGTGGGGAGGGTGTGCCTGTGGTCCCTGAGAACACCATCTCTCCATTCCACACCCCTGCAGAGCTTCTGTGTCAAGTTCCAGCTGGAAGGATCCATCCAAAAGTCCAGAAGTTTGGACTCTGTTCCTCTTGATCCATGATTTATGGTGTGGAAAAAAATCTCTCAGCAGAGTCCTCTTTCATGTCAGAGTGAACAAAGTTGTTCAGAGATGGCAAAGTTTTGTTGAAGGTGACCTTGGGTACTCTTTGATGCTTTAACCTGTTGAAAAAACACAAAGGCAAAGGCTCCATATTAAATTCTGCGATAAATGAACACAATTAATGTGTTTAATTTCAGCTGCCTGCACATCATTCAGGGAGCTGTCTTGAAAGAGACAAATTAATTACTAATAAGAATTTTATACCCTGCTATTTTCTCTATTTACTGATGTTACTTTCCAACGCTTTTCCAGAAATACTTAGGCTGATATTTAACAAGTGAAGCTATTATTATCTTAAATTACATAAGATTTTCTTCCCTCATGGTTGTGATAGAGGAGGATGAAAGGAAAAAAGAAACCTTTAGTGGGACTTTAACAAACTCACTGCAGAATTTCACAGTGGATATGGGAGAGTTGAACAAGCTGAGACAAAAAAAAAAAATACTGAGATGAGAGAAGTGCTGAATGAGGGAGGGTTTGAGTCAGAGATTGTATTTTTGGCTTTGCATAGCTTTATGGTAAATTTCAATATTTCTATGAAATATTTGCCCTAGACACATCAATAAACTTTGAAAGTACAGGTTGTTAATGAGTTTGCAGCTGAATCCCAGTTTTCTTTCTGTTTATTTTTTTGAGTAGCAGAAATACTCCCTGTGTCTATGTAATTAGTGTTTTAATGTTTGTTTTCCTTCAGTAGAGTCTGCCTTTTGAGATATTCCTTTGGTTCTTTCATCATTTCACAAAAATTAAAATTCTGCCCAAAATAACTCAGACTATCCTTAAGTTATATGCAGAGGATTTTCAGCTCCACAACAGATCTTTTCAAGCTTATTCTTAAAAAAGTCTTTCAAGTTACAAAGACTTCCACTACCACTTTATAAGAATTGTGGTGGTTATTTTGGGGGTTTTTTTATCTTTTATTTTGGAAAGGATGCTGCTGACCATGAGGAAATACTTAAATAAGTTTTCCATTTAGTAGAAATACCCTGTATTTAGGCAATATCTTTCATTTCTAACAAATTCTAGGACTTCTGACAAAGTCGTGCAGCATTTTGACCCACAGCATTTGCTGCCTGCATTTGGTAACAAATGTTGAAAATAAACACTATGACATAATCTCTAAGCATTAGATGAATAAACATGGTTTTCTCAGGAATGTCTCCTACAGCCTACAGAAGCTTAGAACACTAATTAAAGTAAGATTTTTTTGTCAGGCATTTTGTAATTTAGAAATTGTTTGATAAAGCAGAAAGCATCCCATAGGAATGAGTTCTGGTGAGCTGGTCCCATTCCTCATGTTAAATATTTATTCCCCATTTTGGGTATTTTTTGAGGATTTCCTAGAGAAACACAGTGTATTTCACTGATTGCCAAGATTGCTCCTGTCTTTAAGGCCCCACCAATAACTGAAAGGAAGAAATTGGATTTTTATCTTTAATAAACCTTGAGTGAGAAAAGAGCCATGATATGTAGCCACAGCCATAGCCATAAACTATACATTTTTTACAGTGTCAACAGACTGGAAATCACCAATTAGAACAATTAACAGTTGCTCTAGTACCTCTGCCTCGATAACAAGTCACTGACCACATTTAGCATGGTTACTCTAATTAATAGTCCCATTCAGGAGAGATATTTATAGGTGCAGTATTTTACCCAAGCATGTAAGGACTTCACAAGGTATCCGACAGCAGGCATTGAGTAATACATTCAAAAGCATATCCCCAGTAATCCATCTCAATTCCTGGTTTATTACCTTTGCAGCTTTCTAGCACTTTTGTCAATAAGATATTGCTTCCAGCAGGTCGACTTTATTCTTACATTAATATCCCAAATTTATCATAGGGTTCTAAATTTCCTCTGGTCACCAAAATGTCCCATTGAGCCATTTAAGCTCCCTGAAACTCTGTTCTTTATTGGTAGCCTGGGAAAAATATTTTTTTGCCCTCTATCCCTGAGTGTTTTGAGATTAAATTCACTAATGTTGTCAAGTAGGTCAGTGAGGAAAGCCAAAACGAGAGAAAAATGTTGTTCAGGATTTAGGTGGATGGGAAGGGGAGGAGGTGACAGTGGTGCAGAGCTCCAGCCCCGCTGTCGCAGCCGTGTCCCGGGCGGAGCTGCAGATGCGAGGAGAGGGGCCAAAACCTCGTGGCTTCAGGCAGACTGAAGGCAAGGTCTGGATGTCACCAAAGGACAGCCAAAGGGAAATACAAGTGTTAGCCTCGGCATGGTTTGCTCTGTGCTTCTTGTTCTTTTAATGGGTAGCAATTCCTTCTCCAGCAGTTTTGGTCCCTAACCAAAGTGGTTGGTGGTTATGTGCCATTATCCCCCAGGGTCCTTATTTTTTTTGGAAAGAAGTATCTAATCCAGGCAGTAACAAGCACAGGCTGCCAAAACAGCCAAAAAGCTGTAAGAAAAGTCTAGGTTACCCTCAGAGCCCTGACTGGAACATGATGAAGAGCTGAGTCACGTCTTGCTGCCTCTGAGCCAGCCCCACTCTGCCTGCAGAGAGCTGTGTGGAGGAGCATCCCAGTGCTGCTGACTGGCAGCACTGGCTGATCAAAAACATTTCACCAAGTTCATTATTTCAACATTAATTTAACATTTTTTAACTTAGCCCGATGCTGTCTCCCATCTCCTTGCCTGCAAGCCTGCCAAGCACCGGGGCTGCCCTGTGGGACTGGGCTGCCGCTCCTGCAGGGCCTCATTCTCCTCCTGTGCTGGTTTATTTTCTTTGCAGAGCTCCCAGGGAGCAGAACCAGGGGCTTCTGCCCAAGCTTGCAGACACCCACTGGAGAATACAACGTGTTTAAATTGCTGGCATCACGTACTCTGCTCACCCTTGCTCGTTCTGCCAGGCTGGAGGGGAGGGAGCATCACTTCTGAGGGTGTTGCTGCAAGACTGGTGCCCAGGAGCAGCTCATGTCCGTAACGCATCTGACCTGCAGGAAGGTTCAAAGGTGTTTCACGATAAAGGAAATCCAGATCTGAGACACTTAGTATTTATTTCAAAAGATTATGTGATTTAAATAATCTTGGTGCTGGTGAAGAAGATTTTTAAAGCTGAGGTGAGGTTGCACACAGTGGATAAATTAATAACTAACTGTGCAGGTTGTGAGTCACTGCATTTGTTTCTGCTGGTGTCATGTTTCAAAAAGGAGCAGAATAAGGAGGAAATGCTAATATGCCCAAAGAACTGTAATGAAGGGGCACACAGAGCTGTGCTCTCTAAAGGCCAGAGCACAGTGAGAGCAATCACTTCCCTGTGGCTTTAAGACCCTCTGTTTAAAAAAAGGTATTTTAAAAAGCTGCTGTCTCTTGCTCTGTTGTCACTTGCTGATGCCAGCTGTATATTTTTGCATGTGATTGTTGGCTATTTCAGGTAACCACCTGACTTTCACACACGTAATATTGTACTCCTGAATTCCAAGAGAATCTCTTGGCATCTGGCAAAAGTCCCCTATGACTCAGTAAGCACTCACTCAATAAATAATTTGAAATTAAAAGCACCCCACGCATGAGTTCTGGACACAAAAAAAAATGCCTTATTGCCTTTATTTTCCTCAGAAAGTAAACAGTGGGAAAATCACCTCGGTGTTGCTTTGCACATGTATAAACCACCATGATGATAATTTTGGATATTACATCAGGAAGTGCTGTCTTGCAGGAGGCTTCTGGGTTTGGGTTGATGACCAGCAAGTTCCTAGTTCCCTTGCTGTTTAATCATCTTTGGTTTTAGTCTGGTAAACGCTTCTGAATGTGCATTGGAAAGTTGTGAAGAAGACAAGGGGCATTAAGCATAATGCACCTTCTGGCACAGAGGCAGAGGAATGCAAACTGCAGGGAGATGAGGGTGTAGCTGCAGTCTGCATTACTGGCATTTGAAAGTTGCTAAAATTAACCTGTTGTTTCTCGTGAGCAGGATATTTACAGTTTCCCAGCTGCAGCGCTGTCACACAACAGGGTGTGAGAGACAAACCTTGGTAGTGCTTCCCTTGGCACAGTTTTCTCGTGTGGCTGTTGGGGGATGCCTGACTTTGTGCTTCAGTTTCCCCTTTGAGGGGAATCTGGTCTGGGGGGGGGTTGAAATGAAATGATCTTTAGGATCCCTTCCAACCCAAACCATGCTTTCAATCAGTGATCTCCTCCTGCTGCTCTAGGGCCAGGAACCAGGTGGGTGTAAATTGATGGAGCTATTTGAAATCAATAGCTGCACTCCACAGATCAGATCTCATTCTTTGCCCACCATTCATGGTGGTGAGGGACCTAAAATATACTCATATATCTTCCTCTATGAATAATTATTTACTGGCAATTGTTCAGAAAGCAATAGAAGCAATAGACTTATTTCAGCCTCTCTGGGAGCAGCACTTTCAGTTCTCTCATTTCTTTGCTGTCCCCAGAGCCTCTCTTGCTAAAAACAATGTCATAGACACACTGTAGATAAGTCTGGAAGACAGTTTAAATTATTTTTCTGTATATTCTGATAATGAAAGAGCAAAATAATGTATTTTTTGTGACAAATACAGCTATAAAAATTCAGTGGTGGTTCTTTGGCCATGAGGGCAGTTTCTTAACCATGGGACTATGGATTCCTCTTAAAAAAGAGAATTTGATTTTAAAGGAAATTTCCTTTATCTGCATGTGAAAATAAATTGAACGTGCTCTATCTCCTATCTCTTATTGAAAGTATGAGTCTTGATTAAAAAAAAATCATTAAAATAATCCCTGAAGTCACTCTATGTAGATGTAGTTGGAATCAAAATTTTTAAATATACTTTATTTCATGATATCTGTTTATTGGTTTGACTGGCAACCCATTTGTTTTCTTCTTGAGTCCTGGTGCACTTTTAGTGCACTTAGCACTGAGCTCCATGTTTATTGCAGCAATCTATAGGCAACCAGAAAAGATGCCTAAGTCACCTTAGAGGGTGACGTACCCCACAGCAGTGGGCAAGAAGCACTTCCAGGGAGTGATTTGGGTTCTAGATGGGGTTTGGGTTCTAGATTTGGGTTCTTTTGCCATTTTCTCTCCCCTGACTGCAGAGGTAGCACAGGGTGGTTATCTCCAGGTGCAGGCTCATCAGTTAAATGCCTGATATTGGCGGAATGGGGGCTCAGAAGTGATTAATTGAGGGGCACTGAAAATACTCCTCCCTGCCCACCCTGGTTTCTCCTCGTTTTTGGAAACAGAGGAGATAACAGTGGAGTAAATGAAGCAACTGAAAATAGACATTCACGTCATGATTATCCCCCCTTTGGAGGCTGGGGTTGCCATGGCAGGGAGTTTCTCACACAGGTGTGGAGGGGTTGGGGAAGGTCAGTGCAACTCCACTGAGTGTCCCCACAGCCTGTAAATCCATCTGCTGAGGTGGGATCATCAAATGTGCCTTAGGGATGGGACTTGTGAGAGCGGTCACAGCCCTGCTGGGTCTCTTCACCTGTGCTTTGAGCTCCCTTGGGTGTTGGAGTGGATCTTGGATGGGATTGAAACCACAGCGTGTTTGCATGGGCCTCATTTCTTTGCCCAGACCTGGTGTTATGCTCTAATTAATGCCCCTGAGTTGTTTTGGCATGTTCACATCGGACAAAAATGACCCAATAATTGGCCCCGTTTCTGCGAGCTCAGACAAACCACAGGAGAGCTGGTACTTTCCTCCTCATGCTGTCAGGCCTTAATCTGCAGCTTCACTGCTGGCTGGGGAACTGCTAAATGCTGTATTAGTCAGAAAAAACTTACTTCAGAGTGTAAGAACAGAACACAAAAGGGATCCACTAAGATAAAGGAAAAAAAAAAGTTCCTTCTTCTTCCTGGAAACTTCTTCCAGCACTATCAAGATGAGTGAGTCCAATCAGCCTTGGTGTAACTTGGAGCAGCGATGCCACAGAGGACTTCGTGTCCAAGATCTTTATAGTCTGAAAAGAGAAGTGTTTGTTCTATCCTTCATTTGGTGATTGACAGATTGTCATACTTAGGGAGCGTTAGGCCATAATTTATAATATCATTTTCTGCACCCTCTGCATCAGTGAATTTCTGTGCTGATTTTAGTATTAAATCACTGCACTGGAAGACATCTTGTTCCTACGAGTATAAAAATCTTTTTTTCCCCACTTCTGAATGAGCACAAATTTCTGCAGGATGGGACTTTTCCCTTTTAGTTAGCATAATTATGGTAATGAGCTAGACTAAAAAAGATGGAGAGTTCCAGGGACACATTTGGAATATATGTTGATGATGAGATGTGAAACCTCAGTGTTTGTGTTGGAGAAAAAAAGCAGAAAAGTGCTCAAGAGAGCAAGGCTCATTTTATAGTGCTGCAGTGCCAAAGTGCTCTGTAACAAGGAGTTGGAGGAGTGAAAGCCAAGTTTCCATCTCTTCCCTGCTGTACCAGTGGAAAGGGAAATTATTACCCTAGAGAGGAATTCTGCATGTGATGGTTGGGTTGTAGTAACAATGCTGGGATTCATAATCATTTCCCCAGAAGGTCTGCTAATCTTTTCCCCTGCAAAATGTACTCTCAGATGGGGTGGCTTAATTCAGAGAAATCCTGGGTTTGTGGTGCCACACCTGACCGTACTTTGAATAAACTCACTAGCACTTTGCTTTGGAAAGAAATACCTCCTGCTTAGAGTAATTCCAGCACTGTGCAGTAAATCCAGAGCTGAGCTTTCTTCAAGGTCTGGCTGAAGGGTTTGTTTAGAAATTGTTCCAACACGAGTTTCGAATTGTTTCAACGGGTGAGATTTAGTTGCTTTGGTCGGTTGTAACTTACTTGAAACAGTAATTGGAAAACCACATTTGAGCCTGTTCTTCCTGCTCATTAAGACTTTTCTCCTTAACTTCCACTAAAGCCAATTTTTCAGTGTCTTTTCCCTTCCATGTGAGCTTCATGGAGCTCTTTGAGTATCTTCCCTCAGAAACGGTGTTGGCTCTGGGGAGCACCTGGTCATTGTGGAAGGAACAGACAGAGGGGAGGGGTGCTCTGGGAAAGTGCACATGGAAATCATCCCTAAAGCCATCCCTAATCGTGTGAGCCTGATGGGAGTGAAGCCAAGATGTTCTGCATCAAATCTCATTGCTGTGGCTGGGACGTCCTCTCAGTTCTTGTGCTCTTCCCATTGTATCTTCTCTTCTCATTTTCTGCCTCTATTCCTGCGGTCAGGCAGAGGAGCTCACAAAACCAGGAGTCACCATTGGGAAGGAAGGGCTCTGAGCTTTGCAAGGGCTTTGTTTGGGCTGAATTTTACGTTAACCATCATGGTCTGCAGGCAGTTTCCTCCACTTGCACAAAATTCCTTCACAAGCTAGAAACCACCTGACTTTCCTTCAGCTATCACAAATAACTTCGTACCTGTGGAAGGAACTAAAAGTGCCTACAGAGCTCATACAACTTCAACATCAGCCTCCAGAGGTCTTTTCCCAGTGGGTGACTCCCACAGCTGGCCGGTTCATTCAAATCCATGTCCCCTGTGACTGATGGCTGCAGCACCAGAGATTATTTAGAGGTGTCTCCTTGCAGGCTGTCACGAGGTTGTGGATGGAGCCTTCTGCAGGGAGCAGTGAGTTAGCTGATTGCTACTCTTGCCATTTATAATGTTGTTTTAGTGCACCAAATAGCTGCAGAATTTTAGCTGTGCTTCATCAGTGTCTCCCTTCTTCCCTGGAGAGGGATGTAAACTGTCCTGCAGTGGTCCAAGGCACTTGGGGTCACCTTCCTTCACCCCCTGAGGTCTCAGCACAGCTTTTCCTGCCCTGTGCCTATCACCTTCAAAGGCAGATGACAGTAAGACATCAGTAAGACATCAGACAGGGGCACCTGAGGTCAAGAAGCAGAGGAAGAGGGAGATGATGGCAGTCATGGATATGAGACCTCGTAGTGCAATTCACAGCATGATCCTGGATCTGTGCACACAGGGACATGATCATACATGCTGTGTAATGCTATGTGTGCTTGATTTTCTCTGCTGTCCACACAAACAAGAGTCTGTACATGAGGTCTCAGAGCAAGGTCTTAGGCCAGAGGAAGAAGTTTTCACACGTTATCTCCTTACCTATGTTGCTCTGGACCAAGCTGTGTAACCAGATTTAATTTTATAGGACTGGTGCTGCTGGTAGGTGTCTTCCATAGGAAAATATTGCTGCTGATCCACAGCTGGATACTGGGATCCTTATTAAGATGATGAATTAGCTGAGGAAAATGAGGAGAAGGAGGGAGGGCAGATGCAATTAGAACAGGTTTGAGGCCATGAAGAACTGACAACAATGTGTTCTGTACAGACTTTCCCTGAACCTGTGGAATCTGGGAACATTTAATGTTAAGTCAGAGAGAAAAGGACAGCACAGATACCTTCCCAGGAGGGGAAAAAAAATGAGGTCACTTGCCTTTGCTGAGGGGTTTTTTCCTAACTTTGGATGTATTGAGCTGTGTAATAACTTGCACATATCTGGAAGCAATGCAGAGCACAGCAATCAATAATACAAGCAACGATAATCAGGTGTTTCAGCCATCTGACACTAACAGTCTCCAAAGATAATTCTCTCCCACAGGACACTGCCGAACATAACTTCAGTTTATTCCTAGCAAAAAAATAAATGCTTACCTGCTGTGCAGAGACAAACCTTGCCAACCGTTCTCCTCCTGAAAACTGGAAAGGCATGGAGGTGCAGTGAAAACCAGTGGGAAACACCCACTGGAGCTGGTGGTGGCCAGCAGACAGCTGGAACAATCTGTCACCCGTCACCAGTGTCCTTGAAATCCTTAGAAAGACCTCAATAAACAGAAATTTGCCTCTCTGTTAGGAAATTCCAGGAGAACCGAGGAAGCACAGAAGAGTTTGAGGCTGCATTTCGTGTTTGTAAAGGACAAAGGATCCTGGCACCAAGGGACACAGTGAATGTGTGTCACCATCACCTTGGGTCTTTAGTGGCTTAAGCTGCAGCGTGAGCCCAGCCTGGTCTAATAAAGCTGCCCATGCATGAGACAGCACTGAAAGTTCCCCCTGTCCCTGTGTGGAATCAATCCAGATCAGTGCAGCCAGTCCAATTCCAGGTATTTATTGTAGAATTGTAGAAAAGTTTGGGGAGTGACCTTAAAGACCTTCCCATTCCAACCCCCTGCCATGGGCAGGGACACCTTCCACTGTCCCAGGCTGCTCCAAGCCCCATCCACCCTGGCCTTGGACACTTCCAGGGATGGGGCAGCCACAGCTTCTCTGGGCACCCTGTGCCAGGGTCTCAGCACCCCCTCAGGGAAGAATTTCTTCCTAATATCCAATGTAAGACTACTCTCTCTCAGTTCAAAGCCTTTACCACAGCAGTCAACATGTCTGGTTAGGGTGGCTGTTTTTTCTTATTCTCTTAGCTGGATCTCCCTGCTACCAGCCTTGCTATTAAAAAAAAAAAAAAATATATATATATATATATAAATTAAAGTAACCAGAACTGTTAAAATGTAAAACAAACACAAGCTGGGCTTTAGCCACTTGTGTGGCCACATTGCCAACCAAAAAGCAGAGAGGAGCTTTGGTGATCAGACACCATCAATGCTGAGCTCTTCCCCTAACAGTAATACCACTATTCATAATTGGCTGTAAAAATTAGATGCTTCTGAAGCTAATAAAACCCAAAATTCCTTTCTCATTCAGCATCACCAAAATGACATTTATGTTATTCAGGATTGCTATCCCCTTTCAACCCAGAACAGTCAGCAACAGCACATAAATTTTTATGCCTGTCCAGTACAAGGCAGTGCATAAAAAGAGAGAGGGCATGAATGATGTAATTGCTGTGAAAGTTTTTGCCATGCCCTCCCAAAAAGCAGAAATATTCAAAGTAGGTGGTGATGGAAGGTTCCCAACTCTGTGCCTCGTGTTTGGAGCTTGCCTCCTGGGAGCTCCCACAAAGCTGGCTTGTGCCTGCACTATAAAGTCATTCACTCTGCTGGGGAGTCTATTAATAAAAAGGAGAGAAACAATGATTTTCAGATGGCAGAGTATCAAATAATCAATACTTCTCCTTATTCACAAGCAGAAGAGTGGCAGATAAGGATATATACCAATCACAGACACAGTGTTTAATAAAACATCTCGGTCTTTGTCACTCTAGGCAGTTTTCTGCCACATTTTATAGGTCACAGTCCATGAAATTTCATAGGAGCTTTCATATCTATTCTCTGTAGCAGAAGATGACATTTATTTGTTATTAAACCATATAATTTAGGGAGGATGAAGATACTTTATCCAAAACAACATGTGAAGTAGTCTTTCCAGCAATGATTTCTCTCTAATGTATCTGTATTTTGGGACCTCTGTATAATCCTGTGAGCTTCTTATTTTTTTTCTAATGGGAAATAATAGAGGAATATAATTTTATAGTGACTATATGATAAGAGGCCAAGATGCTTGTTAGAGTACAACCTTCGCTTGTTTTTTCACCTGCTGACCCAGACTGTCACCACAAAAAGCTGTCAGCTTTAATTATGAGAAACATGAGCAGTGGAGAGTTAATCATGGTTAGTGCTGAGCACTGATCCACTCCCAAACACCAGGGAAGGCAAGAGGGGATGTGTGGTGGGCACAGCTTTTATTACTTCTGGCAGCTGCGGGAGGAGGGAAAGGTGAGTGGGGGTTGGAGGTTGAGAAGGATCAAAGATTGAGAACAAAACATGGGGGAGTGCCTCTTTTTCTCCAATCCAGTGGGTTTGTAAGAGGATACACCTACTTTGATTAATCAAATGTGTCCTCGATGTTTTGGTTGTAGTATTGTCCCATAGACCTTTTTTGGGATGTGTAGGATCTGCTGGCTCTCAGCTAAACGTCTCATATGTACGTGTTTTTAATGTAAAAATCCTTTGGACCACACTTGGGGGACATAGGGGGAAGGAGAGAAAGAGAAACATGCAAGAGAGCAGCAGAGTGGAATTCTTGATCTGTGTCATTAAAAGAGAGCACAGTTGTGAGCCATCAAAATTGCTGATTTGCCACAGCTTCAGTGGTGGCTTGACAAGTCCCTTTTTATCCCTAGGTCCGTGTTACTGGAAAAGTATTGCCCCAGTTCAGCTGAGGAGCAAGCCCTGGAGGGGTCAGCATTGCATATCCACGGAGATGGTCCTTCCTGCAGCTGTCTGGGGCACACAGCAGCTTGCCTGACCTGCAACTTTTCTTAATAAAACCAGAGAAGACACTGCTGTGTGAAAGCCCTCAGGGCTTGTAACCTTACTGAGATAATCTATTTTGGGGGGAAAAAAAAATTGTAGAGATTTTTTAGCAGCCCAAAACGTGTGAGGGTCTGCAGATAGCTGTAATAATTCCTGCTCGCTCAAATCGCAAAGCACACTGCTATCAAAATTTAATCTGGGCTTTTTCGTGCATAATCATATTCCACTCATTTTCCTCCATCCTTTTGCTTGAGATAAAGGAACCCCTTCTGTGCCACCACCAACCCAGAATTCATAGGCCAGTATTTTACACCTAGGGCCAACAAATGTGGGGAGTGGCATTTTCTGACCCATCTCTCATTCCCTCCCTGTGATCAGCAGCATTTCCAGCATTTGTCTCTCAAATTTGCTTACAGCCTTCAGTTCCAAATGAGGTGACAGCCGTCACTTTCTCAACCAGCATCACCTTTGTTCATAAGACACCAGGCTCTGGCAAGAACAATCTTAACTTGGCAGGGAACTACTTGGGAATGGCACTTCTTGGAGCGGGAGAACCTCTGGCAAGTGACCAGTGTTACTGCTGAGCTGTGCCATGTCTCTGATTTTTATCCCTCCAAATTCAGGCCTTTTGGCAGCAGTTCATGGAAATCTGTCTGGGTTCAATCTCCACTCGCTTGGAGAGACACTGATTCCTCCTCTGGGGCTGGAGGTGCCCTCGCAGTGCAAGGAAGAGGAAGTAGACAGATGGGATTTCATTTTTGCAGCTGGATTGGAAAGCATGCTAGATGTATATCCAAACACTTGTGGTTTTCCTGGATTTTCCTGGTCTCCTCTTGGTCTTCTTATGCCTTCTACCCAAGTGCATTCCCCTTTCCTATAAAATCCCCAAAACAGCTGTGAGGTAGGCATGGAGGTGCTAGTGTTACTCTCCAATCCTAGTGATTTCAGTCGATTTTTTGCTAAAAGGTGTTCTTCAAACCATCTTTTTTTCAGAAAAAAAAAGTTTACCTCAATCCTTGCAAACTTTGGCAGTCCCCCTGAATCTTAGAAATAATACCTTACATTTGATGTGGTTTTGATCACAGATGTACCTGTGCAATTCCCTACCCACACTATGTTTCTTAAACACCCTTTCTAAGCAATTGTAGCCTAAATGAAGCTAAATCCCTCATCTTAATAAAAGTTACAACTTTCATGTGTCAGAGGTGAAATGTATTTTGGTACAGTTCTGCTCTGTGCCAGTGGATCTGTACAGGTATTAATCACACATTCTTTACAGGGATTTGCTATGAATGAGCAGGTATATTATTATATTATACAGGCAGGCAGTGAATATTACAGTGAATAGTTTCCTGTTAACACAGAGCATCACTGCCTCTCTGTGAGCAGAGAATGACTTAGCTCAAAGGAACATCTTTCATCTGTGTAAATGGTTTACTGGGGGGCATTGCAGATAGTTCTGAATAGAAATTTCTTTTTTCACAGAGACCGAGCTACAAGGATAACACGAGTAATTGCATTCTCTAGTGCCTCCCAGTGCTATACATGTTATCTTCAATGGAAAAAGAAAATCAGCTATTGGCAGCCTGGTGAATTTAGTAATTGTAACTAATAGGGTTGTTTCTCTTTGTCTGTCTTTTAGGATGGAATGGGGAACCTGAGGATCACGGAAAAGGGTCTGAAGCTTGAAGGAGATTCAGAATTCTTGAAACCTCTCTACGCCAAAGAAATCCGATCAAGACCAGTAAGTTTTGGGAAAGGAATAAGCTTGTTTCTGTAGCCCTAAAAGAAAGAAACCATGAAGTGGCAGGGTGACGTGGTTCCTGGATAGATTGCTTTGACCATTGGCCTCTCTGTGCAGATGCAGGTTGGGGAGTAAGGCAGGGAGTGCCCTTTGAGGACTTCATCCAGACCCTGTATGCTCTGGGCAGTTCCAGAGTTGATACCCATGGCTCTGGTTTGTGTAAGCCACAGTTAAAACTCTTCCAGCACCTCTGAAGTTTCACTCTGTCTTTTTGCTGTCTTTTGAGATAAATCCTAAACAACCCTCAACTGGAGGACTTGTTATTTCTGAGGCAGAGGGATGGCTGGCAGTTCTGAAATCCAGCTCTTTTTTAACCAATTTCACTTCTTCTGGATAGTAGAGAGGTGGTGCCTTGGCACAAGGGCCAGATCTGTTGCTCATTAGCACAATGAACCCATATTACGTGCTCAGTCCTATTCCATGTTGGTTTAAAATTATGTGTAGTTAAAGTTCAGTGCTGCTAAGAGTGACTGCTTGACAAAAGTGGCAAGAATGTTAACTACTGGAAATGAGAAAGAACCCCAGTGTGATTGAAACAACGTTTTCATAGCAGCACTTTGTTGGCTGTTGGTGACTTTTTCTCTTTCTCATGCAATCCTGTATGTCCTGAGCAGCTTTAAAATAACTGAAATGACTTCAGAGTTTCCAGGATCCGTGTCAGAAGGTATCATCTGTCTTGTTTCCTGATCTAAAGTGTTAATTTGAGTCAGATACCAGCCTTCCCTTTTGATAACAATGGCAGATAGCTAATTAAATAAACTTAACATCCTTCTATCTTAGCATTTCAGTGCTCTTGTAGAAATTGGAACTTGGAGCATAATGAACAAAACAGCCAATACAATACCCCATTTAAATATTGAGGGCTGTAACCTCTGTAAGATGGCTAGGAATTGATTGGAACAAGCATAATCATTCAGGAAGAAAACTTAATAAGAAAACCTTCGTATCTACAAATGCTTTCTGCATTTAATTCAGCCCTGAATTAAAACTGAACCTGTAAAACCTGACATGTCATACACCTTTTAAGATAAAATATGTGGGAACCAGGTGCAGCAGTTGGTTTGATAAATAGACTGACAAATTGCTACCTACATTTCTTTTTCTCTAGTTACATTGATGGAAATAATATTTGATTGCTAAGAGAAGTGAGAACTAGTTCTTGCTACTGGGGAGTTTACTGTTTTCATATTATCATATTGATCTACATTTTAATACGTCAGGGGGTGCAAAAGGTGTCCCTTTCCTGAGGCTATGAAAATAATTTCCACACCATTGACAGATTACTGAATGCAAGGAACAAGAAGTGTGTTCCTTGCTTTATCCCCCATCCAGGATTATTTTTGCTGTTAGCTGGAGCAGAACCTAGCTGCCAGCCAGAAGGTCTGATCTGCAGTCTGGGGACTGGAGCATCCCTGCTGGCTTCAGGAGATGAGTCCTGGAAACTGTATGAACTAGACAGTCACACAAACCATGCATACAGTTCCTCTGACTCTTGGAATAAACTGGAATAGCCTGTGCTGGCTTTCAGGTAACCCTGGAATTATTTTGGGGCTGGGGGCAACGGGAGAGATCTTACTGCATTCAGACAACCTCTGCTTTCTTCTGCTGTGTGTGAATTTGGCCTCTTGAAAGCAAATGAAAGGGCTGCAGTCAATCAAAGGTTTATAGTTACAGAATATTTAAAAATATTGTTAAATAATCAACACTCGATCTTTTTAAAGAACAGTAGTATGACCCACTGTTGTCTTGGAGGGAAGCGTGGTAGCAGTTCCTGAACCTGATGAATGTTGTTAAAATAAAGTGCCAAACTCAGTGCTCAGTAACAGATGAACATCCATACTAATTCTAGAGTGATCTTCTCTGGGTTTTCAGAAGTGCATAATGCAGCTTTAAATATGTGAAGAGTAAGAGAAACAAATATGACAAATAACATAGTAAAGAGCATCCCAGAAATAATCTGACATATACAATTTTTCATATGTTTAATTAAACAACCTAAGAGTTGTGTACAGTAATAAATAATGGTTTCATGTAAACTCCAAAGACTTTTAGAGTCTGGATATTTATAGAAGAATTTTTTTTTTTTTTTTTTTTT